>JARFJB010002198.1:2987500-3412500 GCA_036346205.1 Vesta saturnalis | reverse complement strand
ACATTTGAATTTAAGAAAACTTATACTAAAATTTAATGAATCTTTGAGAATACTTTATATTTTACTTTTTGTTTACTCGCTTTCTGAATCGACTCAAATATCGACAGTGGGACAAGTTTTAGTCTCGGCTGACTCCAGTTTTTTGGTTTTATATTTTGGTAGTTCTTTGAAAACATATGAGGGGAGTGTAGTGTAAGGAGTAGCTATCAATCATTACACCTTACCAGTCACTGCAAAACTTATGTTTTTTTTCGCATGCGTTAAATACAGATGGGTGTATTTCCAATGAGTGGTATACGCCCATAATTACCCGACCAACTACAGATAACGTAACTTCGGATAAAGTGTGGATCAATATAACGTGACTTACATAGAATAGAATTGTGCTCCAACTCTGTCCCCAATGATATCATGTAATGCTGTATTCATTTCTAAAGTGGGCATTCAATGATAGCTCGAGAACGGTCTACAAGGAAATCAATACTGTCGAAAGTTTTATAAACTATAGTGTAAGTTACCGCAGCTTGTAGAGAATTTAAAATAAGTTTCTTAAGCTCCGAAATGTAAATTGCTGTGCAGCGTTAATTTAGCACTCCAGAAAATCATTTTACTTTTTGATTTTATTCAATAAAGGTAAGATATAGGATGGAACAAGCTTTAAGAGTATGTGGCACCTTTAGTTTAGTGCTGTGTTAACCCCAAATGGGTATTTCATGGTAACAAGCGAACTGCCCGTTTGCCCGTTAGCATGAAAAACCCAAGTACGGCATGATAACTGGCGCAAGTTTTAAAAATTATCGGCCAGTCTTGGAGAATTGGGAGCAAGTCTTTCGAGTTTCTAAATGCAACTTGCAATACAGCGTTTACTTGTGGCTGCCAATATGTTTTATTTTTATTTTTTGGTCCTAGTTTGCCGCAACGCAAGTTAAATATATAATCAGGCACAACTATTTGAACTGTGCAAGTTCACATTTGAATGCCGTGTTAATTGATGCTGATGGTACAGTGAGGGCCAATAGAAAGCCTATGCCAGATTTATCAGAGAAATTTGAGAAAGGTCAGGCAACATCGAAGGCTAGTGAAAATATTTTAGCAGTCAGATGGAAAGATCGGAGGGACCTTTCAGGAGGACGAAATGATACAGTTAAATAAGAAAGACAGAAAAGCAGGGGAGTTTGTGAGAAAACCCGGATGTGTAGTAAACTACAACGAAAATATGGGAGCAGTTGGCAGGACAGATATGATGCTGAGATCTACAGAATGCGTTAGAAAAACCTTAAAATGGTACAAGAAACTATTATTTCAGATTCTCGGTCTATGTGTTTTGAACAGTCATGCATTATTCCTGACTTAAAATCCAGAAAAGATAGCTTTAGCAGACTTTCAATTGAACCTTACTCAACAGCGGCTTGAGAGGCAACGTTAATTTTAATGTTACCTTATTTACAAAAAAATCTTTTGTTACAGATATAATATTCCAAAAACTCGACAGATAAAGGTCACTACACCAAATCTTCAGCGACATTTTCCGGCTACCATACCAAATAACAAAGTTCGAAGATGCATTGTTCACAATCCAAAATTCGCGACAAAAAGAAGAGACGAGATATCAGGTATATGTGCAACGTGGTATCGTGTGTTTCTCCCTGTTTTGGCGAATAGCGCACTAAGAAGGTGTATAAAAGAATAAGGCTTATTTTGATTTTCTCTTGGATCTACTAAAAAGTTTTATTTTTGAATTTCCATTTTTCATTGTCAATTTTCAATTTTCTTATTAACTAAGAAATTATATTTTTCAATTTTTCGTTTATAATTTGTAAAATACCGGAATTGGGGGGCACTGCAATGACAGTTGTATGCGATAAGAATACACTTGTGTAGCAGCATACTACTGGTGATTGATTATGAATTGAAAGTGATACTCTACGCCTTTTAAAAAAATAGTAACCATCTGTTTTTATTTTTGTATATCATATCTATATCACATACATAGTAGGTTGAATTATTGCAACCAATTTGTCCCCACGTTTCCCCTTAAACCGATTTTTATTGTAACTAAAGTATTTAAATTAATAATGTAGGGTCAATAATACGAACAATGATTAGTTTAAACTGTTTTTTCCTTTCCAGTTTCAAATGTTTGCTACTAAATTGATATTGCATTTCATATTTAAATTGCTTTATAAATAATTTATTTTGTGTTTTTAATAAATTATTTATAACCAAATTCTAAGGTTATTGATTTGGTTATGTGTTTTTTGTAATTATTCGTTTAACAAGAATTAAACTTGATCATAGATACGCTCATCCTTATGAAGCTTTTGTGCTAATTTTGATAAACCCAAATAATTTATGACAAACTCGCATATCTAAACTTATCTATCAATTTATACTATTATTGGAAGTGAGCAATTCAGGTATTCTAAACTTTAATTAGCTCTTCTTTACATATTTAAGGTATATTTTAGGTGTCATGTTGGCTAATTCGAATAAGGTAATATTTTAAGCATGAACAGAGATTTTTTATTATGTTTTTATAATCAGAATATAAATTGATAATCTTTCGGAGAAATCCCTAATCAATGATGTTCAAACTTTCGAGATCTTATCATAAAATAATTACATTCTGTTTTTACACATACGTCAGAAGTAGTTTTCTAGTGTTGTGAGTTTTATAGGAATAAATAGTAATACTGGAAGTTTGAAATACTAAATTTGAGAGAAAACATCATTAACAGAACATGCACATCATTATATTTTCGTGGAAACTTTATCATTTGTTTTTATTTAATAAACCAAACTTAATAGCTTTTTTTAAACGGAACCAATACGTAATCTGATCAGTACATGGTATTTCTAATACTTTTGAAACTTCACAGGACATTTTGTTGATTAGCATTGTGTATTTCAATCCAAAATATTTTTGGGGGTAAATCACCCTATCCCACCAGTTGCGTGACTCTAAACGAAGTAAGTAAAAATTGTCCCATACTACCATACCATAAGAGCATAACAATCAATTTTCGTTCCTAACGCCACTATTAATCAACCCGGTTTCAAACAAAAAACGCTGTTATATAAACAGGATTATTGAATGATATTGATGGTTATTTTAGTAACTAAACAAAAACTTAGGTTTAACAGAGTTAATTAAGCTGTACTACATTGAGTTTGATGTTCAAATAAATAGTCCGTGACATAAAAAATGCAACACCAAGATGACGTTGGAAATTCACTAGTCAAATGTAGTAACAGATAAAAGCATTTTTTATTAATAATGCGTTGGATCACCCCTATTAGTTTCACACTCCCGCACCCTTTTTGGCATGGATTCCAACAGGTGGTCAATTTCTTCCTGAGGTATTGCATCCCAGGTCATCTGTAATTCATGCCGTAAGGTTTGTTGTGTCTGTGGAGGATTGGCTAATTGCTTGAGTCTTCTACCCATCATGTTCGATGGACGAAAGGTCGGGAGATCTGGGTGGCCACGGCAAGATATTGAGGTAAGCCAATTCGAAGCGCTCCATAGAATGCCCTGCAATGTGGGTACGGGAATTATCCTGTTGGAAAATCGGGTCCTTCAGCTCCTGGAGGAATGGAGGGATATGGGGTTCTATCACTTTATCAACATATCGGTGGGCATTCATATTGCCTCGGACGAATACCAACTGAGACCTGCTTCCATAAACAATAGCACACCATACCATAACCCCCACAGTGTGATGCACATTCCGCTCAACAGAAAACTGCACATTCTCCATGTCCACGTCTGCCCCGCGTGCGACCATCGTGCATTCCCAAGCAGAATCGAGATTCGTCACTGAGGACCACCCTATGTCAATACATGTCGCAATGCAGTCGCAAGGTACACCACTCCAAACGTTGCTGTCGATGACGAGCCGTCAGCAGAAGTACAAGATATGGTCGATAGGACTGCAAGCCAAAAGCTCTAATTCGACAGTAAACTGTACGAAGGGTTACAGGACGTCCTTTGTTTCCAAACCATTGATCGGCTATTGGTCTTTTACTCGAGAATCGGTCTCTTAATGCCATTAATCGGAGATGGCGGTCTTGGACCACATTTGTCTGTCTTGGCCGTCCAGTTCCTCTTCGACCACGTTCTTGACCTTCTGTAGTCCATGTTTGATAACACCGTACTACAGAGGATTGATTACGTTTCAGATGATTTTTTTGTGACAGTGTTATATATATATATATATATATATATATATATATATATATATATATATATATATATATATATATTTCTGGACCAGTTCAAGGTCACTCTTGGTGGTGAGAAATGAAAGCTTTTGGATCTCCTTCAAGGTCAAACTTTTGGAAATCTAAGTTTTTGAGCGCGTCAAGGTGAAAATGTATAGGTGAAAATTTAAAGCTAAAAATAGAAATTGCTAGGCCATTAGGCCATTATAATTCTAAATATGTCAAGGTTAAAAAGTAATGAGCTGCAGGTGTATCATATTACATTTCTTAGAAATATAAAAATAGAATCAGTTCATGGAAACAAGAAGTTTTTGTCTAGGTGAGTGGTTTTACAGGATGAACATTTCTAATAAAAGGCTTCCTTGGATGCGCACGATTTAGTAAACTTTTTCTTAGCGGAAATGACGAACCTAGTAGTACGTATGACAAGAAGAGAAAGTAAAGAAAAAGTATTACGTATTGAGGAGAGAAAGAACAAACGTAAGGAATTATTGAACAAAATAAAAGAATTAAAACTAGATTTAGATCTGTATGAAGCGAATAAAAAAATGAAACAGCTTGAAGTTAATAAATGAAAATAAGCATGTGAAACTTGTAATCCTTAGCGTTGATATATAATGTAGAAATAAAATTGTGGATTTAGGAGATAATAATAATAATAATAATAATAATAATAATAATAATAATAATAATATGCATGAAAGGTGAAATAGAAATTTATAGAAAGTATGAATTCCAAAAATAACACGCTCCTGATTTTTAAATTTGCCATTACTTCCCAGTAATTTTTTTTTTTTTTAAACACGGTTGTGTTTTATAAGTGGAATTTTATCTATTTCATTTATTCATTTATCAAAAATATGAAAAATGGTGCCAAAATGGACCTATAATTTTTTGAAACAATAAATAGCACTGAAAACAGCTTTATTTGTACTTACACATAACAACACATAACTTATTGAACCCCATTTCAAAAATTTTAATTTGATTAAGACCCCAAATTTTCAATTTTCAACGAGACATAAAAATTATACATGAATATTTTAATATAAAAATCTCAACTTAAATGAAAAAAATTTAGTTTGAACGGAAACGAGTATGCTAGTCAGCAGTTGTAACATATATCATAATTATGAGTACTTTTTCAATCTTATAAAACAGTATACTGTATTATATTTTACAAGTTTTGACTCCTTTGTTAAAAAATAAACTTTGCCAAAAAATCTGATAAAAAAAATCACTTCTTTTCATGTACAAATTATTTTAATTTATTATTTAGACGCGCGCTCGAAAGTTTTCACGCTCCCACACCAACTATTTGTCTCATTTACTCACTGCAAACGCACTAAGCGCGAGTTAATTAAGTTAGTATAGTGTAACCATTCTATAATCGTTTCCTTTCGTTCTCGCACATGATATAGATTGATGGCTTAGGTTCATTTATAAGAAACACAACTTACTGAACTATTCAAAATTTTAAACACTCAAATTTTAGTGAGATGTGTAAATTATACACGTATAGTCTTAAAACCTCAGTATCAATGAAAAGAATGTTGCATCAAAGGACAATATTTTTGTCAATTAATTGGAACATAATTACAGTTTTTTTATCTTTTCTAAACGGTACCTATACTAATAAAAAATTTCAATTTATGTGTTAATACAAATGTTCTTTTTTTATATTCATGTACTAAAAAATTATCAAAAATCATTATAATTTTTTTATTCACTTGTTAAATTATAATTTGTATAATTCCATGTATTCTAATTATTTTAAACTCATAAAATATGTACATCAAAATTAATTTTTATATTAATATATATATTATATATATATATATATATATATATATATATATATATAATAATCGTATGAATTAATTGTTTGCATTGTTTATCACTTTCAATAATGAAAAAGTAACTGAAATTTAAAAAATACACCTGCTTAAAAGTTCCAAATTTAATTTGATATTAATATAAATTACATTTTGATTCTTTGTAATGCAACGTGCAGAAATTCATTTTATTTACAAAACTAAATCTTCACATTTACATACTTTGCATAACATTAAACGTTAAACTTTTCTATAATTTCAGCTACAATAAAGAAAATGTCATTTAAGTGGTAATAATTTTTTTACTATTTTCCAAATAGTTTTGACAACTTTTCAGTATTACTACCCATAAATTTGAAAGGGTCAATAGATGAATCTAAACTAAATTTTATTACTCTCTATTAATTTAATATAGTTTGAAAACCTCAATATCAATGAAAATAATGTTGCTTCAAAGGAAACAAATATATGTTGTCAGGACTTTAATTGTAACATAATTACGAGTGTTTTTTTCTATCGTTTATAGACTGTACCTATACTTTCAATATTTTAGCGTTTAATTACTTAATTTTATTAATTAATTAAAACAAATTCAACTTTATTATAGTTTTTTTATTATTAATGTTAATGAAATTTTGCAATCTTGTAAAAGAAGAATTCAGCTCCTTAAATCGTGCGAGTACTATCTATCTTTTTTCCTCCGAATGTGTTCTCTCTCTTCTTTGTGTGATATAGTCAACTGTAAGTTCTACACGTATGCAACACACATTTTGCATAAAACATTCATTATTCTTTTTCTATCTTATATATAAACAGTACCTATACTAACCAAATTTGAATTTAACTTTTTTAATAACATACATACTTTTACTTTTTTTTTACTTTAATTATTTCAGCGCTTAATAAAGTTATTACACCTTTGTTTTTTTGAATAGCATATGACTCAATAATTCAACTAATTTATTCTATTTCAAATATCATTAATTGATTATTTAAATAGAAATTTGGTTATGATTCTGACACCCATTTTTTTTCTGAATAGTGTAAGACTTTTTTTAGTTAGATTAAAAAGATTACTGGTTAATACAGTTAATTTGAACTAATTAAATTATTTTAGTGGTGTAATAGAAATATCCTTATTTCATTAATGAATTAAGAAAAATTCAAATTTATTATAGTTTTTGATTTATTAATGTTAATGAAAGTTTGGAAGTTTGTAAAAGAAGAATTCAGCTCCTCAAATCGTGCGCGTACTATCTTTTTCCCTCCGAATACATTCTCTCTTCTTTGTGTGATATAGTCAACTGTAAGTCCTACACGTGTGCAGAACATATTGTCCACATTTTGCATAAAACATTCGTCATTCTTTTTCTATCTTATATACAAACAGTACCTATACTAACCAAAACAAAGGATGAACGTGCATTTTTTTACCGGAAAGCGACCACCCGCCTCTGGGAAGACGGATACCTATTTTGGGAAACGGGTACCGGTTTTCGATCTGTTTTTAACCTTGTTTGTAAAACAGGGTACCGGTTTTGACGTGTTTTGAGCTGATTTTGGAAAAACGGGTGCCGATCTTCCCTTGGTTGTGGGTGATGATGATGATAGCAAGGGTTTGATTATTTGTGTATTACTAGCCAAGTGTTTACTATCCCTATAACTGATATCGTGAGATTTGCAATGAGCGTCTGGGAGGATGATACCGGGATGACCACGTTGAAGCCTTTTATCTAATTTAGTTCCGGGACCACAATACTGATACCTGGGAATATGGAGCGCAATGGGTAGCTTATTAATGAGATTATTAACCAGACCACCCCCACGTGCACTTTTTCGTTTCACAACTAACCTTATTTGCATGGAGGGAGGAATTGCTACATGTATAGGTAACGATCAATGCTACAATAAAAAAACAGACAGATGTTTTACCAATATTTTATTTATTCATATATGTGATACAGTAAATAGCTAGGTTGATAATACAACAGCTCCATCATACAAACTGCATTGTGAGAATTTATATCGTACTTGTAATTCAACATATTTTTAAAGTCGCGATAAATGTTACGATTTCAGTAATTCCAACCGATAGTTAATTATATCCTTTAAGTGGAAAAGCTCTTCAGTGTTCTTGTTCAACGTACAGTAACAACCCTGGTTCTGCCGAATTGTTATGCTTTTTAATAGTCTTTCTGATGATGATGCACCTTTCACTACTTCCCGATTATAACAAATAGTAAAATTGCTACCAAGCAATTCCGAACTTTGCTCGTATTAAGTGTCCGTCTCCTCATTGATATTTGACCAATCAATGTAGTTTCCCGTTCCTTGTGAACAAAAAAATTTCATTTCCAGATATGTTTGCTACTTGAGTAGCACGTCCCAATCTTCTCTTTTCATAACGAGGAGCCCGTTTGTATAACTGGCATTTTGAAGAATTGACCTTGAATAAATCATATGATCTACAATCAATTAATCGTTCATCAGTAGGGCTATTATGCACAGTTTCAGTTGGAGGAGAGCACTCGGTAGATGTAGCTGCTGTGGTAGAACTATCCCTATCATTGCAACACCAACATGAACATGTGAAGAAGTTATTACAGCTATTCTTGCTATCCATGTAGAATGTTCTCAAATGCATTCGAGTGGACTTGCGTTGACCCCAACTGATGAATTTGTAAGGAAAAAAAAGGAAAAGACCACGTATTTCATTCCCTCCCAAGGGGATGACGGGTTGCTCGAGCTTTCCTAGCTCCTTCAGCCATAATCACGGATTCCCAGCATACATATATACATTACATATGTATGAATGGTGGGATTAAGGATGGGTGAGGTCAGGATAGGATCGGAAGGAACGGAGTTAGGGTTCTGAGGGGAAAATACTACCCAGCATTCGTGTAAGTAGCCGCACATGGTGTGCATATACGCAGTGACCATGCCGCTAAATGTTCATGAGGAAAACCCCCTGAAAAAACCTCATACAAGGTAGACGGTAACGGGAATCGAGCCCATTACCTCCCGAATCCTAAGCAGGTTATGTCACCACTACGTTACCAGCTCGGTATGAATTTGTAACCGCAAACATATATTTTATTATTATTATTACATATGGTTTTCCCCACCTCATAACATTATTATGACGATAGGGGGAGAACAGTTCTTGGAATCTATCATGATATACTCCAACACAATGTTGCTCTTGTACTACGGGTGATAAAATGCATTCCAGTTTCCAATTATTTTACGATGAAAACGTAATCTATCCAGCAGCAAACTTTCCCACAACTCTCTTCTTGCAATAACGAAAAGTAAACGCCCATATTACCATATTATATGCTACATTTATTTTAGTCTCATCAATAGCAACTCTCTTTCTCTCTCTTTCAATCCAATCTTCTTCTTTGAAGTATCAATAAAATCGTAAGAAGGTATAAGCTTAAAGTTCTCGGTTTCAATGATAATATGTTTACCATACTTGGTGTCGATAGTATTCATATCGATCACTTTATATTTTGCACCCAGCTCCAGGTTTTTTACGTTCGTAAAAGGATTTACAGAAAGCGCTACTGTTCAATGCAGATAGATCCATCTTTACTGATTCGAGAACGTTTTCGAATTTTTAGTTGACACCGGAACTGTCCTATACAGGGTGAGTGTCTACTGCGTGGACGGAGAATTTCTTCTTAACTATTAGAGATATCAAAACCAATTTTGGTGTGGTAATACACGATCATTGGACCTACATCCTAAACATATTTAGGTATATACAAGGTGATTGACAAAAATATGCCAACCCAAACCTGTGTTTTATTTAATGGAACAAACTGTATATTTTTGCATTCACTGTTACATTTAGAATAAAAGTATAGAAATTTGTATCTGTATCACTAACCGTTCTGCAGATATCATCACTTCAGTACCAAAATAGAGTTAACTTTGGAACCACGATGGGAGCGTTGTCACCACGATTTTGTAAATCTGTTTATACTACCAACTATTAATAAATAATAATAGTCTGCTAACAAACAAACTGGGAAATTTTTCGATAACATGTAAAACTATACAGAATGAGTAACTTACGCGAAATGTAATTCTTCTCAATTTTTTCAAATGCAACACACTGTATATTTTTTCACATTTCGATTCCCCGTGAAAATTAGATACTAATTGATAATAGGTTTCATACCCATAAGACGGACCCTTCTTGAGATATTGACGCTTTATTTAAAAATATTGACATACAGAAGAACAAATAAAACAAAATCCAGAGCAAATAAGAAAATACGAATGGCAAATAAATTCTTTAACTGATAGGAAAATTTAATTAATTACTAAAGAATAAAATAAATCTCTACACCTAAAAATAAGTTGAACAAGTAAACATAAACGAATAAAATCATGAATTCAAATTAAATGTTCAAAATGCTAACCACGCCTACCTAAACACTTTGCAATTCGCTCGGTAAACGATAGATTCACTCACAACAACATTAGAGGCGAAATGGATTGAAACGCAGCTCGAATTCTATGTTTCATATCTTTGCTTGTGGTGGGAGGATGTTGGTAAACTTTTTCTTTAACGTAGCACCAAAGCAAGAAATCAAGGGGCGTAAGATACGGTGATCTGGCTGGTCAGTTTTGCACACTACCTCGTCCAATCCACCTCATCGAATAATTTCTATCAAGATGTTTCCTAACGTTGATTTCACAGTGTGGAGAGGCGCCATGTAGTTGAAACCACATCGTACGAATATTATTTACCTCGATATTTTCCAAAAGCTCGGGTAAATCATTTTCCAAACACTGTATATATCTTTCTCCAGTAAGACCCCCATCAAAGAAAAAAGGACCAACCACATTAAAATTGATTATATCACCCCACACATTATCTGACCATCGATGCTGGTGATCAACAACTGTTAAGATGTGTGGATTAGTATCTGAATAGCGATGATAGTTATGTGTATTAATATTGCCATTATTATGAAAAGTTGCCTCATCCGTAAATAGAATGTTATTAATTTTGAAAATCCATTTCACTTAAAGCTTGATGTTGCTCGATATGATAAGGATACAATTTTTTTTTAAATAAAGCTGCGAACTGTATTTATATTTAGGTCTAGGTGTGTACTTAGCTTCTGGTACTAATTTGCAGATTTTCTATAAGAAATGCCACAACTTGAAACTCAATTTCTTCATTTGGGCATGTTTTTGCGCGATTCTTTCCACGGCTGTCTTCTCTCTGGACATCGTTTACAGTACAAACGGGTAGCCAGCGAAGCATTTCTTTGAGATACGCCGTAAGTACAGACCATATCGACCATTTCTTCTTTTAAAAATTCATTTTGTACCAAATAACAATCCAAAAACACACAAACTAATGGAACAATATTTTAATGATTATATAAACCTCAAAACAATAGATGCAATTGTTCCTCCTTATTACGAGCGGCTTGCCTACCTAATTTGTTTTGTTGAATTCTATTTTTACGTAAAAGCGTTAATATCTCAAGAAGGGTCCGTCTTATGGCTATGAGACCTATTATGAATTAGCATCTACTTTTCACGGGAAATCGAAATGTGAAAAAATAGACAGGGTGTTTCATTTAAAAAACACAAGTTTGGTTTGGCACATTTTTGTCAATCACCTACATATTTTTAGAATGTAGGTCCAATGATCGTGTATTACCACACCAAAATAGGTTTTGATATCCTCTGTCCATGCAGTAGACACCCACCCTGTATATTACTGCATCACGATTTTTGATGATTAATTTGGTGGTAGAGGGGAGAGTGTGCTTTGAGAATTGCATCAGTAGGCTAATCTACAATCTACCATCAGGAGATGCTGTCCTTTTTTTTACATCGTACCAGGAATGATATTGCTGCTTGCACCATAACGACTTGACTTGCTCGCAATTGTACTACGACTAAACACTGTTTAAGAAATAATTCAAGTGTAATTTACGTATGGTGGGGTTGTAGTATGACCTTGGTCTACTTTTAACACAGACAACAACCTGTCATTCTTCTTGTTTCCATAAACTGATTCTATTTTTATATTTCTAAGAAACGTAATATGATACCCCTGTGGGTCAATAATCTTTCAGTTTGAGCACTTTATTTTTAGATTTCTAAGAATTGTAATATACCATTTGACCTTGGTTTACTTTTTAACATAAACAACAACATTTTTCTTGTTTCCATAAACTGATTCTGTTTTTATATTTCCAAGAAATGTAACATGACACACCTGCAGGTCATTATTATTTGACCTTGAAAACTCTATTTTTAGATTTCTAAGAATTGTAATGTTTTTAGCTTTAAATTTTGACCGAAATGTGTCCTTGACTTGAGTACGTCTCACTAAATGTTTAAACTTGTTAAATACTTACCTTGTCCTACTTTTAGTTTAGAAAATTATTTCATCTTCACTCAATTTAGTCAACCTAAGTACCATTTGACTTTGATCAACTTTTTAGCATACATACATACATAACAACCTGTTTCATGCTTCCACGAACTATATTTGTAAGAAATGTAATATGACCCTACAGGAGTAGAACACCGGCACCATCCTCCACTTTTTTACGTCACAAGCCCCGCCCCTTTCACTTTTAATCGCCCACGTGGCTGACCACTATTTGGCCTTGAGAAAGTTGTTTACCTTGAGAAACAGGTTTGCCTTGAGAAAGTTGTTTACCTTGATAAAGTTGTTTACCTTGAGAAACAGGTTTGCCTTGAGAAACAGGTTTACCTTGAGAAACAGGTTTACCTTGAGAAACAGGTTTAGCTTGAAAAACAGGTTTACTTTGAGACCAGGGGCTACGCGGGAAATTTGAAATTGTGGTTTCTTGTCAGACGAGAGCTACCTCTAGGACCTGGTGCTTCGCTGGGGATTGTTTTATGGAAATTCTTGTAAGATAAATGTTACATCTAGGACCTGGTGCAGCGCTTGGGGTTGTTTATAGAAGTTCTTGTAAGATAAATGCTATCTCTAGGACCTGGTGTTTCGCTGGGGTTGAAAATAAATGCTACCTCTAGGACCTGGTGCAGCACTGGGGGTTGTTTTTTAATAATAAAGATGTAAGATAAATGCTACCTCTAGGACCTGGTGCTGCGCTTGGGGTTGTTTTTAATAATAAAGATGTAAGATAAATGTTATCTCTAGGACCTGGTGCTTTGCTGGGGGGCTGTTTTTAATAATAAAGAGTTTGTTGTAAGACAAGTGTAGAAAACTACCATGTAGACCTTTGAACCTATCGTCGAAAAATGGTAGCATAATTAATTAGTAGACATAAATAAAATAAAAATACGTGTCAACTTTTTCCAAGGTCAACTGCTTCTATAAATATCAATAACCTTGAGGAGGTCATCGACCTTGAAGTTAACCATAAAGTATGGCCTTGAAGTTAGCTTTACTAATTGACCTTGAAGTTAGCCTCAGGGTCTGGAAGAATAGTATAAAAGCGTGCGCCAGGGTTTAGTTAATGTAGTTCTTGTTTGAACAGCATAGCTATGGAATCTTTATCAGCTAAGCAGATTTTGGGATTGTATCACAGTGGTGTATTATTAACCGACGAATTGTTGATAAAGGCATACAATATTATTAATTATAAAATTGTATTTGAGAATAATAATATCGATTCGATGGAAGAGTACGATAATTTTGTTGAAGCTGTACGAAGGGCTGGTGGAATGTAAGTATATACCTGTTTTTTATTTTAAAATTTTTAATTATTTTTTTTTAAGCTCTGCTCAAATAAATATGAGTGACGTGTTTGACGATGAAGAGATGTCGGAAACTTCCGCAGCAGGGAATTTGATAACGGTATGTCTTTTTTTTTAATTTTCTATTGTATTACTGAATGAGTACATTACAGGTACAAGATCAATCGGGGTCAGGCTTGCAGCAGCAGGCCGGACCATCCTCAGTGTTCAATCATATTAATATAATTGGTGGATCAAATAGTAAATTTATAAAAAAATTCAATACCACGTGTAAAACGCTACGGTTTAACTTCAATGACGAGACGTGCAAGGATAATCCCTTAACGTGGCTACAGGTAAAATAAAACCATTTTACTAAAAATTTATCTAATACACATTTTTTACAGAATGCATTCCAAGAACTGTATTCATATATTGTAAAGGATACGGCTCCTTCAGATCGTGTTGGAATCACGCTAAGAAATCCAAATTTCCCAGACAAGCCAATAGGTATTTCATTTAGAAGAGTGGACCAGTTGTCGGTGAAAGTGATAATGTCGCTGCTGGAAAAGGTAATGCAGAGTAACGCTAGTTTCTTTTCAAGTGACTTGTTGGTGTTAAACGTGGATAGAGTAGTTGTGCCTGTAGGCTATGGAAGCAAAAACCTTACAGGGTTAAACTTTTGTAAATCTAAAAAGCAGGGTATTGTAGTTGTACCATCAACAATTAACGATAATAATTGTTTAGCTCGCGCTCTAGTCATAGCTATTGCATTTAAAAATAACGATTCGATGCGTCATAGTATGGAAATGGGTTGTCCATTACTTCAAGAACGAGCTGTACAGCTTTGCCAAAACAGCGGTGTAGATCTTAGTCAGGTGGTAGTTACGAGCATATTCAGGCATTTCAAAATCATTTAGATTCATATACCATTGTAGTTTATAATTCGCGTATAGGTGATTCGGTTTATTTTGAGGGTCCTAGGGACCAGGGTAGAGTAGCTTTAAATTTAATATTAGAAGACGAGCATTATAACGTCATAACTAGTCTCACGTCCGCATTTACTTGCAGCTATTACTGCGAGCAATGTAGAAAACGGTATAATAACAAGAAAGAGCATGTAAAATGTATGTACCAATGCCCAGCGTGTCACCAAAAGCCGCCATGTTCTATTGAAAACCCGAAAATCGCTTGCAGTGATTGCAAGAGAGATTTTTACGGTCAGGAATGTCTTAAAAATCATAAGGACGCTAAAGTGTGTGAAAAAATACGTAGATGTTTAAAATGTCTTAAAACCAGTGAAGTAAAGGGTAAGCATAGATGCGGATACAGTCGCTGCCCCACATGCATGAGCGAAAAACCTATCGGTCACCTTTGCTACATGGCCGTTAACAAGGCTCGACGTGACAGCGGTAATGGTAAACCATCTATGTTTATCTTTTACGATTTGGAGTGTATGCAAGAAAAAGTGTGTGAGGGAACGAATGATAGGTTTCTGCATGAGCCCAATCTATGCGTGGCCGCGAATGTTTGCTCTGTCTGTATCAAACACGCTGACAATTTAGATGAGCAATGCTCAGTATGTAGCAAAAGAGTGCACTTTTTCAGGGAAAACCCTGTTGAATCGTTTCTAGCATATGTTGCCGAGAGAGCAAGAAAGTTTAAAGTTACATGCATAGCACATAACATGAAGGGGTACGATGGATGTTTTGTGCTTAGATGCATGCTAACTAATAATAATCAGTGGAAACCCAAAGTCATCTCCAACGGTTTAAAACTAATCTCTATTCAATGCGACGATATCAGGTTTATTGACTCCCTTAATTTCATCCCGTCACCGCTCTCGGCATTTCCGAAAACCTTCAATTTCCCCGAGTCCAAGGGTTATTTCCCATACCTCTTCAACTCATCCGTGAACCAGAATTACGAGGGTCCATTGCCAGCACTTGAATATTATTGTGCAGATCAGATGTCTACGAAAGATCGAAATGCACTTTTAGAATGGCATACGGCCCAGAGTAATTATGTTTTTAAGATGAGTGAGGAGATTGAGAGATATTGCCTGATGGACGTTAAGATCCTCGTTAAAGGTTGCATTAGCTTCTGGTCCACCTTCACGACCCAAAATAAAGTCGATCCGTTCGAGGAGGCGACCACTATTGCTAGCGCTTGCAATAAAGTGTTTCGTAGACGTTTCCTCAGAGAAAACACAATAGGACTTATACCGAAAGGTGGTTATAGACGTGCCGACAATCAATCCAAAATAGCAATACAATGGTTGCGTTGGATGGAACATTCTCAGCAGGTGAGTATACAACACGCAGGGAAAGCTCGCGAGTTTAGAACACCTGAAGGTGTTAAGGTCGACGGGTATTGCGCTGAGTCAAACACCGTTTTTGAGTTCCACGGTTGTTACTGGCACGGTTGCGAAGAATGTTTCCCCAATCAGGCCAACATGGATCCGAAACTCGGTGTAAGTACCTCCATGCTTGCACGAAATGAGAACACGGTGGCGCGGTCTCAATTTATACGCGAGCGCGGATATAATTTAGTGGAGATGCGCGAATGCGATTTTAAAAAACAGATACTTGCTAATGATGAGTTACGGGCATTCATACAGCATTTAGGTCATCAAGATGACGAACCCTTAAACCCACGTGACGCTTTTTACGGAGGTCGCACTAATGCTAGTAAGCTTTATCACCAATGTGACGGTATTACTGAGAAAATTATGTATTACGACGTGTGCTCATTATATCCATTTGTAAATAAATATTGTAAATATCCCATAGGTCATCCAAAAATTCATGTAGGGCTAGATTGTAAGAACATTTCATTAGACACGGTGGAGGGTTTAGTTAAATGCAGAGTACTACCGCCCTCTAATCTCTATCACCCTGTTTTACCGTTAAAAATGCATGGCAAGTTGATGTTTGTGTTATGTAGGACGTGCGGTGTTGAATTAAATCAGGGGGCGTGTGGACATAGTGAGACCGAGCGCAGTTTCGTTGGAACATTTGTAGCTGACGAACTGCGTAAGGCTATCTCTAAAAACTATAAAGTTTTAAATGTTTTCGAAATTTGGGAATACGAGGTAACCACGTATGACAGAGTAACTAAACAGGGTGGATTATTTAGCGGGTACATCGATAATTTCTTAAAACTAAAACAGGAATGTTCAGGGTGGCCTAGTCATTGTACGTCAGAAATCGAGAAAACTCAATACATAACTGAATATTATGAGAAAGAGGGGATTCGGTTAGAACTTAGTAATATTAAGAAAAATCCCGGTTTAAGGTACCTGGCCAAACTTATGCTGAATTCTTTTTGGGGTAAGTTTGGTCAACGTGAAAATTTAACCCAGTGTAGTATTGTATCTGAACCAAAGGACTTTTTCAAATTACTCACAGATCCATTGGTTCAGGTACAATCTATAATACCTATTAACGATAACGTTGTGATGGCGAGTTGGGATAGACCAGGGAAGAGGGTGAACCACAAAAACAATTAATGTATCCATAGCCGCATACACGACTGCTCATGCACGATTAGAGCTATACAGTTACTTAGAGAAACTAGACCGCCGTGTTCTGTATTACGACACAGACAGTGTGATATTTGTCGCAAAACCCGACGACTGGAATCCAGCATGTGGGGATTTCCTTGGCCAGATGACCGACGAGCTGGAGGCGTACGGTGGAGGAAGTTATATAGCCGAATTTGTTAGTGCAGGACCAAAAAACTATAGTTATAATGTGTTTTCAACCAGTGATCAAGCAGTTAAATCCGTGTGTAAAGTCAAGGGCATTACCTTAAATTATAAGAACTCACGCGTTATAAACTTTGATGCGATGAAAGACATGGTACTTAGCAATAGTAAAGACTCTTTGTTTGTATATAATGACAGAAAAATTGTTAGAGATAGTTGTTATAATGTATTAAGTAGGCCAGAATCTAAGCAGTATAGGATAAGTTACTCTAAGCGACGTAGAATAGAAAATTTTGATACTCTTCCATTTGGATATAAAGAATAAATAAAACAGATAATTTTTTAATTTTTATTTTTTATTTGGATATAAGAACATCGCTTCATTTAAAAATGATTCAGCTCCTCACCCTCATAATTACACCCTGGCGGTGATTGGAGCAGTCCCCTGATGAGCTCCTCTAGTGAGGGTACAGCCACGTCTACACCTGCGGGGCCTGTCAGACTGATTAATGGTATTGACGGTAGTGATGGTGTGTGTCGACCTTGTTCAGCCTCGCAGGGCTCGCTCATATTCTCCCTTGGCGATTGAGCTTGGAAGAGGAGCGTCTCTAGCATAGAGACATTCATACTACTACCTACATCTGACGATGAGAAAGTGCTGATCGCTGACACGGTTTGTACCTCCGGTAGGAGTTGTTGCTGGCACCTCTCTGGGGATGTTGACAGTGTGCTCACCGTCGGATTGGCCCGAACTGCTTGTTGTGGTTGCTGATACCTCTTCTGGTCCTCTTCATTTTCACTTATAAGTATGATGTCGGAATCCACTTCGTCATGAGGTCGACGTCTTTAGAAACGCTACTGCTGCTAGCCTTAGTCTTCTTGCGTCTTCTTTTACATGCTTGCAGTTGTGATTGCTGGCGCCGCCCGCCCGATGAACTGCTGATGTACACGCTACAGGTTCGGTTAACGCTATCTGTACAGGCTGACACTTATTTTCTTGTTCACGCACACTGTTAATACTGACCTCTGTTCCGCGACTTCTACCCTGTACCCTCATGCTGTGCAACTCCAGAGCTGTGCTCACCTCGGTAAAACTTCTCTGCTGGGCTTCAAGTTTATCTCGTATGATTTCCATCACCCTTTCAGTCTCGCGGCCACTTCAACTTCGTATGCTGAGTCGATCTCTACAATGGTTGTAATATGTTCCATTTTTTTTTCGAACTGTAAAAATATATATTCGCAGAACTGTATATATACACCGAAAAGTAATTATCAGCGTTATAGAAAACCTGATAATTTCTAAAAAACATTCGTTTTTACAATGTCACATACCGAAATAACTAATAGAAAATATACTGCATTCATAAAAAATGAAAATGCATTCCACATTAGAAATTACCTTATCATTATCATCGTAAGGCAGCACCACATTCTTGTTTCAATGTTTTATTAATTCTTTCAACTACAACACTGTACCCGCCTTAGGGTAATTGATGTTTTTTCTTCTCCTGAAATGTGTATCAGTTTTCTTAAAAACACCTGTGAGGCTGTCTTCGTTTAAGAGCTCTCATTCAAACCCTCATACGAAAAACATCGATAACCGTTAGCATGTAGCTGTATCCGCTATTGTGTTTACCTAAAACCTGCATATGTTTTTACAAATAAATCTGATTCGCTTTTGATGGGTGCATCCCTGATGCTTGTTTGTATGTAAAATAATATGAAGCTAGTTTAAAAAGATGAGAACACAGACATCTTGCAACTGCGTACATCACAATATTGAAGATTCTGTTTGTGTATTAGAAAAAACATACAGCCGAATCCGAAATGGAGTACAGGTAAATTCAAGAAAAATGAATACGGTTCAGTTTTGAGACCGTGAGAGAGAGATTTGAACGGATGTAGTAGGTATTTCCAGAGTTGTGTTGAAGCCAGCTAATTTTAAGGGTAATCTCACGTCTATATAATAATAGACGTAATATAAAAAAGCTATTATTTATTTGCATGCATTTAAAGCGTAATCACTGTTTAATGAGTTTTTATTATTATGATCTAGATCAGAGGTATTAGATGTTTTACGAACTGTTACTAAACTATTACAATATAATCGTTCAAGGTGAAGACGATGGATGCAGCTCAAATCTTGACGATGGTAATGCTCTCTATGAAACAGGAATAAGCTAAATTACGTTGCCCTTATTTCAATTAAAAGTGTTATAATTAGCATAGCTATTAATTAAAACATACAGATAATAATTTTTCGATTGTATAGAATTCTATAGAAAGAGAATCTGTCTACATGCATGGCTGAAATTATTATTATTTAACTCTATATTTTAATTTGTTAAGGTGTTTTGCAGTTGCAGATTTAAAAAATATTTTTAAGTTCGTTAATGAGTGTGTGTAAGTACACTTTTCACATTATATTTTAGTAATGAGCGTTGTATAACAGGGTTATATAATTGTATTTCATACAAATAGTTTATCGATATGTAGACTTTACAATCTCAAGGTTCAATGAATGTAAAAAGTTACTTTTAAAACGATTGAACCCCGATAATCTCGTTGTGTAATCATTTTTGAAAAATTCACTTTTGTACTACGTTTAATTGTTTTAATCAAGAACCCTGTAATACCAATTAAATCTATTGTTTTTCTTTTAATTCGGCTTGTGTGTTTTAAAAATCGTATTATATAAAATTTATTATTTAATGTTTTTTTAAAAGAAATGATTTATATTATATTGGTAATCAATTTTAGACTATTATATTTAACCGTGTTATATAATTACAATTGATGTGTAGTAATTAACTTACTAAAGCAAGCATAATTTAAAACGAATTAACTGTCACCACTGAAGTAAAACAAAAAGTAATTTTAAAATCATGTTTGTATACATGGATGTAGCAAAGCAACAATTACAGATCTTATCTTATTTTTAAAAATAGGGTTATTATCTTCACAAATAGTACATATCAGATTAAGCTACAGTTTATTTATATATTGCATTCGCCGCATTTTACAAAACAATTTTATCATACGATGAAACTCATTAAAACCATTGTAATTAACTATTTGAATTTAAATAATGAGCAGTACATTATAAGCGTCTTTAAATATCAAAATGGCCTTATTGTATTTTGTACTTTTAAAAGAGACCTTCAAAAATAAAATATTCAAAGAGACAGTCAAAGTGAATGCGTGTTTTTACATTCTAAATGAGGGGTAAAACCCTATTAGCTATAACTTGTTAGAGTTGACGTCAGAGCTTCAATACTTTAAATAGTGGATTCAGGTACGGTAAAAATCAGACGATCTCAAATTGTAGAAGTCTTCATTACTATTAGTAACAGGTTTGGTGAGACTGCCAGCTTGGTTTGAGATCCCAACATTTCCTTGAGGTGTACAAGTCTTTTTTATACCATAGCAAATCCGTTGAGACTGACGGTTTGCCTCAAGGCCATCATTATTATCTTCTCCGAGAGGACCAGATGCAATCTCTGTATTTATTAATACAAGTTACGATTTCAGGTAATTCCTTAACATTTTTTTACGTGTGTATGTATGTATGTTTAAGATCTTATAGTATTATTTTTGATTAGGATATGATAAGATAAGGTAGTGTTGTACAACGTATACTGTGTCACATCCAAAATAATTTTTAAACCCCATCTTAAAAACACCTTTATGAATGTTCTACAGGCAATGCATTTGATTAGTAGAGCTTATAGAGAACATGTATAAGTCATAAAGTACAAACAAATCCTAATTAGCTAGGCAATATACCACCTATTACAGAAAAACGCTCGCTGCTCCTCCTGATGACTCAGCAACAAACCTCTGCTTAACCCTGAAATATGCCGATTTATTACAGAAAATACTCATTAACCCATACCCCTGCTAGATGGCACCACAAACAAATCCCTGGTTAACTCTGAAATATACCACTAGGTAGCGCCACCTTTATTACAGTAAATACTCATTAGTCCATACTCCTGCTAGGCGGCACCACAAACAAGCTCTGTCTTACAAGTTAGCATTAGAGTCCTCGTACTATTTCCCCACCAGAGGTTCAGACCTAACACAAGACCCTGTCTTACAAGTTAGCAATAGGGTCCCTTATTCAATTTTCAAATTTTCAGCGAAGCTAGAGATAACATTTTATCTTACATCTTTATTATTTAAAACAACCCCAGCGAAACACCAGGTCCTAGAGGTAGCATTTATCTTACAAGAATTTCCATAAAACAACCCCAAGCGCTGCACCAGGTCCTAGAGATACCATTTATCTTACAAGAATTTCTATAAACAACCCCCAGTGCTGCACCAGGTCCTAGAGGTAGCATTTATTTTCAACCCCAGCGCTGCACCAGGTCCTAGAGATACCATTTATCTTACAAGAATTTCTATAAACAACCCCAAGCGCTGCATCAGGACCTAGATGTAACATTTATCTTACAAGAACATCGTTATTATTAAAAACAACCCCAAGCGCTGCACCAGGTCCTAGATGTAGCATTTATCTTACAAGAATTTCCATAAAACAACCCCAAGCGCTGCACCAGGTCCTAGATGTAACATTTATCTTACAAGAATTTCCATAAAACAATCCCCAGCGAAGCACCAGGTCCTAGAGGTAGCTCTCGTCTGACAAGAAACCACATTTTCAAATTTCCCGCGTAGCCCCTGGTCTCAAAGTAAACCTGTTTTTCAAGCTAAACCTGTTTCTCAAGGTAAACCTGTTTCTCAAGGTAAACCTGTTTCTCAAGGCAAACCTGTTTCTCAAGGTAAACAACTTTATCAAGGTAAACAACTTTCTCAAGGCAAACCTGTTTCTCAAGGTAAACAACTTTCTCAAGGTCAAATAGTGGTCAGCCACGTGGGCGATTAAAAAGTGAAAGGGGGCGGGGCTTGTGACGTAAAAAAGTGGAGGGGATGGTGCCGGTGTTCTACTTACAGGTCATTACTCTTTGACCTTGAAAACCCTATTTTTAGATTTCTATGAATTATAAAATGATCATGATGATGATAATGATAACCTTGCAATTTCTATTTTTAGCTTTAAATTTTGTCTTTGACATTTCGACCTTGGCGCACTCCAAAAATTTAAATTTCCGGCCAAAGTTTGACCTTGAAAGAGATCCAAAAACTTTCATTTCTCAACACCAGAGAGCGAGTGACCTTGAACTGGTCCAAAATCGGCCTCTAATCACTACTTATATTTATAATTATAAACTGTTATAAGACTGTTTTCCACATATTAGGATGGCCTATAAAAAATGAAGTTTTTTTATGAAAAATTTTATTTAAAGGTAAAATAACAAATGAAAACTTTTATTCACTAAAGTATAAACCATTGTAAAGTAATATCTTTTGCCATCTTTCAGCAAGATCTTCAATGCCACGACGGTACCATGTAGCATCTTTGAAATTAAAGAATTCTCGGCATGCATCTTCCACTACTTCCTCAACACTCGTAAAATGCCGTACACGAAGGAAGTGCTCCATCGATCGGAATAAGTGATAATCGGAAGGCGCAAGGTCCGGGCTATAAGCTGGATGAGAAAGAAGCTCCAAATTTAATTCTTTAATTTTTTGTTGAGCTTCAGCTGCAGTATGAGGTGTGGTGCTGTTTTGTTGCAGAATTGCAATCCAGGGTAACGTCGGTTTTGAGCATCATGTATCCTATCCAACTATTGACTAAAGGTTAGCATCCATCACCTGCCCATCACGAACCAACTCAAAGTGAATAACGCCTTCAAAATTCCACCATTCACAAAGCATAACCTTCCTTTGGAACCCTTCTCGTTTGGGAAGATTGCCCAGCAGTAACCCTTTGATTTTCTGTGCTAGGATTATTGAAGTAAATCCACTCTTTATCGCAAGTAACGATCTGTTCAAAGAAACGTTCATCCCAAGGATTGGAATTCAGTTGATCACGAACCTGAACTTGCCTTTCTACCATTGCTGGCGTGAGAAACTTCTTACAGCGTCTATGGGCTTTTCCAAGTTGATGCAAATGGCGCCTTACGGTTTCTTTGGAATACCCAAGTTCTGATGACAACTTACGGGTACTTATCGATGGATTTGCTTCAACAACATCTGTAAGTTCAGCGTTACTTAACGAGTTGGGCCGACCAGAACCTTGTTTCTTCTTGAGACTTGTATCTCCGCCAGTAAATCTTCGAAACCAGCGCTGCGCCGTACGAATGTTCACTATTCCTTCCTCTTCCACTTTGCACATTTTTTTAACGGCGGCGGTTGCAGAAACGTTTTGTTTCCAGTAATAACGCAACAGTATCAAAATTTCGTATTTTTCGTCAGCCATTTTGACGTTTATTGCTAGAAGCAAAAGAATATCAGAAGCAAATTAGACGGGGACATTCGTCTGCTTGATTAGCTTTTAATACTACATATCATTAACATATAAAATGTTGTCTAGATAGGAGCAGAAGGGCTTATTAAGAAACTCTAAAAAAACGACATTTTTTATCGGCCACCCTAATATATAAGAAACAACAATTAATATATCAAGTTAATCGTGTATCATTGTCATACTTAAATTCGGCAAATTCGTGTGCCAAGTAAAATGCATGGGTTTGCAAGACAGTGTTCGCAGAAATTTTAAATTTTTTTTAGTTGAAATTATTGAACTTGGGAACGGTCAACAAGGGCACGATCGCTGGCTCAAGTTTAAAATTTATCGCGCAAGTACCGGGTGGCCAACTAAGAACGGCCGTCGGCCATATCTCAGGAATGGATTATAGCACAGGTTCGGGGAAAAAATTGTTTATAAGAAAGGTGGCCTCGAGAAACGCCTGGAAATTATTTTCAGAATCGTAGGTCCACCGCTAGAGGGCGTATTTGACAGTTAAAATTTTAAAACGCAAAATTTTTCAAAATTTACTCAATTAAGAGGCATATTAAATATTATAATCAGATTCCTCGACAAATTCTGCATATTTTTATCTGACAAGTTTTAGTCTATCTCTTCAAATAAGGGGTGGGGAGAGGAGCCTTGTTACGAAAAACGCCTTTAATTCAGGTTCTGCTTGACCGATTTTAATAAACTTGATGTTGTTTGAAAGAGCTTTTGTTAAACAATAGAAAATTTGTAAATTTGAAGCAATCTGATTAATAACATAAATGCGAGAAGGCGCTGTTCAATGTTTTTTAATATTGTGTTTTCTATTTAAAATTTTAAATGGAAATATAAAAATTTAAGTAGGTCTTTGAAAAGTAGACTAAATTAGTAATAGAACAGTGAAAACTGCAAGTCGATATCTTTTTCCAATCCTGAGATATCGTAAGAAACAGGTAAATGTCGGGAATTGTTCTTCCAACGTCTAGTAGGCTAGTTCGCGTTAACGGAAATTATTAAATTTAGCCTGGATGAAAAGATCTTACATTGGTCTGCAGTAATTTAAACTGTTATCGTACTAATGTTATGGTTGCCTCTAGATTACCTAAATGTAATGCTGTCGCTACTAACAATGAGAACAAATTATAAAATAATAATGTGATAAATTTAACAATTAAAACCTTAAATGAATAACTACGTAATTAGTGTCGCCCTAGATGTTCGAAATGTCGTCCATCATTTTCAATGCATGAAATCAATCGCTGACGGGTGGAGAGAACAGCAGTTTCAATTTCTGCCCTTGAAATACTTCGTATTGTCTGTCGTATTCTTTCAACCATGTCAGCTCTTGTTGTGGGTCTATCGGCATAAACGAGATCTTTTATTCGCCCCCACAAATAAAAATCTATACAAGTTAGCTCTGGAGACCTTGGTGGCCAAATAAATAAACTTCCACGTCCTATCCACCTTTCAGGATATGATTGATCTAAAAAATTCCGAACATCTCTAGAATAACGTGCCGGGCACCCATCATTTTGCAAGAACATGTCACGACGAATGGCCAAGGGTACGTCTTCTAAAAGAAGTGGCAATTCGTTGCTTAAAAAATCTAAATATCTTTCTCCATTAACAGTTTCATTAAAAAAAAAGGCCCAATTATTTCTTCACCTAGAACCCCGCACCACACATTTACAGACCAACGACCCTGATGATGGACCTCCTTCATCCAGTGGGGATTCGTTTCAGACCAGTAGTGCATATTATGTCGATTTACACTACCATCACTATGAAAAGTAGCCTCATCTGTCCACATAATTCGTGAAAGTATTTCAGGATCATCGTGTATCATATTTGAGAGCCAGTTGCAAATATCCAACCTGGTATCGAAATCTTGAGCATTCAAACTATGGTGTAGGACCATGTGATATGGGTGCAATTTAAAATAGCATATATTATAAAGTAATCAGATTAATAAGACAGATTGAAGTCCTTCGTTGTTAGTAAACGAAAAAGGACTTTAAATGCATTAACTCTCGTAATGTTATTACGAATTTTTTTCGGCCAGCCACTCACTATTTTTTATTATTGGTACCTTTTTACTTTACTTTGCCTCACTTAATTATCATGTTGTTAGTTAAAATCTATTCACATAGCATAGGTAAGATAATTTCATTAAATAATTTATTGTTTTATTGAAACTGGACATAAACATATAACGACAAACGAAAAAAATTAAAACATTGTTATCATTATAATACCGAATAAAACATGCATTAATAAATAAGTAGTCACCTGTGTTCTCTTAAAATATTTTGGACGGTGGTTCGACATATACCGAAGTCTCTAGGCTCTGGTGCTTGAATGAGGGTTAACATTTACATAAGCTAAAACATCAATAACGTTTTCCTCTGTTCTACCTCTGCGTTGTCTTCGTTACACAGGAAGATTCACATTTCCAGTAGTACGCACACGGTGTGCGAGTCGGAGAAAAACTCTTCTGCTGTGATGCCGTGTGTTTGGGTACTGCAGTGCATACACTCTAGCAGCAACAGTTGCATTTCTCATACATTCAAAATAAAGTGCCAACATATCAAATGCTTCTTCATTTGTAAGAATGATTTTGGTACGAAAAGATAAAGAAAGTCTAGTAAATGCAACACGATGAAAATCATAGCTTGCTTATTTTCAACAGGGAATTTATTTTATATCTTACATGGCCCTCTTTACTAATTTTGTTGTCATCAGTAAATCGTAATTCATATTTTAAACTGTATTCGTTGTTGCTGGGCAAATATCGGTTTTTATTGTTATTTTATGCTTTTGATTTGCTAACACATCGCTTGAAAACAAATATAACATTCTTATATAATAAAAAAAATGTTAGATTTATCACATTATTATTTTATAATTTGTATCTAGCGGCAACCATAACATTAGTATGATAACAGTTTGAATTACTGCAGACCAATGTAAGATCTTTTCATCCAGGCTAAATTTAATAATTTTCGTTAACGCGAACTAGCCTACTAGACGTTGGAAGAACAATTCCCGTCATTTACCTGTTTCTTACGATATCTCAGGATAGGAAAAAATATCGACTTGCAGTTTTCACTGTTTTATTACTAATTTAGTCTACTTTTAAAGACCTGCTTAAATTTTTATGCTTCCATTTAAAATTGTAAAGAGAAAACACAATATTAAAAAAATATTAAACAGCGCCCTCTAGCATTTATGTTATTAATCAGATTGCTTCAAATTTACAAATTTTCTATTGTTTAACAAAAGGTCTTTCAAACAACATCAAGTTTATTAAAATCGGTCAAGCAGAACCTGAATTAAAGGGGTTTTTTTGTGACAAGGTTCCCACTCTCCCCCACCCCTTATTTGAAGAGATAGATTAAAACTTGTCAAATAAAAAGTATGCAGAATTTGTTGAGGAATCTGATTATAATATTTAATATGCCCCTTAATTGAGTAAATTTTGAAAAATTTTGCTTTTTAAAATTTTAACTGTCAAATACGCCCTCTAGCGGTGAACCTACAATTCTCGAGGCCACTTTTGTTATCAAAATTCTTTTCCCGAACTTGTGCTATAATCCATTCCTGAGATATGGCCGACGGCCGTTCTTAGTTGGCCACCCGGTACAATAAGTATAAGTAATGTCGAATTGAGAGCACGTTTTTGGAGTTTTCAGTGTAGCGTTAATTTTGCACGTTTCAGGTCCTAGTTTTGCGCAATCAAAAGGAGTGTTGGAGCAATTTGGCACAACACAATATAATTAGTACTATGTTAACTGACCCTGTTATTTAGTTTAGTATATTAATTAAGTAATAATAAATATTAGTGTGCAATATAAATAAGTTGGACTTTCTTATTAGTAACTTTAATTTGGAGGTTAAGCATTAAGCGTTAAATTTTTTTGTGTAAAATTCACGAATTTATTAATTAATTTATGCTACGTGAAATTGTCGTTAGTAATTTATGACGTTCTGAAATTACACACGCACACAGTTAACCATATGTTGCACATATACATTTAATATTTATTCAAATTCGCAATTATGTTATTTATATAACCAATTTATTACAATTTTATGTTAACTAAAAATAATATTTGCTTAAGCGTACTTATATGAGAAATTAGCACAAGACTGCTATTGAAAGCAGTTGGAGCACAATGACTATAACTTTGTGAACTATTTTACCTCTACTGTTAAATCGCTTCATCTACCATGTGTCTAATTTATAGCTTTGGTAGTGTTCTGGTATTGTGTAAACTATATTTGCAACTCAAAATATTCATATCTCAAGAGAACAACATTAAGCGCATTTGAAAAACACAATGGCAAATTAAAATTAGCATGAAACGCTAATTAATTACACATTTAGAAAGTTTGAGTGAAATACCTTGGAAGCATTTAGACTGCTCATGAAAATTTACATTAATCAAAGAGAATATTGTCTACATTAATAACGTAACTCAAACAAAGAAATGTATAAATTTGATATCACACGCATCTGAAACTTAGTTTACTTTGCCTATATCTATCTAAAAAAGGTTTAATCAACAATAATATTAACTTATCGGTGAAAAGTAACCCAATATCTTTTGATAAGTATAAAAACCGGACTAGGGAGAAGGGTGCGATATGATAAGGTAAACATCCTCCGGAAAGAGGAAGTGGGCGACTACGGGTTGAAATATCCTATCCGGTATCAGTGGATCAATCAAGGCAAGGAAGGCCCTTAGATCTAGGGTTCGAATATCCTACAACCCTATTTAAAACCATATTTCAAAGCGTTACTTCCACATCGCAACGCAACATATCGAGTTATTAATTTTTGAGTTGGTCAGTAACTTTTTTATTTTGAAGAAACCTGTAATTTTTTTAAATGCGAAATTGTGGTATAAAAATTAAATTGGTTTTAAGATGTATAATTAGAAACAGTTAGTTGAATTAGGAGGTAGTCGACCAAGTTGCCTTGAAGATGTATAGTAGTTTAAAGATTGCCTGCCTTTTTATTGTTTAGTATAATTTTATTCAAGGCGTGGGGATATTTAAAGGTAGATCGTAATGCCGGTTTCCCGAGTTCTACTGACATATAATTAAAACAAAGAGTTTATAACTGGAGCACGAAAATGCAAATTAGTTATATCCACATCATCGACTTTTTTTCCTATCATTATAAACGTAATATTCCTATAAAAAATGACACAAAAACTTGTTAAATTAAAATTAAAAGAGTAGTCTGCATACAATGTGTTAAAAATATATAGGGGTCAGAGATTTAGTGTTATTAGCTTTAGGGAGATTGAAAATTTTGTGTTCGACTGCAGATGACAGAATTGTGAGATTGTTACTGGATTAGACACGTAATGGACATGGTGGTTTTAACGTCAAGATTATCATAAACAGAATGTTGATTAACATTAAAGATACAAATTAAGTTTATACAAAGGATTTACTGACTTAATACCATGTCTGCCTAGTAATTAAAAACTAATAGCTGCAATAAAATATAGAGATTAACGTATTTTACTTGCTCATATTTATCGATAGGTAAACTATTAATTGAAACCAAATATCCAAAAAAAATTGAATATTTTAATTAACCAAAATAAGCGGGATTTAATCGAGTTTATCAGAAATTTCCAGAAAGTATTTTCGTAATCGAAAGGTAAACATTTGTAATAATAGTTACAACATATAAAAAAGGTAAGTTTATAATTTATTTTTTAAGGTTGAAAACAAATTACCTAAGCTCTAACAAAAATACAACCTGTACTTTAGAACTTCGTGACTGGCAAACACTTTGGAATAATGATTTATTGTTGCTTTAAAAATTTAGTGAATGCAAAAAGCTAAAGATTCAATGGTTATTAAAATGTTTCTTGGCTGCAATTTTAATGGTTGGCATCAAGAATTTTAATATAAAATAATTACTCGAATTCTGCTTAACGCCAGCGTCGGATTAGTATATTGATTGAAAATACTTTAAGTATTTTTTAATAAAAGACATTAATGTGTTGAGCACATGACTTTGTTATGCTTGTTATGGGTGTCACTTGCGTTACGTGTAACTTATTTCAACATATAATACAATGCAATATACCCAATCTCCTTTAGCAACAAAATTTCGCCCATTTTTAATGAAACGACGCTTGTCTCCCCTATTCATAAAACAACCATATGCGGGGCACATGGTATATTTTAATCAATTAATTTAATTTTTAGGGCTTATGTATTATCACATGAAACACTTTTTTAACACGTTGACGGACAGTAACGCTGTGCAGCGCCATTTGTGAAAGTTGCAATACTAATACAACAGCTGAGCATACTTCTGTATGTCACTCATTCACCAGATAATCACCCAATTGGAGGTTGTTGGTAATGGTCTAGTGATGGTAAAAAACTTGGGTGTCAGTCTCAGAGAGTGGCCATTTTGGAGAACCGACGCCATCTTTAATTTCAGTATCTCAATATGTAGTGAATTTTGAAAATGCATCAGGTAGGCATGTACGGTGTTATTTTATATGTTTTTGAGGGTGCTGAAGACGTTACGCATAGTATAAACACTGGAAAGTGGTTACCAGTGGAGTAATCAGCACCAGAAATTAAGGGGAGCAGCGGATCTATGAAAAATGTGGGTTTATTTGTGCTGGGACTTACAAATAGGGTATTCTTGTTGCATATTGACCTGAACTTGACTTTACACAACTTATACATCTTAGAATGTGTTATATGCGCTGAAAAAATTGTTTAGCTCATGTCATGCAATATATGTATACAAGCAATGCAGGCTATAAGCAATACATAGTCCATTACCTGAGCATACTTCTGTATGTCATTCATTTACCAAAGATTCACCCATTTGGATATTGTTGGTAATAGTGTAGTGACTGAAAAAAACTTGGGTGATAGTCTGTGCGAGTGGCCATTTTGGAAAATGGACGGCATCTTTGATGCGAATTGAAAATTCACAGCATAGGCATGTGAGGTGTCATTTTATATGTTTTTTAGGGTGCTGAACACGTTCCCGATGGAATAAATACTGAAAAGTGGTTACTAGTTTATTTAGTAAGACAGATACAAATCAACATCTTTTATTTCTGTACTATTCAGATATACATTGTTTCATAAAACACGAAGTAACATAAAATGACTAAATCAATGACATCACTAGCGCCCAGTTTTATAATGTGTAGGTTAACGCACCTTTAGTAAAAGCAGACTTTATCTTTAAAGTGACTTTAAGGATTATTTAAAGTATGCCGGTCTTATAATACCTTTTGTGAGTAACTTTTGTTAAAGTAGTAAAAAATGAAAAAACAAGTGTTGGCAACAGTGAACATGGAGATTGAGGTTATATTTTAAGTTAGCTGGGTTGTTTATATTGGTTGTTTACATCACAGGAAGTTTTTAAGTAATTTATTGTAGCGTATTAAAATGAATAACGAAAAGCGAAATCGTTCTATGAATTTTACATTAGAAGAGGAGCTACATTTAGTGCAGGAAATTCAAAAAGTCAAACACATTTTAGAGTGCAAAACAACAAACTCGATTAGCATTAAAGAGAAGGTAATCAGTTTAAACTTTTACTATAATACTATATTCATGAATATACAACAACTCATTACCTATTTTAGGAATATGCTTGGAATGAAGTATTAACGAAGTACAACAGTTTCAACCGAACCAGAAGTTTACTTCAATTAAAATCGAAATACGATAATTTAAAAACAGGTAGCAGAAAGTATGCTGCCAATTGCAGGGCAGCACATAGAGGTACTGGAGGTGGACCTCCATTAATAAATGTTATAAAAAGTGCCATTAATGACATTGTTATAGAGATTTTAAACAAAAAAACTGTTACTGGTTTAGACAACAATTACGATGATGATGCAACAGAAATCGTCGATTCAAAATCACCTAGACTTAATGATATTTTATTAGAATTTACAGGCGATGAATTTAATGCTATGGATGTAGTTTATAAAAATGACGAGATCGTTAGCACGATTTCAGAACGAGAACAACAATATATTACTACAGAGACGAATAACGAAAGTAAACAGGTAGGGACACCAACAGCTGCACCGCAGGTACAACCGATACGTTTAGGCAAAGAACGATGGTCCTAGACTCCTAAAACATTAAAAAGAAAAAGCAAGAAGCTGATGGCAAACGAACAAAATACAGTTGTAAATCTCAAAGAAAAATATATCTTACTGAAAAGTACTGCACTTGAGGAGGAAAGAAAAGATAGAAAGTTATGGATGAAGAGTACCATCGAGCAAGAATAGAGCTAATAAAACTTGAGATGGAATTAAAAAGAAAACAATTGTAATTTTATAGGTACTTTTAATTAATTCTATGCTAAAATGTTAATAATAATTAAGTATTAGGTAATAAAATAACATTGTACTTATTATAATTGAGCGAAATCATTATTACTTAGTATTTGCCGTTACATATTTCCAGCATGGTTTACATTATTATAATTGGCCATATCTTCTATAATATTATTCTCATGCACATCATCGTCTTCATTATGATAGGGTAAATTGTCATTCATCTCGATAGCCGTATTATGCAGTATTGCCGTTGCTATCACACCCATGACTTTAGCAACTGGTACTCTCATGCCTAATGATAAGATTGGAAACGTTCGTTTCCAAACTCCATATTGACGTTCGACAGTGTTTCTTGTACGTACCAACGCTTCCTTGTATAAATTTTCTGCTGCATTCTGTGTATGCTGCAACGGAGTCACTAAGTATGGGCGTATGGCATAACCACTGTCACCAATGAGTAGAAACTGGCCAAAAACACCATTTTAAAATTGCAGTTTGATTGAGCTGTTAATAAATATTGTTTGGTCATGCACTGACCCTGGCCACCTAGCTACTATATTTCGAATTCTTAGTTTCGTATCTGATACGGTTTGCACATTTAATGAGAAATAACTCTTCCTGTTTCGGTATATTTCCCCATCTTGATTTCCTATAGATATGCATGTAATAAAAACTTATTGCGTAAACAAATATGCTACAAACCTGGTGATTGTATTCTTATGGATCTAGGAAAGTTTACCGAAAACAGTTTACCGAAAACGGTTTACCGAAAACAGTTTACCGAAAACAGTTTACCGAAAACAGTTTACCGAAAACAGTTTACCGAAAGACAATTTACCGAAACAACAATTGGTCGAATTACAATTGACCGAAAAACATTTTTACCTAAGCACAGTTTACCGAAAGGAATATTAACCGAAAATGTATCATAATGCTATGAGGTACGTGCAGGTTATGTATCTAATGACATACTATTATATAAACGAACTTTTCCTTCACACTTTACCAAGGCTTAGGACTTGCAGCTCAAATTGCTGGCGTGTTTAAAAAGTCGGAAATTAATTCCTTTGTCATTTTTTTTATTTACTTGTGTTTTATACAACAATAAATATTGTTATTAAAACTATTGTTAGTTGTGATGTCATTAATGTAGCGATTGTATCAGCATACTATTAGTAAGCTACCTTCATTTATTACTCACACACAATAATTGTTTCCCTTGCAAGAATAAACATTGATATTTTTAAATATTAACTCTATCTGCAGAATATCCGAAATCATTAAGATATTAGAGGTATGTAATATAAAATTTGTAAGAGAGCATTCAACCACCACAAAAAAGTAAACTGTGATCTAAATATTAGAATGAAAAACTGTACGACGCTGATGTTTTTAAAGGGAATCGCTTCCAATTTAAATTAATAATAATAAGGGTTTTTTAAGTACGCACGTATTATTTCAACGCAATGAAAAGTATTATTAAAGCCCCTTCTTTGCATATAAATAATAAACCCACATTTTTCATAGATCCGCTGCTCCCCCTAATTTCTGGTGCTGATTACGCCACTGGTAACCACTTTCCATGCGTAACGTCTTCAGTATCCTCAAAAACATATAAAATAACACCTTACATGTCTACCTGATGCATTTTCAAAATTCGCTATATATTGAGATACTGAAATTAAAGATGGCGTCGGTTCTCCAAAATGGCTACTCTCTGAGACTGACACCCAAGTTTTTTACCATCACTAGACCATTACCAACAACCTCCAATTGGGCGATTCTCTGGTAAATGAGTGACATAAAGAACTATGCTCAGCAAATGGACAATACGGCACAACGTCTATAAGCGTCCTCGATAAAATCCAAAGTGACTGAACGCGAAGCAGCGTCGCTATTTTCATGAATGTTTACTATAATTTAAGTCCTACTGTCACTTTACAGAGAACCATAGTTGCCCAAGTGTCACATACTGCAATTTAGACCTATCCCCACTTTCAGTACCATTAGTTAATATTTTAAATACAAACATGGTACACAACGTTGTGCAGCGTCGTCAGTTACACTGCAACTGCGAAGCTGTCCGTTTCGCGGGTCATACTTAGTAAAGCACGTGTTTTAAATTTATTGTGAGACTTTTTTGGTAAAATCGTAAGTAAATAATAATTTATTATTATATAATAAAGCTGTTCAATAAAATTTTCATTGCAATATGGCTTTATTGGAATATATTTTTAACAAAGATGGAAGAAGATGACAAAATCTTTATAAAAGAGAGCAGAAGCGGTTACGTATTTTGTATGTGGAAATATCGTCAAATGAAGACGAGGGAGATCCTTATGCCGATTCGACTGGAGAATATGGATCAGACGAAAATTACGTACCATGCAACTCTTCTACCGTACAGTCGGACGAAAGCGAAAAGTCTGATGCAGAGGAACTAACATCAGCAGCTCTAAGAGCTATCAAAAAATACAAGACTGAACTAATGCAGCGGGGCACTTTAGCTCAAGGTACAGGTACTGCACAAACCAAGGACACTTTGCAAAATGTTGGAGAAGGCACATCAGAATATCAGAAAGAGCCGCAACAAGCTTCAGAGTATCAAGGCTTAGCTGCAGATATCTTGCAACAAACTTTAGAGCATCAGGAAGGCTGTAGTGAAAACATCGCGCTACAAACCTTAGATCAAAATCGTACAGAACAAGGCGATGTAGAGTGGGAAGATACAATTACAGATACACCAGAGTTTAATTTTGATGAATCCACAAACCGTTTAAAGGTAGACATAAACTCCAGCGCTAGGCCACAAGATGTTTTCGAATATTTATTTCCAGAAAACATAATGCATTTTGTAGTGAATTGTACAAATAACTATGGAACAGCTTTAACCACAACAAGCAGGCCTAAGACTAAAAACTCTAGAGATACCCACTTTCGAACTGTTACTTCTGACGAAATGAGAAAGTTTTCTGCTTTATGTCTGCTACAAAGGCAAATTATCATTTCAAATATGCGGCGCTTCTTTTCTTGCGCTGACATCTTGTACTTTCACCCCATATTTAGTTACGTCATGTCGGGGAGGAGGTTTGAACACATATTGCAAGTTTTATATACTATTTTTCAAAGAAGAAAGAAAAAGTTCAACCATTTCTGGATATGTTGATTGCCCAATTTCTATCTGTTTATAGTCCCACTAAGGAGCTTTCTCTGGACGAGTTATTATTACACCATCGTGGCAGGCTTGCTTTTAGGGTGTATCCTAAAACAAAAAAGCCAAGTATGGCATTAAATTTTATGAATTGACAACTTCAGATGGTTATCTTCTAAATACCGAAATGTATAGTGGCATAATAGAAAATGAAGACCAGGATTCCACGAAATTAGAGTCTCTCGTCCTAAGGTTAATGAAACCGTACCTTATGAAAGGACATGAATTATTCATGGACAATTTTTACAATAGCTATCGGCTTTCCGAAGAACTGCTTGCTTTAAGGACTCATACCAATGTAACTCTAAGGTCCAACCGTAAAGGCAATCCGCGCGAATTGGTAAAGAAAAAAATTAAAAATGGAGATTGATTATATTTGGGTTCGCAGAAAACAGGTTTATGTTTCAAAATGGCGCGATAAACGCGACGTTTTAGTCATAACGACTAGAAATCATCCTCAATTGTTGCCAACGAAAAACAGATATGGCAAAGAGATGATAAAACCTAAAGAAATTGTCGTTCATAATCGTCACATGTCGGGCACCTACAGATGTGATCAGATGACGTCAACCTATTCGACACCAAGGAAAACCATTAGGTGGTATAAAAAAGTGATATTCCACATGCTGGAATGCCTTTTATCTCTACAAAAATATTGCAAAAATAATTCAAATTCCTGCAGATTTCTAGATTTTCGTGACTGCCTTATAAAATCTTTCCTAAAACTTCCGGATGCTATTGAAAGGAAACATTTAATTCGACGTCATAAACATGACATTAGAAGGCAGGAAAACGTCTTGTACGAGCCAGAAGTCTCTACAAGTCAAACTTCATTAGAAGGCCACTGGCCTGAGAAAAATCTGGGTGATCCATCGGCCAAATTCAACAAGAAAAAAGTGTTTTTGAAATGCACAATGTGTACAAGAAACGGTTTGCGTAAAGAAACAGTCTATAGATGCAGAGGACGCTTGAATAAATCGCCGTTGTGTCCGGAATGTTTTGAACAATGGCACAAATGCAAAGCAGAATAAATTAGTTTTTAAACAAAAATTTATTAGCTATCTATGTATTGCAAGTATTATTAGATTTAAAATAATAAGTTTTACTTTCTAACACCAGTTCTTCGTTTTATTAAAACAATTACCCATATTCATCAAAAACCGAGAAATAACACTGGATGATGTCTAACGCTGATCAACGTTCTGTCAAATTGAGATTAGCAGGTATTTTTATAATGTGAAGGAACGCGGATCAGCGTTTTGATACCATCTCAAACAAAAAGTACTGTATTAGTCAACCACTTTCGTAATGAGGAGATGTCCGTCAACGTGTTAAACAAAACATTTAAGCTGAATTATCATTAAAAAGCAGTGCTTTAAAGTAAGGGAAAGTGAGGCAATGGTGCACACCTATTTGTCACAAGCATTTTATAGGTAGCGCCAGTTTAATGCCACTAACGCATCCACTAGACATTTTATCAAAACTGTATGAATTAAAGATTTAAAAAGGTTGAAGTATAAATGGTAAATAAAGTAGACATATAAAACGCGCACCGTTTTCCACCATTGCGGATAGTGATGCACATCCGTTCGCAATGTAATTCTATTTGGAAAAGAACACTTTTAATTAAAAATTTTACTTCTGACATAAACAAAAATCGCAAATGTAGTTCCTGTACCATAGCTCCTTGGCTCTGCCAGTTTCAAAATACATTATTCAACTCATCGTCGTGACAAACATCTGACTCTTCCCAATCTATTGATGAGTCCGATGAGCCAGTTTCAGACCTCTCTTCATTTTTTTTGTCTTTTTGGATAAATCATCGTCAAAACACCTGCAAACACCTTTGGCAGCTTTTTAACGTTTTTCTTATTTTCACTCTTTTCGCCTGTTCTTCCCTCTTTTTTAACAACCGCTTTATTTTGCTTGTTTGATTCTCTTAATTTTTCCTTCTCTTGAGCTTCTTCTAGTACCGTTTTCAAGGGTGTACTTGAGAAGAGAGTATTTGAGAATGTTGTTTTTCCTAACTGTTGTATTAACTTTGCTTCTTGGTAATTGTAGCAATGTATACTTCTTACTTCCTTACGTGCCGGGGCAGTAGAAAAGTAACTGTCCGGAAGTAGGACGACACCGTTTGTAGGGAATGCTACATCGTCCGTAACGCAATTTGGCTAGTAACAGGTCTGCCCGCTATGGTATTACTGAAGAGAACAATACAGTTGCCTCGGATCGATCTGGCCACAAGCGGCAGTCAATGTCGAAACAGGCAGGTCCCGTTGGTGCCGACTGAATGGCAAGTCGTTACGTGAAATATTAGAGGTATTCATGGTAAAGAATTTGAAATTGCGAATGTAATATACGAGAGGCAGCTTGATATTCTGTGTGTATCGGAGACAAAGCGCAAAGGAAAGGATTGTGTGGAGATGGAGGATGACAGCCTATCACTATGGTCAGCAGTTGGGACTGAAGTACATGGAGCGAAAGAAGTTGGGGCGATCGTAAGTGAAAGAGCGAAAAGATGAGTTAAACAGTACGAATTGGTATGTCCCCGGGAAATGTGGGGGTTATAATGAAACTGGAGTTTCGAAGAGTTTTTCTTATTGCATGCTATGCACCGGTGAATGGAGAAAGAGACCAGGAGCGTGAGAACTTCTGGGATGAAGTATAGAACGTGTTGAACGTATGTAAGCCAAACGAAAGAGTGATGATAATGGGAGATATGAACGTATGGGTGGGTCTACAGAGAGAACATACTGAACGCGTTCTAGGAAAGTTCGGAGACCGAAGTGTCAATGAGAATGGTGAACGCCTGGTGAACATCTGTGTGAAGAGAAGCCTGTTTGTATCCAATACGTGGTTTAAACATAAAACTGTGCATATGTACACATCGCAAAGAGGTGAATCTAAAAGTATGATTGACTTGATAATGTATGATAAACGACTTAGAAACGTGGTGAAAGACACAAAAGTAATGCGCGGATCGGAATGTGGATCTGACCACTTTTTGGTTGTATAGAGAGTATGTTTAGGGAAAACGTGGGTCTAGAGAAGGAAAGAAAACGCAGCGCGAACGTCCAAAATTAGGGTAAACTTACTAGTGGATAATGGTGCAAGAATGAAATACGCTGATGCTGTGAGTAAAGAGTTGAGTGTGAATGAAACAGTGTCAAGCGAACAAATAAAAGACACTGACGTTGAAAGTGCATGGACAAGCTTGAAAAACTGTGTTGTCAATTGTGCCGTGCGAATATTTGTGGAAGAGCGACTGCAGGTAGACAGAAAAAATGTGCTTTGTGGAATGAATCGGTAAAAAAGGCAGTATGTAAGAAAAATGATGCGTATATGGCAATGATTGCTGCAAAAAATGAGACTGAGGAAAAGCGATTGTATGAGGTGTACAGATTAAGAAACTAAGAAGCGAAGGGGGCAGTGCGACTAAGTAAAGAGGAAGTGATTGCTGTGGAAGGAGGGAAAATGCAGAATGATTTTGAGGGAAACAAAAAACTTTTCTGGAAATGGGTCAAAATACAAAACGTGGCCCAAAACAGAACGCTGCAGGAGTGATGAATATGAGCAACGAAATAGTATGGGACAATTTTGGAGTAAGGAAATGTAAAAAATAGAATGGTCAATGAAACTGAGAAGGATATTGGGACAAATGAGGTAGAGAAAACGATGGGAAGGTTGAAACATGGTAAAGGAGCAGGCGCAGATAGAAAAGCTAAAGTATGGAGGTGCAACTCTTACACGAAGATTGTGTGAATTTTTCAATGCATGTCCTTAAGTGTGGAAAAGTGCCGAATGATTGGGAGAGCGCGGTCATTGTACCACTGTATAAGAGGAAGGGAACAGGAGTGATTGCAAGAAGTGTTTAAGTGTAAATAGAAACCTGTACTACGCGTTTGTAGATCTGTAGAAGTTATATGTCAGGATGGATAGGGAGAATCTGTGGGAAACATTAAATGAATCTGGGATAAATAGGGGTCTAATAAACGGAATAAGGGCAGATACAACGGTAGCCGGGCATGTGTTAGGGTGGGAGCAGGGGTGAGTAAATATCTTAATATTGAGCAAGGATTGCGGCAAGGCTGTGTGATGTCACCGTGGTTGTTCAATGTATACATGGATAAATTTGTTAGGCAAGCATGTACCGATACATATGGTGTAATGGTTGGTGACGTAAATACACGCCGATGACACAGTCTTATTAAATGATAATGCGGATGAGCTACAAACTGCTCTGAGGGAGTTTGATACAGTCTGTAAGAGCATGGACCTAAAGGTAAAGATGAACAAAACTAAGATTGTGGTGTACAATCGGAAAGGTGTAAAGGAGAGTAGATTATTTACTCTGCAAGTGGACGAGTTGGTGTATCTGGGTAGAATGTTTACTGCAGATGGTACAATGGATGGTGAGATTGGACGAAGGGTCAATGCTGGAAGGAAAGTGATTGGAAGTATGTGACTGATAATGAAAAACAAAATCACGAGCCTAGCTGGGAAACGAGCAATCTATAGTAGCGTATTTCTCCCATCAGTACTGCATGGAAGTGAGACATGGGTATGTCAAAAAAAGCACGAAAAAGAAATAAATGCCGTGGATATGAGATTCCTGAGAAGCGCATGTGGTAACACGAGAAGGGATGAGATAAGAAATGAGTGTGTAATGAAGGAGTGTGCGAGGAAAGGACGATGATGGATAGGTATAAAAGAGGTACATTACGTTGGTTTGGTGACATTGAGAGAATGAACATCGTTAGATTAACGAAGAAAATATATGTGACATTAGAGGTACGGCCGGGCCTGGTACGCCGCGTAAAACTTCGCTGAATGTAGTAGAATGTATGATAAAAGAAAGAAAGATAAATAAGAGGCTGGGAATAAACGGAATAAGGGCAGGATACAACGCTAGCTGGGCATGTGTTAGGGTGAGAGCAGGTGTGAGTAAATATCTTAATATTCAGCAAGGATTGCGACAAGGCTGTGTGATGTCACCGTGGTTGTTCAATGTACACATGGATAAATTTGTTAGGCAAGCATGTACCGATACAAATGGTGTAATGGTTGGTGACGTAAATATACGCCGATGACACAGTCTTATTAAATGATAATGCGGATGAGCTACAAACTGCTCTGAGGGAGTTTGATACAGTCTGTAAGAGCATGGACCTAAAGGCAAAGGTGAACAAAACTAAGATTGTGGTGTTCAATCGGAAAGGTGTAAAGGAGAGTAGATTATTTACTCTGCAAGTGGACGAGTTGGTATATCTGGGTAGAATGTTTACTGCAGATGGTATATTGGATGGCGAGATTGGACGAAGGGTCAATGCTGAAAGGAATGTGATTGGAAGTATGTGGACTATAATGAGAAACGAAAGCATGACCTAGCTGAGAAACGAGCAATTTGTAATGCCGCGCTTGTCCCGTCAGTACAGTATGGAAGTGAGACATGGCTATTCCTTAGTAGCGCATGTGGTAAAACGAGCATGGATAAGATAAAGAATGAGTATATAGTGACGGAGTTTGGCGAGAAAACGACGATGATGCATAGATATGAAAGTAGTACATTACGCTGGTTTGGCACATTGAGAGTATGGATAACGCAAGATTAACGAAGCAAATATATGTGCGTGAGGTTAGAAATAAGGCCGGGCCAGGTAGGCCGCTGAATGTAGTTGAATGTTTGATAAAAGTTTTAAAAATAAAAAGACATGTCAGAGGCAATGTATGAATCTTGCGGAAGGGCATGCAGAAATAGGAAATCATGGAGAAAGTTTGTGAATGAAAAATAAATAGGAGGCAGGGATCGTTTTGCAAAAAATTTGCTTTTGTTGTAGATGGTCTATCATTTAGGTCAGGAATCGCTTTTGATGTAGATATTTGGTCATTTATGTCAGGAATCGCTTCTGATGTAGATGGTTGGTCATTTTTGTTAGGAATTGCTTTTGATGTAGATGGTTAATCATTTAGGTCAGGAATCGTTTTTGATGTAGATGGTTGGTAATTTTGGTTAGGAAAAGCTTTAGAATTTTTGGGAGCCGTAGAGAGTTCTGGTTCGATTATAGGTTCCACTATAAATTCTCTTACTTGAATGGCAGCAGCAAAATCATCTTAAGTAAATTTATCAGGATCGAGTGGAACTGTTCCTACTGAGCGAAAACCTGAAACTGCTTTCTCCATTGTTGCGTCCTTCATAAAAGCCTTGTTTAGAAGTTCAGTTACGTCAGATTCTGTTGTCTTCTGGTGATTTGTTGCAAATAGATAAAGATCTTACTTCCTGCATAGCGCATTTTTAAAGGGCTAAAAAATGTTGGATCTAAAGGCTGGATGTATGTGGTGGAAAAGATACCATGTGTATATTATTTTCTCTACAAAAATTATATGACTCAGGTAGGCTTCGCATGTTTCTCGAAGTGGATTAGAGATTCAAGAAACAGCTCACTCTTGATCCAAACGTTTTTTGAGCATCTATAAGTTGCTCCAATTGGTCCATTTTTTTGCAATATTAAAGCTATTCTTTTGCGTGGATATATCAGCATGGGTGGAACATAACTTCCAACGGCACTCGTGCAAAAAGGCAGTTATTGTTCTTCCTCGTTCCGCTGATATCGCAGCTCCCACTTTTTTAGCTCTTTTAGGGCCTTTCTTTGGACATTTCTTCTGCACCGTTGTAACTCCAGTTTCGTCCATATTATATAATCTATTAGGCTCGAACTTAAACTTCCCAATAACTGATTTAAGATTAGAATAAAATAATTCGGTTCCTTCATCGTTAAATGATGTTATTCTAGTAAGACTAGTTCCTTAGGGTTGTCTTAGTTTCATTTGAGGGTTTCTTTTTAAAAACGCACAGAGCCATATTTTCCTGCCAATCGGTGTTCTTTATTATAATTGTTGTTAAGATTATTTTCTTCGGCATATGTAAATACCAGTCCCCTGAGTTCTTTGTATGTTAAGCCATAGAATAATTTTGCCAAAGTCAATATATAAGTACTTAAATTAGCTTTTTGGGACTTATACATCAAAAAATATTTTAACGCTCACTGATTATCCTTCAAAATTATAAATAATTTGTGTATGATTAGTCAATTTAGTATAAGTAATATAAAAATCATTTAAGTACGCTATCTATTGATTGAGATGTGATTGCATTGATTAGTTGGCTTTAGACCAGGCAAGTCAAACTCAAAGTCATTGTTGGGCCAAATGCACAAGGGCCGTGGAATCAGTGGGCCGCAAAACCCAACCACGATGAAAAAAAAACTCATCCCAAAGATAGGGTGGTACAGGGCGGTAATCGTTTATTTGATAAGTCAAGCGCTGTTTTAATCATTCACGGTTCTTCACTATATTTAAACGGTTTTTCACGGGATACGTACAATGATTTTGCTTATAACCAAAATCATGGTACATATCTGACAATTAATAGTAAAATATTAGAAAACTGTATTACAATCTTTTGTGTTTAACTAAATTACCTATTTGAAGGGTAATTTTTTCTCCAGAAATTAGTTTTAAAACTGCATCCAAGTATGCGTCGGTTAGTCACGATCTTGAAGGAGATTTGTTTCCTTCATTAGGGAAAATAATTGCTCACACTTGTAGGTGGCTCCAAACCATGGATATATTTTGCAAGCAAATTGCTGTATTTTTGATATTGAACAGATAAACACTTGTAAAAATCAACTGCACCAGCACTGTCCAATTTTTGTTTCAAATGGGTCTGACATTGAATTTCTATGACCTCCATCTGTAAGTGAGTGGGAACTCTATCGATGTCGATAGAGAAAAGAGCCATAAACAACGAAAAATTATCTTCTTGGAGCTTAAAATCTTGAAAACCCCTTTAAAATTCTGCCAGAAGTCTTCTCATTTTCTCGGTATACTTGTTATACGAAATTGGGATAGTTTCCTGAAAAGCCTTACAAGTCGGAAAATGCGACAGATTATCATCTTCCAACTTTCCAAAGCATCAACTTGCGCTGTGATATCTACCATATAGGAAAGATATTGTAAAAAAGAAATATCAGATAGTAAATTGACATCTTGTCCTTTCACTTTCATGAAAAGATCACGTAAAAACGCAGTAAATTATCGCTGATTTAAGCCACGTGGCCTTATGAACTTTGTCATTTTTTACTTCTTTCAAAACGCTTATGACTCATAATTAAAAACAAAATGGCGGCACAATTTAATTATGACCTTCCCCACTGGGTAACGTGACTAACCCACCCCTCCTACCAGGGTCACGTGACTACACCCAATCATTCCCCCGGTCATGCGAGTAACCCTCCCGCTACTCCCCCAACACTTTTAACTATGACGTCATAACTAAAAACAAAACGGCGAACGAGTGGACCCATTCTATAGACGCTCTTTTATAAATTCATCTTCAACAAACGGTTTTGAATGTTCTGCGATCAATTCCGATAGTATGTAGCTCGTGTGAACAGCAGCTCATTTTCTTGCTTTGGACGTGAAAAATAAGCTGTTGATTCTATAATCGTGCTTTAACTCATTTAATTTTTCGTCTCTAATTTTTCCCGTATACTGGTCACACTTAGTTTTATGCTGATCATAGTAACGGTTAATATTATATAACTTTGGGACACTGATACTACTATTACAAATTAGGCAAATCATTTTCTCTTTACTTCGCAACAAAAACACTACAACTCCCATTTTTCTTAAAAAATACGATGATCATCTGTGCTTTTTCTCTTACTTCCGCTTGGGTTTGAATGAGACATTTAATCAGCTTAATCTGAAACCAATTACAACACCTATACAGAGACTGATTGCGAAATATCAGCAGTTTATTGGTCTTCTTTAAATGGGGTAGTTTTGTCTGTTTTGTCTTATTTTAGATGTTGCACAAAATTACTGCATTAGTTTCAAGTACATATTTATCGGTGAAGATCTTAATGTTAAGTCAGCATGGATAAAAGTGCGAAAGAATTATGTGACCAATTTGCCAGCTTTAATTTATTCCCTAATACATATGTATATATATATATATATATATATATATATATATATATATACTCCAACAAGAGATCATAATTGTGTTGACAACTCATAGCTGCTTCTAGTGGCACAGTTGATACTCTACTTTCTAATCATCATGGATTAATAGCGTCTGTGGCAATTGATAATTTTCAAGAAAAATCAAACTCGCTGTTCATGGTCCAATAACCTTACATGGGAAAATTATTTTGGTTAATATTTTAAGTAGTTGCAGCTGGGATTTTTTTAATGATTCTACACTTGATATTGAAGCAAAAAACCTCTGACAAATGATCTGCCATAATGTTCTCATGTATGTAAATAAATAACTTCATAGCCCACAATACCTCAATTTGAGTAATATCGGTTTTTAACATTCCCATTTTTAATTTTGACAAATGATTTACACTTAGCGATCTTAAAAACCCCCAATACCCGACTATCAAAAAATTCCGTGGATAAATGAAATAGATACGATAATCCTCCATTATTGATCCGCCATTTTGAATTTTTTAATTTTGATAAATGATTTATTTTCTTAGGGATCTTAAATATCCCCAATGCTCGACTTTAAAAAAAATTGGTTGATAAATTATAAAATGCAGAATTTTGCACCGTAAAAACGGTGCGCCACTGGTTATTATATTTATTTTTTTGGAGAAATTATATAAAAAAGTTTTTAATTTGTTATTTTAATTATGTAACACAAACACAAACACAGAAGCACAGAAACACAAAACACAAAACAAAAACACAAAACACACAAACACACAAACACACAAACACACAAACACACAAACACAACAAACACACAAACACACAAACACACAAACAAACACACAAACACACAAACACACAACACAAAAACACAAACACACAAACACAACACAAACACACAAACACACAAACACACAAACACACAAACACACAAACACAAACACACAAACACACAAACACACAAACACACAAACACACAAAAAAACACACAAACACACAAACACACAAACACACAAACACACAAACACAAACAAACAAGTACACAAACACATGAACATACAAACACAACAAACAAACAAACATACAAACACACAAACGCATACACACACAAACACACAAACACACAAACACACAACACACACAAACACACAAACACACAAACACACAAACACACAAACACACAAACACACAAACACACAAACACACAAACACACAAACACACAAACACACAAACACAAAACAAACAAACACACATTAATCAAACACAAATAACACATCAAATTTCACATAAATACACAAACACACAAACACACAAACACAAACACACAAACAATCATACAAAGATCATTAGTAACTTTACATTTTTAATAAAAATTGTAAATATATATTTTATTTATTTCTTTTATATATCACATAATATAAGTACATTCTGTGTATATTTCCTCGATAATGAGTTATGACACAATATTATTCTATATTCCACTAAAAAGTTACTACATTGAGTATCCGACCTGGAATGTTGTATCGATATTATACATATTAACATGTATGATTATATATGTTCCTAGCTTGATTATGGAGAATATATATATATCTATATATATATATATATATATATATATATATATATATATATATATATATATATACACATCTAAACTAACAAGTAGCAGTACCCAAACTATTAGTTACTATCTGGATTATACAAATTTATTTTCTTAGCAACCCCTAGTAGACTGTTCAAAGGATCGACGTTCTCCAATTCCGGAATTCGCGAATGCCCCCACGTCAATGTTGTACACGTGCAACGCAATCGGTACCGTTTGTCATTCTGGGACCTAAAGGCGATTTTGTTTAACATCTCAGTGTATATATAATGCAAAGTTGATCTAAAACGAACATTTTACACATTACTGTTTTACCAGGAGCCTCCAACAGGTTTGTAGTCTAACTCCGTCAGCACTTTTGAATAACGATTTTCTTAACACCTTTCGCTTTCTTAACCACTTGATCACCAGCAGCCTCAAGACAATAAGATTTTGATCCTGCTCCATAACAAGATTGAATAGCTTTCCTTGCATACTCATCTTTCATTCTTCTGACGACCGATGTATTCGTTGTAATACCATGCAGACCGTTTTGATAGTTGGATCTGTCATATTCATCAACATTATCCCGCATATGCGCATACACATCATCAGTTGTTATGTCCACAATTAAAGAATCTGTCTCTGTACAGAGCAACGTTACATTATTACAGCAATGACAGCGCAAGATATCGTAAAAAAATCGATACATTATAATTTTGGAAAGATCTAAAATACTAAATCCAACATATACGGGTTTGTCACGGCGTGTTTGGACAATTCCACAGCAAATAATTTATCAGTAAATTGAATAAAATTCTTAAATTACGATTTTGACGTACCATGGTAGACCCAAGCGACATCCGTTATTTTCCCAATGTGTTAATAGCTTTATTACTCTGCTTTGGTCAACACTTCCATTGTTTTACCAAATATACCATTGTTTAAGCATTTAAAGAAACCTTTTCCAATTTGTTCTGGCTTGATTTCGAAGAGTTGTGTTAAGATTTATGTATGGTACTAGCCAAGGATTTTGACGAAACCATAAAACTCTATTAATATGAGTAACAATTAACCCATGCTGTATACATTGTTTTAAATATCGGTAATGTATAACATGGTCTTATCACATAAGTTAGAATTAATTTTCCTCCTTCGAATGTGGTCGCAGATCATTTCGGGACAAAAGGATAATTATTGTGCTCATCATGCAGGTATGCGGTGATGCTAGTACAAACCCGAAATCGTCATTATCATTAATAATTAATACATTGAAGCGCCTAATTTCCTCTTCAGTTAACTACATAAACCCATCATAAGGGAGATATTGTCGAATACTTCATCCATATAAATTCGTGACATCTAAATACTGTAAAAAGACTTAAGGATGATTAAGGTCATAATTTGTGACAAACTCGTTGTTAGCAATACTTCTTCGCTTAACACAAGCACTACCCACCACGAATACCTTTCAATCAATAATTCTAACTCTACTTTAGTATATTTCAACATGGCATCCCACGACAATACAGGTATTGTAACATACTGCGCTGGTTCTAATCCATACATGTTTATACATAGCCGCCTAATGTTTACGAACACGTCAGCAAAAACACGTCTGATTTTAAATATATATATATATATATATATATATATATATATATTTTAAAATCAGACTATGCTATTGTTAGTTTAGATGTATATATATATATATATATATATATATATATATATATATATATATATATATATTCTATAATAATTAGAACATATATAATCATAATGTTAATTGTAAAATGATGCAACATTCCATGGCTATAATGTAGTAACTTTTTGGAATATAAATAATATTGTGTCATAATCATTATCAGGAAATATTAACAAATGTCCCATTTTGGATATATAAAAAAAAAATAAATTATATTTACAATTTTTTAAAAATATAAAGTTTACTGCATTAGATCTGTGTGTTTGTGTGTTAGTGTTTGTTTGTTTGTGTATTTGTTTTTGTGTGTTTGTTTTGTGTTTGTGTGTTTTGTGTTTGTGTGTTTTGTTTTTTTTTGTTTTTTGTTTTTTTTTTTTTGTGTTTTGTGTTTTTTTTTTTTTTGTTTTTTTTTTTTGTGTGTTTTTTTTGTTTTTGTGTGTTTTGTGTGTTTGTTTGTTTTTTTTGTTTTTTGTTTTTTGTTTTGTTTTTTTTTGTGTTTTTGTTTTTTTTTTTTTTGTGTTTTGTGTTTTTGGTTTGTGTTTTTAATAATTAAAATAACAAATTAAAACTTTTTATATAATTTAAAAAATAAATATAATAAAGTGGCCACCTTTTTTACGGCAAAATTCTATTTTAAATTTATAATTTTTTTAAGTCGAGATTGGGATATTTAAGATCCCAAAAAATAAATCCAAAATTAAAAATTCAAAATGGCGGATCAATAATGGAGGATTATCGTATCTATTTCATTTATCCACAATTTTTTGAAAGTCGGGTATTTTTTAAGATCGCTATGAAATCATTTGTCAAAATTAAAAAGGGGAATTATCGTATTTAAAACCGATATTTCAAATTGAGGTATTGTGGGCTTGAAGTTATTTTTTACATACATGAAAGCATTATCAGATCATTTGTCAGATTTTTTGTTCAATATCAAGTAAAAATCATTAAAAATCCCAGGCAATACTTAAAATATTAACCAAAATAATTTTCCCAAATTATTGGACCATGAACAACTTTGATTTTTCTTGAAAATTATCAATTGCCACAGACGCTTTAATCCATGATGATTAGAAAGTAGAGTATCAACTTGCCACTAAAGCAGCTATGAGTTGTCAACACAATTATGATCTCTTGTTGAGTTTATATATATATATATATATATTATATATGTATATATATATATATATATATATATATATATATATATATAAATATATGTATTAGGAATAAATTAAAGCTAAATTTCATAATTTTTCCACTTTTATCCATGCTGAAATTAAAATCTTCACCGATAAATATGTACTTGAAACTAAGGTATTGTAACATACTGCGCTGGTTCTAATCCATACATGTTTATACATAGCCGCCTAATGTTTACGAACACGTCAGCCAACAGCAACACGTCTGATTTTAAATATATATATATATATATATATATATATATATATATATATATATATATATATATATATATATATATATATATATATATATATATATATATATATATATATTCTTTCTAACTAAGTTAAAGTCATTATCATCACCAAAATATTTCCTTATTTCACTACATTGATCATCTGATAAATTATGAGATAGGGTATCTAAGGATGCCGCCATGAACCTACAACTATCAACAAATCGACAATTTATGTACTTCTTTTCCCTAAGGCCACGACCGTTAATGAATTCGTCTACATAAATATGCTTACCGAGCGTTATATATTTTTAATATTAACAGAAAGTAGGGCAATTTCTTCAGTTTCACTTGCTAACTGTTTGATGAACAGGTGGACATCATAATTACTGAGATTATGGAAAAAAAACTGGGATAAATGTTGGTAATTGATAGTTTAAATTGCAATTTGTGTGTGCCGCACCACGATATATACCAGTGACATGGCAGTGATCTCGTACTTTGGAATTTGTATGATCGTTCGTAAAAAGCTTGTCGCATATAACAATTACGATTTTGTTCATGTATCACCAGTTGTTCATCCGTTAGTGGTAACATTGAAACAAAAGTTTTCAAATGCTCATTATATAACCGTTTCACATCACTCTCGATTCGTGTAATAAATACCTCCGGGGCATTAACCCCCCCCCCCCCCCATAAAGTTCTAATTTGGACCATGCATCGTTTACACCGCACTTAATATAATAACTGAATGAGTATGGTTCATGTTTACACGTTTTTATCGTGAACGGTTGTTCGGGATCGTGTTCAGCCGTATTTACCGGTACTAATAGAGCTTCAAAATGTACACATATTACGAATGGTAGAAACATCTGTTTTTGATAGTTCCGAAACGCAAGTATATTTTCCGCATAGAACTCCCCGGTTCTCTATTTTCTTTGCATTACGCCAGGTAATTTAATATATACGAAATTACAGTCATGAGACACATGTCGAGTTAATTGCTCCTGCGTTCTAAAGTAATAAATACATGAATCACAAAAATATTTTGCCCCATTACGTCTGCTTATTTGGTTGCTTAGTAAACGAGAAAAATTTTTTATCCATAAAAAATGTTTATTATCCGTTTGGTTACTGACTAATAGTAATAAATTAACATGAATAGGTTGTTTAGCTCTGGTATAGTAGAGAGGACCCACTCCTCAGGAATACGCTGACCATCACGATACGTATCCTCCAGTCCATAAACATTGATGAAGATATTGTTGGACTCAAACGTTGAGATGTTAGTCAGCTTAACAGGAAATTCTACACCATGCCAGTTGAATAACGTCCTGAAATCAGGGTAGGAAGTCGTCCGTTGTGATAACCCCGTCGGTGTCACTAATGTTGATACAATAGTCCACGCAAAGCAGCAATTATCACTATTCTTCACATTCACTATGGTATGTTTATGCGAAATTTCAGGCGGGACATTTATATAGGATGAACCCGTAGTGAGAGAAAATTTCAACATGTTTACCTCTAAATATACAAAATACACCACCCTAAAAAACAACATATATTAATTATATAATATCCTACTACTCATAACTCGCACTTACCAGAATCTTTATGCTGAAATTCTGATTGCTTAGCATTAAAGTCCTTTCGTTTGAACGGACTTTAATTCAGTACTTTCTCTACTGTAACTAGAATCCAAACAACATTACATTTCAACGAGAAGTGTTTCTGCAACTGAATTTCTATTAGTTTCAAAACGTTCACTTTAACGTCACCCATAAACGTCTGCACATCCGTATAGGTATTGCATGGTGACACTCTATACGAAACAATGAGTTGTGTAAAAGCATTGCGAATCACTTAACCCCAGTATCAACGAGTAGACACACATTTGATTTGGGCCTATTGCTTCTAAGGTGCCCTTGATAAGCATATCGAAGAACATCAATCGAACAATCAGTGCTGTGCACAATTTCAACACTTTTGCTACTTTCCGTTTGTACTGGTTCATCAGCATGCCTGTGTTGCGCATTATTCTTTAAGTTGTTTAACCCTGATGGTCCAGGTTGTGCAAGACGCTGTAACCTTAATAAAGTCAAAGTATAACAACAATTATTAAAAGGCGTCAAATTGTAACATTAATAGCGGCTCCAAGTGTATAAACACTAAAACTGGGCCAACTTATAACATTAAATAAAAAAGCGATGATGTAATATACCATTCGTAATTGATCAAATAATTTAATTAATATAAAAAATTACCTTTTAATAATCGCTACTGCCGTCGGCTCATCAAAAAAATTATGAAAAAAATAATAAATTCTCGAGCGCCATGTTGTCTTTCTTTTTTTTATATATCTATCTAGGAACAACAAAACCTAGTTATTGAATACTATAAACAAATTAACACCAATGAAAATAAAATAACAAGTTATACATAAGTTTATTTAATATATGTTTGAAAACGAAAAAAAAAATTCAGAAGTCATAAACTAAATTATAAAAAAAACTTTACCTTTTAACGGTTCTGTATATACACTGTTACAGGTACTATGAAGCAGAATGGTTCATATGGTGAGGTCAATGTCTTGCTTAGTTATCCTTAAAATATGGAATTTTCTTGAAGTTTAATTCGCCAAATTTATTTGTAAAAGTATGTAGAACTTGCGTTGTAAAGGTAACTCAAGTAAAACTTGCCATTTAAAATAATAGTACAGTAAAATATTGACTTATACGTACCATTAAAGATTATTAGGTATACAAATTAAGTACTTAAAAAGTAAGTACTTAAAAAAAATAGTTAAGAAAAAGTGCATACTTGAAAGGTGCCTAAAAAAAGCAAAGGCTTTAGCTTTAAATATAATGAGAAAAAAATAACTTACCACCAAAATTCTGATGGCACCAAAATATAAAAAATTAAGTAAAAATCATGCTTATTGCTGTTAACAGTCAGCATTAAGTGAATTACAAAAAAGCTTTCAGAATAACTCAAGTGTATTCCCCTAAAAATCTTCACGCTTGCGCGAATACAAAAATATAAATCCAATTTTTTTTAAGAAAGGGAACTAAAACTATTTAAGTAATATTACACCCAAAAGATTTGTTCTAGGAAATGCCAATTAAATTGCCATTCTCAATTCTACATATTAATAATTAAAAACTTTTCTAATATTATGCCAAATAGATGAACGATCCTTAAATTAATGTACTTTTTAATACAACCACAAAAAAAGGTTGTTACAACGCTCAGCAATATGACTATGTTCCGTTCTGTTTGCATCGGAATTACTAGGTTGCGCCACATTGCTATGTGCGGCACGGTTTTTCGGTACAGGCTGCTGCATCTTTGAAGGTGGAGTGGTTGGTATCCTTATCCTACACACGGTTTTTTGATGTGGCAGTAGAGAGTCTTTTCTTGAACATTTCTTCAGATATTTACATTGAAATATTTTATTGAAAACTGTAACAGAGAGAATGTATAAACAATGTGTAAATTAAGGGTAGAGCTACGGGTTTCGTTAGGATTCCCTTTTTTAACTCTTTATTACTATCATGTATTACAACTGTTAAAAAGAAATCATATCTAGCGATGCGAACGAGGACGCAACGTAACATATCTCCAGGACTAGGATAATACAGAGTGTGCAAATAGTATTGCTCCAAATGGAATTATGTCGAAACGGTTTGACATTTAGATTTGACCTTTGATGGGGTTAAATAATACATAAATACCCATATTTTGATCTGGGTTTCATTTGTTTTGTGCGACTGGTGTATGTCAGAGGCTGCCATCTTGAATTTTTTTAAATGGCAACCTAGGTTGAGTTTGGTGTCATTTGGCAGGTAATTGATTTAGAAGTACAGCACGCTATATCATAAGCTTGTTTATTCTAAAATTACGAAGGAAATTTAAATATTAAACAAATAGTTCAAGTGAGTAAAACAAAAAGAATTGAACAAGAAAAGTGAGTTACTTAATTGATGAAAATCACAATAACTGCTCAAATTCCATTCGCTTCTTGACAATATCTAAGTCTATCAACAAAATCACCCAATGCATTCTGCAGATATGCCGGAGGAATGTCTGTGATCGCAATTCTAATTCGAGCTTTTAATTCATCTTATGTTATTGGCCTATTAAATAAATAAATAAATAAATAAATAAACACACTTATTTCCACAGAAACCAAACCGTATTTTACATGCGACTCTACATGAGAAAAACAAGCTTATGATAATATCGTATTGTAGTATTTACTATCAGTTAGAAAAGCGATAAAAAGTATTAGAAATGGCTAAAATTGATATCAATCAGTAGAGAACACAGAAATGTTACATTTGAATGAAATTTTTATAAGTTGTATTTATTTACAGCCTTTTGTCCAGAAAATGTTTCCTCTACAAAGTTAATTTGCCTTTTTAATTTTCTTCGTTATTTTAGAATAAATAGGCTTATGATATACCGTAGTGTATTTCTAAATTAATTACCTGTCAAATGATACCAAACTCAACCTAGGTTGCAATTTAAAAAATTCAAGATGGCTGCCTCTGACAAACACCAGTCGCACAAAACAAACGAAACTCGTATTAAAATATGGGCATTTATGTATGTTTTAACCCCAACAAATGTCAAATCTAAATGTCAAACCATTTCTACATAATCCCATTTGGTGCAATACTATTTGCACACCCTGTATGTATGATGGATATATATCAGGTTGAGGGGTAGAGTAGTGTACGAGTAAGGAAACAATAACAATAATGGTCGGGATAGAGTGTTTCTGAGCACACATATTCTACCCAGCAATGTATCTCACCCAGCCATGTGCTTTGGGATGGAAGCAAGGTATTACCCCCAACTGTTTTCCAGAAACTCTGCAACGCATCTAGGGCTCAATACACTCTGAGAAGATACTGCGTTTTCCACTATATCCCTCACCGGTGATCGCGCAGGTAAGTATTTTATGGGTGCTGCAGGACTCCTAGATACTGCTAAGTCATTTAGCGACCATTTATTATCTATAAAATCAGCAGCACACACAGGACTGAGGATATTCTCTGATGACTCCTCCATTTGCTCGACTTGTATCGAAGAGTTCATAGGACTGTGCTCCCTGGCCTCTCCTCCTGCCGTAGAACTACTGTACTACCACTCCTCCATAAATTCTACGGTAGAAACAGGACTCAGAACACCTTCAAATGGATTCCCTACTATTCTTCCCTCTGCATATGTTGCAGATGTGGACGATTGCTCATTTACAACGCGTGTAGGTGGCAGAGTAGTATGAGATACCTCTCTCCCAGCTCCGGCAGCGCTACATAGCTTGACGTTGAACGATCCTCCGCAATTGGAGACCACCCATCCCCAAACTCTGCAATGCAGCCAGGACTTAAGACATGGCACAATACTACCTGATCTCCACTCGCGGGTGACTGCATCCTCTCATACGGCTCACGTACAGGTTGTAGGGTTAGCAGTATTTCGTCCACGTCTGCCTGCTCGTGCGTACGTGATAATACCACATTCAAATCGTTCGCTGGAGTGGTGTATCCAAAAACCGCAACGCTACTTCACAGTCATCTAGGTCGAAATACTGTCCGCTCTCCACCAGGTCACCGGCAGCATTACCTTCATCCTGTGCTTGATCCATATGAGGTCGGTCTCCCAGCAACCTCCTCAGGATGGGAGTGTCATCCCGTGGTAGTATCACAACGTGGATTATGACGTTCACTCGTCCACCCGCCGCTACGGAACGATCATAATCTACGCATGCTCGTGACGTACCTGAAAGCAAAATAACGTAATTGACTCATCTGTTGCAGAAATACTTGAAAACGCTTTCTTACATCTGTTGACGGTTGACGCAATATTCTCCACTACGGCGGCGGCTACAATTGGGTTTACTGAATCTAAAAGCGATTACTGTTATTAGTATACAAAAGATAAAAGCCCACAAAATAACTTTTGAAAATTTCACAAGTTCTTAAAGAATTTATTGACAATTATTCGAAGTTCACAAAATAGCTTTTGAAAAATTTACAAGTCCTAAAAGAGCTTGAAAAATGTCTTCTAAAATGCATGAAAAACGTTGTTTTTAGTGGGGGAAACACCTATATTTAGAGAAACTAAAACAATAGAAATTATTCGATCATACTATTACAGATCGCGACAAATCTAGTGAAAATCATCAAGGAAGGCTTGTTCTTGTCCTAACGTTAGAGTCGCGTCTAGTCAGGCTCCTTCGCGAGCAATCGAAACAACTTTAAAATGGCTTTATCCGTCACTAATTAAATAAAAAGTGAACGAAATATTTAACTATAGAGAACGCATTTAATCTTAACGTAAGCGTAAGTAAACCGTGGTGTGGAAGAACGAGGTATGTTTTATTCTAAAAGTGCAGATGCATGTTTTGTAATAAAACACGTACATAAATTAAACAGATTATAAAGGTATTACGTGTATTCACCTCAAACTTTTAAATTTAAGAACCGTTCTTAATTACGCTAAACACCTTATTTTCATAATTTTGGATGAATTAATTTCAATTCGGTTATCGATGCAGATTTAATTTTACCTTTATAAATAGGAATTTGTTATCGATTTCGAGTACTAAAAAGGAACGTGCAGTGTTGTTTGTAACGTGACAGTACCAGATAAACAAACGAAATAAATTTGATAAAAGAAATAAGTTATCAAAGCTTTTTAAAATGCACTAACGTAAAAATAAAAGTTATTCTTTTATCAATCATCATTTTATTTCTAAGCACATTATAAATTTAATATATGTATTTAAGCATTAAGCAAAATCTAGTTGAGTTCAATTCATCATGACCAAACCACTCAACTATCGCTTTTCAAGAATTTAAAGTTTTCGGTCCCTGCTCTGGCATTGGCAACACTTACAATAGGAATCTACAAGTCTGTACCAATTTTGAAACCAACCGAAACAAGATGTCACAGGAGTTTTAACTGCTATATAAGGAAGTTGACTTAAAACAATGCGTTATTTGCTACTAGACTTCGGCCGTCGAAATAAAATAGTTTTTTTATTATTGTACAAAAGTTTTAAAAAGTGCTTGTGCAATTGCAAATTGTCCAGTGTGAGTGCGTTTGTCTTTGTGAAGGTAAGTTTTTAATTTTCATTTTCAAAATCGCGTACAAGTAGTACTAGAATTAGTAGTCCCAGGGTGATACATTTTTGGGAAAATTTTCAATCTTCATTCAATTTAGAAACTTTTATGTCTATGGTTTTATTTACGACAAATGTACCGTTTTCGAGATAAATGCTGAAAACTGTTCAAAAACATGGTCATTTTACGCTGTTTTTCTACTATTATTTTAATTTTCTATAGGTATACTGTTAAATGTGTCTCAAAAACCGCACATTTGTCCTAAATAACACTGGAAACATAAAAGTTTCTAAATTGAATTAGGATTTTATTTTTCGAATTATTAGGGGTTAGAAGCGTTGCAGTAAGCAAGGGGGGGCATCACCCTGTGGGTATTGTCATCGGTTAAATTGCTCTTAATATTGAGTTTTAGTTGCCTTGCCTAAAATGTATACCAAATTCCAATTTATTATACAGGGTGTCCATCTATAAACTGACACATTTTAACTGCTTATAACTCGAAAACGATAAATGGTATCGATGTGCGGTTTTCACAGAACTTCATCATTTTTTTTAAATTTTTTTTTGACAGTGTTGCCAAGTTTTAAAATTTACCTGAAATAGGAGAAACAAAATTGACGATTTTCAAAGGCCGATTTCGCAAAAAACTTTGATGGGACACTCTGTATTTTTATAATTTACATCAAAGCCTATTTACTCTCCTTTACGAAAATGTTGTTAGTTTGCTTAATTTTTTTTTAATATACATGTTATACGGATTGATAATTGGTTTCAGAAACCAAAATGTCTGATGCTAAGAAAAACCTCTGGAAGCCAATTTAAAAGCGGAGATTGAACAAGCAAACACAGCTTCAAAACAGTCAGGTGCCCTGCAGAACTTTTTGAAAGAGGGTAGTCTCAACGCTCCACTACCGATCAACATTTAAACAACGCCCAGCACATGCACCTGGATACTGACTTTCCCGATATGAATCCCCTTTGACGCAAACGTCAGCATTGCTGAGCTAATTAATTCACCTCAAACGAGTTTGTTGAGTAGTGATGCAGTTCCGTGCAGTTCCAAAATAAAAACTGCAAGTTGTGCAGACCTCAGAAAAACATTTAGAAGAGACTACAGTCCCAATTATCTCTTCTGACCCAGGATTATGGCCCGAAATCATGCGCGAAGCAGATAGAGTTTTTGGTTAAACGTGGTCCAGCTGCACCTTTGTATAATTTTGATTTTCCTTATGATGATCAACATAGAAGATTCTCACCAAAATATTACAAGAAAGCACTTAAAATGGAGAACAAGTTTTAAGAGAATGGATGGTATATTCCTTATTTCAAAACGTCTTGTATTGTTTTCCATGTCGACTTTTGCTGCCCCATCTAGCACTAGCGCTCTTGGCCATCGAGGATTTAAAGACTGGAAGCATTTAGGAGACTCTTTAGCACATCATGAAAATGGTAAAACGCATATTGATTGTTTAAAATCATGGCTTGAATTAAAGCAACGGTTGAAAATGGGTAAAACAATAGATGCAGTTTCTCAGAGGCTCATTGATTCTGAGATAAATCACTGATCCGAAGTTCTTTTACGCATTATATCAGTCGTTAGAATGCTAGGTGAGAGATCTCTAGCTTTTCGAGGAACAACAGATAAACTCTATGAACACAATAATGGAAACTTTTGAAGTTCATTCAGTTATTGGCTGAGTTTGATCCAAAATGGAGGAACACGTTCGCAGGGTTCTTAATAAAGAAGAAATCAAAGCTACATATCTAGGAAAAACTATACAAAATGAAATAATTGATTTGTTGCATGACAATATAAAGCGCCACATCATTGAACAAGTTCAAAAGGCCAAGTATTATTCTGTGATTCTCGACTGTACTCCTGATGCAAGTAAAGTCGAACAGATGACATTTATGGCAAGATATGTTTCCATAGAAGAATCAGAGTCTGAAGTTCAAGTGATAATCAATGAAAACTTTTTGGGTTTTCTACCCATTGAGAGATCAAAAGCTGCGGAATTATCGGAGGTTTTAGTAGAAGAGCTAGAGAAAAATGAGCTTAAAGTAGAGAACATGCGCGGTCAAGGGTACGACAATGGTTCCAGAGGAGAAAAATCGGGAGTACAAACAAGAATCAGAAATATAAACCCCAGAGCATTTTATGTTCCATGCAGCAGTCATTCGCTAAACTTGGTTGTAAACGATATGGCAAAATCCTCGTTTGAGGCTGCAAACTTCTTCAATATTGTTCAAAAGTTATATACATTTTTGCTTCGTCAACTTTTCGTTGGGCAATATTACTAAATATATTGATAGTTATACCCTAAAACCATTAAGTGATACGCGATGGGAAAGTCGAGTAGACTCATTAAAAGCTCTGCGATTTCAAATTGGACCAATTTACGATGCTTTGTACAGTATTTATGAAGATCCAGAAATCGATAATATGATTAGAGACGAGGCTAGCGGATTATTAAATAATTTGAAGCAGTTCAAATTTATATGCTCTATTGTGATTTGGTACAAAATTTTGAGTCGCATTAATCCCATCAGCAAACTTTTGCAAACCGTACATTTTGATATATCACAAGCTATTGATACGCTTAACAACTGTAAACTCTTCTTTGAAAATCTGAGATCAGATGAAGCTTTTGAAAGCATCATTTTAGAAGCAACCGAGCTTGCTTCAGAGGTGGACGTGGAAGCTAATTTCGAAGCCACCACACCACGTCATCGTATCAGAAACAAAACACGAAACGTTTTGTATGAGGGCCCGGATGAACCCGTTCAAGACCTCAAACAAAAATATAAAATAGAACTTTTCTTTCACACTGTAGATCAAGCAATAAATGCCTTGAAACCAGATATAATTTGCTAAATACTCACAGTAATTATTTCAGCTTTTGTATAATATTTTTGGTTTAAAAGACATGCGCAGAAATGAGCTACTGGCTTATTGCAAAGATTTGGAAGTAGTTTTAACTGATGGAAATTCAAGCGATCTTAACGCCCTGGAACTGGCCGATGAAATAAGCATTGTTTCGTCATTATTAACAAAAAGGAAACCCGTTGAAGTCCTCAAGTTTATCGCTACACTTAAACTTGCACCAAACCTCAGTATAGCATTAAGAATCCTACTTACATTGCCAGTCACTGTGGCTTCAGGGAAAGAAGCTTTTCAAAACTAAAAATAATAAAAATTATCTCAGAACGATGCAGACGCAAAATCGTCTCAATGGATTGGCAATGATAGCTATAGAACACCAAATTAGTGACAAATTAGACTTGAAATCACTGGTTCGTGAGTTTGCCGAAAGAAAAGTTAGAAAAAGGCATTCTAAATACTTTGGTTAGTTAGCATTCATTTATATTATAGGATATTAGTAAGCATTAGTTCATTTTAATTTTTGTTATTTTATTTTACCTTAGTGGTAAATTGCTTATCTGTTACATACCTGTTACCTAATGATCGAGTTTTCAATAAAATGTTTTTTTATTTAATTTTTTCAACGTTTTCTTGACTTTTATGTTATGGGAGCATGCGATTTACTTTAATAAACGGAGAGGGGCGCCAAATTCAAGTTTTGCCCGGAGCGCCAAAATGTCTAGGGCCGGCCCTGCTGCTGAACATAGAATTACTTCAAGAGCAAGTTCCCCATCATCTCCCCAGGTAAGAACCAACAAGGCTTATGTTTTTTAATTATAATTCCATTATTGATACAGTTCTAACGTTTTATTTCTTTTTTTACAGGTTGATGCTACTCCCCGTTCTCCATCGCCTGGGAAACTCCTGTATCCCTTCGACTTCATACCGCTAGCCTCCTCAACTCCTCTCCCCAACCTCCCGCCAGCTCCCACACCTCAGGTTTCCTATCCAATTGACGTTTGTCAGGTTGCGTTGACGCACCCTGTATGTGAGATGTTGAATGAAGAAGCATTTTATTCATTAATAAGTAGAAAATTAACTTTATATGTATACGAGGGATACGTAGAAAATATAACTGTTGGTTACGTGAATGCAGTTAAATTTGAGTAATAAATTTTGTAGTGAAAATTTTGGTATACGAGGTGTATTCAAAAAGTTTTTAATAACCTGGGTAGTACTAAATATATTTGAGTTTGAATTGAATTGTTTTGGACGAGTGTTTGTTGTAGGACCCTCGTGTGAGAGTTTACTGAGTAAGCACAATCCTACTTTCCACAATCAGGTAGGGTTAATTAACATCCAGCTTAAGACAATTATTTTAGCAAAGTTTCGATTGTGGTGGCGCCTAGAGACATATTTTCCCGGACTGAGCTGTTTGAATATCGGTGTAGGTGTTTGAGCGTATTAATCATTTATTTTACTCATTATTTCGACCACGCATCTCCCTGTTAGCTGGCTTGGCAACGCTTACATTAGTAAGCATACACGACGCCTAGTGCGGTTTGACGTGTAACACGTTGACTTCTTCAACTCCCACACCTCAGGGTTCCTCACCCTCTTCTCCTAGTGTTCTGTATATTCCGCTCTTATTGACGTTGATGCCCCATCCAGCGGCGACGAAATTTATGAACTGACGACCGTAGTCCTGGACTCTCTACAAGATTACAATCTTGATGCGGATACACTAATACTTGACCTGGCCAATTCCTAGTCTTTACTATCAGTGACGAGGACACCCCACTACCTATTGAGCTAGATGAACATACCGATGATAGTGATGACTTCCTCAGCATATCATCCAGTGTTGAGGGAGTAAGTTCCTCCTGTGCTAGGAACGATTACCTCAACACTGGTGACTATGACTTCGACGTAGACATGGACCCTACCTACAGCTATGATTCCGACGACTACGACAATGACACGTTACGCCAACAGCGACTACTTGGCGAAACACGTACTAACTTTTCTAACGGAATCATCGTTGAAGAGAGTAGCGATGAGGACAACTTTATGGACACTCTCACTAAAAACATGCAACAACTGGAACGTAGCGGTCAAGAACTGTCAGACGTAGTATAACTAAGTGCACAGGAACAGTTACATAACAGCATACAGGACGAGAAAAACGACAATGGTAGGGCTCCAAACGCCGCTCCGCAGGTCCAGGATCACGGAAATAACGAAAACGCTGACGACGACATGCGCGACAATCACGGCGAAGAACTTGATGATTACTAGTTTTGGGCTACACACATCCCTATGACTATTGATCGCAGTATGCTTCCACCCCTATTCAACGTTATGTGTGCCACTCAACGCAATTCTTCGTTTCGTATCGCTGGGTGGTACTGCCTATTCTACGCATATGGCATCATCACATGGGGCCGTCTCACATTCACGGTATATATTCCCTTGATACTACTTTGTTTATATTAATAATTCTTTGTTTCTTTACAGCTGACAACCATAGTGCCATTCGTCCGGAATTATGATGTGATTACGGAAAGCTCTCTAAAGAGCAGCTCGACCGGGCTCACACTAGACTTGTAACATTATATCTTGACTGACAGTGTTATAAGCCTAGCTATACTAAGTGGATATGATCACGCAATTGTACATCTGGAGAACATACTGGAAACTGTCGAAGAGGTTGCCAGACCGACACTAACTGACTGAGCGCGGCGATTACTATACATACAGACAAACAGACAGACAGACAGACAGAGGTACAGACAGACAGACATACATACAGACAGACAGACAGAGAGGTACACACCACACGTTGCATATGCTCAAATATATCAATGACGCTGTGATGGTATAGCATCATGTACCGCTGATGAACATCTGTTAGTCCTCTCGAGGAGCATCTTCCGACGATACGGTTGAATGCTTCATGTGTGGAGTTCGATTAAACCAATGGTGACTATCTGACACTCCGCTACAGGAACATCTCCGATGGGTACCACACTGCACGTACGCTCAATTACTTGCACCACATCCACTCAGTTGTAATGATACAGATTTTTGCACTTGTACTGAATCAAAAGGTGTTATTCCTAGAGAAAATCATATATCTGAATAATACACTGATTACATTTGTACATACAACAAATAAATATATTAACACATCATTATCTTTTTTTACTTTCGTTCTAAGTGTGCTATCAGAGAAGTGTAAAAAATTACATGAGCAAGCCTTGAAAAAGTGAGATGGCTATCTGAGTAGGTAGGGTGCGCAAATAGCCTTGAGAATGTATAAAGTGTTGCTGACCTACGTATGTTGTTTCACCTTGGAGCTGTGGTAATATTGAAAATGCGTGACCTTGGGAAAGTAGTGTATAAACATGACCTAGTTATTTTGTGACCTTGGTCCTGTGGGACCTTGAGATTGTGTTAACCTTAATAATCTGGGACCTTGGAATTGTGGTGTGTTCCAAAAGTCTCCAATCTTACTACTGAAGTCCTTTCTTTTTTTCGCAACGTTCCCAGTAAATGTGCGTTTTTTTGCAATAAATGTACTGCTGATGGAAGTCAGGTGTAATAATTATCAGTGACACCGGTCCTTCCTTGATTTAGATAGTGGTCACAAATATCCATAGCAGTTTCTTCCGCTAAACCCATGAGCCGTCCAAAACTTTTGACCGGTGTGCATAGTCTGTACGTTAAACCAAGCGTGCCACACAATTTGAATATCTTGAGTCCATACCGGTATCACTTGTTTGGTATATATTGTCTAAACAATAAAAGGGACCATAAACTCATCAACGACCAGAGGTTCGCCAGGAAGCGCGTTTTCGAAACATTTTGTTTGCAGAATATTGGATATTTTACGTATTTTGTAAAAACGATCTGTTTTGTCAGATTGTTCATAATTTGCAAAGTGGATATATCCCCGCAATAACTGATATCTGTTACGCCTCATTATGTTATGAATAAGCTGGTTTTATACAAACGACTCCCGAACCAGTAATCTGTAATTTTTGGGTATTTTACCAGTCTCATGGTAAAACAATACCCAAAAATGTACGCATCTCAGCATTATCGGTAGGTCTCTACTTGTTTATTCTAGCATATCATGTAAATACCTTACTATTTTAGTGTTGTTCAGCATTACTATTGGTGTCTTTGTAATCACACTAAGAACATTGAATAAACGTGGTGTGGTGTAAGAAACTTTATTTTTCGGATATTTATCTGGATGTTCATTGATCCATGCATCTCTGGAAAAGTGAATATCAAAGGTCAGTTGGAAACAGTCTACTTTATTCCATACGTCGGATATATCTTCTTGTAACGATGGAGTGGCCGCAACTGATACAGCAGCAGCTAGCTCTGGGTTAATACCATTATCTTGTAACTCCAAGCTATTGTTGTCAGTTTCTGGACCACTTGAAGCACTACTTTCATGGCCATTCCAGTCAAAACTGGAATCAGAGTAGTCTTCGAAAGACTCGTCACTTGAAACCTCCAGTTTACAGGGTCGGTCATAAAGCCGTGGCACATCAAAGTTGAATTTTTGAAGTGGACCCCCCTCTATATTATTGCATATTTCAAGTTTTCCTTCAATTCTAAGCGAATATTGAACTACACATAATGTACCTAAATTGAACCGTTTCCGAGTTATTGAGTTTTGATTTAGAAATATTACAACGAAAATCATTAAATTTCACCCTCGATTCAATCCCACCTGTAAATGTGACAACGAATGTCAAATAGAGTTTACCCTTCCAATCATTACCTGCCATAAAATGTAAAAGTACGAGTGGTATGCATCCTCGATTTTGTACATTGCATAGAAATAAAGTACAGACATAGGTATAGTTTTCAAAAAAAGAACAGTTATTAATGAAATTGTAGAATTTGCTTCAACTATGCTATTATTATTAAATTGCCATGTTATTGAACACTAAATAAAGTGTATCTATACAAAACAGAGTTAATCTTTAAATCAGTGCAGGTCTAGTTCATGCACTAACTGTGAAGACATTTGGCGACTTGTTCTGATAAACCCAATTTAAAATTGTCATGTGACTGTCTGCTCATTAGGAGTTGGCAATTTTATAGTTTACTTAAATGGTAATAATTTAATCTTTCAGGTATAAATTATAATTTATCGCTATATTATAGGAAAAGACCTGAGTTCAATCATTATGAAATAGACTTTATGAGTAGAGAATTGAATTAGATTTTGTTTATACTAAATATAATACCAGAACTTGTGAATTTCTAATGAAAATCGAATTTTCATACAGATACGAAGTTCTGGTATTAAAAAATTATTTAATTTATAATCACAGTTGAATGTTTAAAAGGTCTTCTCTTGCCACATGTTATAGCCAGTACTTATATTCACATGGAAGCTGATAATGGATTGACTCATGTTAATAAATTTAAAATTGCCAAACCTAAACCTGAGGCAACAGTCATTTGACGTTGTATTCTTGTTAGAGTCAAACTTAATCAAGTCAACAGCATCACAAAATTTTCACATTGGGACAGAACCAGTGTGTCACAGTAGTGACTCTTGTGCCACGATTTAATTTTAAGTTATAACTCTAAGTTTAGTAAATAAGCTTTATTTATGTCAAGTAAATGGATATATGTTTTATAATAATAACTTAGAATCAATACTAGACATTCAAAAGATTTCTACCGTGTCAAATTGTAAAATTCCACGTTTTTATAAGGTGCTAAAAGTTTTCTCCATTAACCTCTTGCCAATAATGAATCCGCTGAACAAAGTTTTTGTAGTGTATTTACAAGAGTATTTTGAGAATTTTTTTTGAATTTCAGGCGTGATCCTCGCTTTCAACTCTTCGATATTTTGGAGTAAATTTTTGTAAATTGAATTTTTAATGTGACCCCACAAGAAAAAGTGGTCCCATCCTGCTTAAACCATATATGTTCTGCTATTAAATTTGGATCATTATTGTTCGAAAATAATTGAATAAGGTCTGGAACTATTGACCCTTTGCAAAAGTACCCAATATTGAGCAGAGTTTAAATTTCCATTGATAAAATATGGTCATATGATATGTCCACACCAAACATTGACTTTTTGCGATCGTTGAGTGTGAACTTGTTCCATCAATGTGGATTTTCATCTGACCAGTACCTAGTTGTGATTTATGTCAATTGTTGTTGAGTTGAAGTTTTCGGATTCACCAAGACATCCAATATTGCATCGAAAGAATTCTCTTCGTTTGTAACTGTTACTGGCCTTCCGACTTTAGGTCTATCTTTGACACTGTCAGTGTCCCGAAAAGTTCTTGAAACTGCAGACTTGGAAAATGGACCCCCGGTCGGTATGCAATTCGTTAAATAAGTTCACTACTTCTGTATAGCTTCGCATTTTCACCATAACCAATCATAATTAAAATTTCGATGCGTTCGGTTTCATTTAAAGATGCCATTTTGGGCGAAAAATGTTGCACTCAGTAATAATTTGACATTCGTTGTCAAGTTGACATTTACATGTTGGATTACATCGAGGCTGAAATTTAATGATTTTCGTTGTAACATTTCAAAATCAAAACTCAATAACGCGGAAACGGTTAATTTAGGTACATTATCCGTATTACAATTTTTGCTTAGAATTGAAGGAAAAATTGAAATATGCAATAATATACAGGGGATTCCATTTAAAAAAAGTCAACTTTGATGTGCCACAACTTTATGACCGACTCTGTAAACTTGAAATTACTACTAGCCTAAAACTTTTGTATTTAACTTTTTCGAGTACCTTGTATATTTTACCCAATAATCGACCGTTACCATACATATCAGCGACCCTGATACACGTCAATATAATAACCTAACTTGTCATTTGCAATACAACCTTGCTATTCTAAGAAAAATCCGAGAAATTCTAATGAAAAGCATAATGTGCATTTGATTACTTTTGTTTCATTCTAATATTTATATCACAAGTTTTTTTTCTTTAATTATCACTCGAAACATATAAAAGATCCGTGCAGATGTAAACAAAACTAACACGGAAGCGCCTAGCAGACATCTGAATTGACTGCTTCACACGAGTAACACCGGATGTCGGCGCCAGTTTTGCGACATAACATCATTTGTAGGGTCTTTCTAGTAGGCCACTACAAAGTTACAAGCTATTCCTAGAAAGTCACAGTCAAATACATTCCATTTAACTACGTACCCACTGATCCCGAACGGTGATGCTCATGGAGGCGAACGAGTGACTATATCTAGGTTTTTAGTCGTGAATGCTATTATATCTCTTGTAAGAAGTTATTAATGTTACACAGATACTATTATGTGCTTAAACTATGTTAAATTTGCTTTTTGGCTATGGCATTCTTCATTATTTCCGTTCCTCTTTTACTGAAGACCATAGCTGCAATTGCAATTGAGACGCTTTAAAATTTGATTTTAAATACGCACCCAAAACAAAAAAAATTTAATCATGAACTTTTAGTTGAGGTTGTTTTCATTTTCATATTTCGTTGTTATAATTTCTTTACCTCAGTTTCTATTTCATTAATGATCTGTACTTAATAAGTAAATTAGGAGTGTTCATATATTACGGAGTAATAAATACATCATGTGTATTTCGAAGAAAGAAAGAGAAACCACTGTACTAAAAATACCAACAAAAAGTCATATATGTTTAAATTAATACCTAATGGAGTTTTCGCTGAAACTTACATTTGTATTAGTCAAACCTTGAAAATTGTTTACACTGCATAAAGTAGGGCTGACAATAACCATTAAATTTTAACAAAATTCCGTATAATAAAATAATTACAATAAATAGCCTGAAAATAAAGTGATAAACTTTATAAGGTATAATTACAATGATAGATACTGATAACTTTATTGGGAAAGTTTCCACTTGAGTGTAATAATAAAAAAGGTAAATACTCAAGTAATAACAATTCTGCAAATCTATTACGTCATGATTACCTTATTATCTACGGTTTAGGTATTAGTAATTGTCCTCGTGTTAAAGAAAGAAAGCAGATTTCTTACAAAAAAAAACCTAGCCTAACTAATTATACATACGAAATCGATACCAATTGTTGATAAACATTTTTTTTTTGTTTAAATTCGAAAATAATTACTGTAATTTAATAAATTATATTAACAAGCATTGTTAATAATAATATAAGAAAAATTAAGCTAATTTGTTTTTGTTACGTTATTCCTATTATGTAGGTTGAACGACTAAGTGAAGATTCTTTTTAAATAAACTCTTGAAACTAGTCTTACTGAAGAATAAAACTGCAATTGCTATTGAAGCGTTTACGGTTTACATATAAAATACACGACTCAATTCAAAAAGATAAGTTTTATTTATGATCATGAAAATATAAATTTTAATTGAATGCTAAAAAGACCGCCTCGAATTTATACGCGCCGCTGAACATAGGTTCAGATTATGTAAATGAGTAAATTCTATCAAAAATCATACTTTTCTTATTAAATAGAGCTAAACGTTTGATATCTAATATAATCAGTTTGACACCATTCTAAAAAATAGCAATCTAAGTAGTTTGGTTTCAGTTTGGAAGAAAAGATTGTGTCTAAAACTCAGGATACCAGCTTTTAGAGTACCGTCAGCTTTGGCCCAAATTTTAGTGTTTTCTGTTAAAATACTTTAGAAAAATATAATTAAAGTGTTTCAAGTTGTTTAAAGGTTATTTACCTTCAATGTAAGCCTTTTTTTAAACCAAAATTTATTTTCATAACCCAGAAATTTTTTTTCAAAATTTTGGGCCAAAGTGACTGGGGGTAACATTGTCCCATCTCTTAAAACCTTATAAAACTGCTATTATACCATAGTTAGGATAAAGTTACCCCACACAAGAAATAATGTTAGGTGACCTATTTACACGTCTTATCTGATTTTTACTTCAAACTTTTCTGTAATTGGTAACAAAATTAAAATTCAAAAGACAAACATTTTTAATTAGAAAAAAACATTCCATTTAATGCTAACTGTAATTAGAACAGTACAAAAGCATGAAACAATGCTATTCAAACATTCTTCATACAGAAATTACAGCTCAATATAAAAAATAAAAATAGAAAATTATACACACTACAATAACATTAAGATTTATATATTAAACGATGTTACAAATGCATCCAGTTCAGGGACCGCGAACTGGTTCCTTTTTGAAGCCATTTAAGAGGTTCCATTTTTCTCCATACTTCATCCGAGTCATAGGTGAAACAGTCTGGTTTTGCATGCCATCGCCAAAACTTTAGTCCCCTCTCCATGCATTCAACAGTCAGCCCTTTTTCAATGATGCTCACAATTTTGCCTGGATATTTTTGGTCACAACTAAAAAGTATTCAACACCAAATCTTCAGGTTTAAACTCTTGTTTTTCTTCGATCTGAAAAGGTTTTGCACACTCCATCTGACTCCAAAATCATTACAACGTCATCCTCATCTGAAGAAGAGTTATAACATTTTTTAGCCTTTTCCTTCACAGATTTGGATTGTTTTAAAGATAAAGATGTCTGTTTGGATGAAGTGGCCAGACAGTCTGTAAGTGCTGCTTCAACATCTTTTACAGCAGGCACTTGCAGCTTCTTCTTCCTTTCCTTGGGGCCAGCTGTAGTCAGATACTCTGCTCTTTTCTTTTCTAGCTGTTGAAGAAAAGAATCACCGATGGCATCTTTATCAATAGACTAGTTTTCTGGCAGGCGGTCCAACAGTTTTTGTTTGCTGTAGGGATGTATCCCACATTTTTCAAACACAGCCATCAAGTTTTCTTTTTGTTTTTCCGCTAAACTTGCCATTAGCTCTTTCAACAAAGTTGGAAAGGTGTCTTTAAGGATAGTTATAAATTTAAGCCTGAAGCAGACTCTTTCCACTTACACACGATTCCTCGCCATGCCCTATTCATAGGTGAAAAGAATGCCACATCGAGAGGTTGTGTAAGGTGTGTCGAGTTTGGTGGCAAGCAAACGAACCTCACATTATGCTCTTCACATAGCCTAAGTACATTCAAACTGATGTGGGAAGATAAGTTGTCCCCAATGATAACTTTAGGCCCATTTAGATCCCTAACATTGGGTAAAAATGATGACTCAAACCAATCTTCAAAACATAAAGCATCGAACCAGCCACTCTCAGAGCGATTATAACGAGCTCCTTCTGGCCCGTTTTCCGTCCAAGTGGTCCACATGTTCTTTGATTTGTACACAACATAAGGGGGAAGGAGAACGCCAGCTGCATTTCTAGAGAACATGAGGGATATTGCACTTTTGCTATGATTCCAAATATTTTCTACATATTTTGCCCCTCTTTTGCAAATTACTTTTTTCATGCCAGGGTCATCTGTGAGATTTGTCTCATCATAGTTCCAAATATGAGTAGCAGGAACATCTTTCACCATTTCACGTACGTTTTCCATGTAACTTTCAGCATCTTTAGCACTTACCTGAGCTCTAACTTTTTTTATGTTTGCGCTTAAACGAGTTGTTAATTGCGAATGCCTTTTTAAAAAAGACTTTGTCCACCCATATCCAGGAAGATTTTGGCAAAATGCATCAATTTTGACACCTTTCTTATCTAAATAAGCTTTCACTGCGTATCTAACATCAGTCTCAACAACTGGAAATCCATAATCAGACATTTTTGTCAGATTCTGCTTGAAAGCTAACTCCTCAACTTCACTGAAGGTTTTGGCACGTCCAACTTTACTAGTGTGCCTGCCTGTCAGTTTGTTCGTAATGGTTGACCTAGGGATGCCATACCTTGTTTCAGCTGATCGTTGCGTCAGTTCACCTGACCTAATGGCCTCGAGGCACTCCTCTAATATTTGTGGACTGTAGTTTGCATAGTATCTTGTCCCGAGAGGTTTTATTCTATTTCTGGGCATTTTTCTGATACATAACAAACAAATTGTACATATTTTAGGTTTATTAACAGCATTCTGAGATGTAATTAAACATTTTAGCTTTGTCAATAATTACTGGAAAAGGAATTTCAGTATAGAAAAGAGATATTGTAGCTTGGGGTAACTTTGGCCCAGCCACCATGTTGGGGCAAAGTTACCCCAAGTCTGGGACAAATTTGTACTAAACTAGAAAAACTATCTCAGCTCTAAAAATACAAATAAAAAAGAGTAGTTTTGATAATAACTTGTTAAACAAATGAATAAAGTAAAAGAAACATCACTTACCAGGTATCAAAAGCTTTGGAATAAGTCTGCACTATCAAAAGTTGGAAAGGCTCCAAAACAGTTAACTATGAAGTAACAAAGAAGAAGCAGTACTGCATTGGTGGTGAGAACTGGAGCTAAACCAAAAGTGGCTTATAGTCAAGCCAGTGCTGCTACCTATTGAGTGATGCACGAATTAAGTCAGTAGCTCTATCCTAAGGGCAATATAGAGAACAATAAATCTTTTTCAGTTTTTGGGACAAAGTTATCCGTAAAGGGCCAAAGGTACCCCAGCTGACGGTATTTATTATCCTGGTATATTTACTTATTTACGGTTACAGATTAAGTTCGATATACCGGCTGTAAATCAAATAACCCTTTGTACAAGTTTTGATGGGTTATATTAGCGCCAGTTTGGGATTTTTTACATAAAAAAACAATATGACCGACTTCCGGTTTCACCGGAAATGGCATGAAAGCTAAAAATTTAAATGGAGCAACCTGTGTATTTTTACATGTTAGGATTCTACGACTTCAAATACATACATTTCATCTGCCAAATGTCAACTCAAACGCCATTTTACTTTGACAGAGTCTGCTTCAGGAGCATTTTGTGTTAATAAAAATTAGAAAATTAAAAATTACTGCTTTATTTAGGAACTAAGGAAATTACTATGCATATCGTTTTACTAGTACTTGAAAGAGCTATTTAATATACAGGGTGGCCCATGTATGCTTCTATTGGGAACAGTGAGTTTTAGTTAAAAAACCGTAGTTTTTAAATTTGATCGTTAACAAACTTCACAAAAATTAATTATTAGGAAAAATAATATTTTGGTGGAATTTCTTCGTCAATTATCTATGATTTAGATGATGTCACAATGAACTAAAATTAAAAAATAATTTTTTTAAATAAAATTAAAATAGCGCCTTAGTTGACATTTGACAGATGAACTGTATGTATTTGAAACCCTAGAATCCAAATATGTCAAAATATACAGGGTGTTCCATTTAAATTTTCAGCTTTTGCGTAATTTCCGGTGAGACCGGAAGTCGGTCATATTGGTTTTCTTATGTAAAAAATCCCAAACTGGTACTAATAAAACCCACCAAAATTTAAATTAAATCTAACGACCTGTTCAAAAGTTATAAAGGGTGGCCCCTATTTGATTTACACTCGGTATGTGTTATTAATGAACTACCAATTTTAAATAGTCTACGTACTTGCCTTTTCAATTTACAAACAAGTCACAGATTTATAAACCAAGGTTTTAATAAACTGCTTTAACTAATTAAAAATTATTATTAATTTTATTAAATACATAAATAAAAAGTTTACCTCGAGTAGGATTTGAACCTACGATCTGTACTTTGCTTTTACTAATGTTTTCGCCTCTAATTTTTGTGCGACAACCATTCTATCTGTGCACTTGTGACGAATCTTTTATGTTCTTCGTTCATTTAGTTGTAAAATATAAGGAAAACGAGTTTTTAATTATTAATGAATTATAAGTATGTGGTAGGCAACTTAATTTGCATTTTGGTGTAACTTAAGTGCATATCTTAGGGATTTATATTCCACATCTTTGACTTAATTTTTTGCGCACCATTTTTCGCGCACCGCTATATCATCTGACATCCTAAGCGTCCTTTTCTTCATTTACTTGATGAACCTTATGTTGATTACGAAGCCATTTTTGGGTTTCCTCTTAAATTTTGTGAAAAGTGCTATAGATTTAATGGTAAGGTACATTCAACTCGCATTATATTAAAATTTAAGACATTTGCTTTTTGCAGGCACTTTTACTTTTACACTTTTAGAACTCTTACTTTTATCATTTTTACTTTTGGCATTTTTTATGCTTATGATTGCAAGTTTGCCTTTAATTCAGATCTAAATTTAGATCACACCGTTTTATTTGAAATTTCAAGAGAATGCAATAAATATTGGATTATTCAATTTCATGAAGATAAATTTGCAAGAAGTAAAATTCAACTTTGGTATGGTTTACAACGTACAGCATTGGTATTACGAAATATTGCGCAATATTGGTGCAAATATTACATCACCTATGGTTTACATTTCCGTATTTCTTTAGGTTATCAAAAAGTTGAGTACAAAAAAGTTTCGAACAGGTATTTATATCTATAATTTAGTAATTTAAGGCTATTACAACTAGTTTTTAAGATATATTTTATATAATTCTAAATTTAAATATTTAATAAATATAGTTTGTATATTTTTTTATTTTGACATTTTAATTTATTTTTATTGTATCCTAGGTTTAGTTATTCCGAGCATAATCAAAAAATAACTTGGCGTCCGAGATCATTTTTATTATTGTTACATTGCAGTTACTATATTGATGTTAAGTGGAAATAACCAAGCATAAATTTGTGGTAATTAAGCAAATCAAAAGATTGAACCGGCCTACCTTAATCAACCGACTGAGACAACGGCATTATCTTTATTGAGTCTTTGGATCTCTGGTTAGTTTAACGATTTGTTTGGAGAACATTTAACATCTATTCATTTGTTTATTATTAAATCATATGCACCATTTATTTATTTACACCAGGGCTTTTATACCTCCACTTTAAACTCAACATTATACACTTTTGTTGATGTTCGTGCCAGTGGTAAGGTTTTCTATCGGAAAGAACACATGCAACGCTAAAGGAATAAAGGGTGATCCTAGCTTGCCGGCTAGGGTGGTGTTTTTTAATATAAAGTTGCGGACGGCACTAGAAGGCGCCACAGGTTCCATAATAAAATTCTGAACCGTCGTTTACTCATATCACTAAAATGAGCGCATGCCTGAAACTGTAAGCTAGGGTCTTTTCCCCACGTTCCATCTCCTACCCTGTCACCTACCTCACTCTACTGTACCGCTACCTGCAAATTCAAGCATTCATGCATGGAATGGTAATTGCAATGTAAATGAGATGATTGTAAATGCACCTGTAGATAAAAATACACAAGACGACAGTACTTAACATTTACGTGACCTAAAAATAACCTCATTTCTGAAAAAATGACGTCGACCGGCATATTAAGTTCGCGGCTTTTGCGTGTTTAGAATGTTTTTATTTTTGTATTTTTAATCACTTAATTGATTACAAGCATGTTTATTTTTATTTATTCTTTGAGTTTTGTTTCCTTTATTTCCTTTAGAGTTGCTGCGAAAATAATATTACCGGCATATTTACAAAATAATTAACTGAAATGAACCTAATTCTCTATACGAAAAGAATAAACAGATAAAAATTAAATAAAAATTTTGGAATATTTTAAGTACGACCCTGTCTAGTAGAAATCGGAAGCGGGTCACTGATTTATACAGTTATAGCACAGTTATTTCTTAAAATTCATAATTGAATGGTTTAGTACCTGCTTTTCTAGGTCGTTCAGAAAATTAATACTCTTAAAGGGACACGGATTGTATTTATAAATATATATATATATATATATATATATATATATATATATATATATATATATACTTTTTTAGATTTTAAACGTATCTAACTATACCTATACAGGGGTTTTATTCAACAAACAGTAGCCGCACTAATTAGAGTTTAACACTAATTATTGGCAATTAGAATGTTTCCTAACTAGTTGGGCGTTTAATGCAAGGGGTTTGGTGTTCTTTCTTACCTTCTTATCTTTATTAAGACATAATTAGTAATGGAAATATTGGTGGAGATAGTGCCTACGATATTTATAGTTCGTAACTGGTTTAGGTAGCGATGGTGGAAGGCTACCAGGTGGGTCTCTGTCTCGGGGGCGGTATAAGGTATTTAAACCTTAGGGAACGTTCGGTTTACAGGAATATTTATTACACAGGCCACCAAGATAAACCAAACGTTTTACGGGCTTTCTTATTAAAGGTTTGATACAGGATTAATCTGGATTATATCACGATCCGTAACGGATACGGTTTCAGGACTTCAGAGAAGAAGTAAATTTCTCAGAACTGCTAATTACGTGAAGTGTGATAAAATTTTATAACTCATTTGTTTTACGTACCCTTTGCTGATTCTATCGCAAGGTACGGGAAATTGGCGACCGAAATAATGGTCTAATTTTGGTCCGCTTTGTTACTTCTAATTCGTGGATACTCTGAAAGTTATTTAAGTGACCTAGGGTAGCGTATTAGTGTGAGTTTGTGTATAATTATGTGCTGAGTATCGATCAATAGATTCTGGGCAATCAGACTGTTGCGCTGCTTGATCGACACGCTGGGGCCGGTACAATTAAGGCGGCAGCCTTTCTATTTGACTAAGTGGAAAACTACCCCGGGAATAACCCCCGGCGTTGCGTTGTCCATGAGTGTGTGTGTGTAGGTGTTGAAAAATAAAACTTACATGCAGGTGACGGCGAACTTTAATCAACAACAGTCCGGGTTTGTTGAAGTATTCTAAAGTAGGATGGAGTTGAGTGAAAGAGTGAAGTATTGTAATAATAATGAGACAGTCGGTAGCGCGTGTTGCAGTTTTATTGCAATCCGAGGATTAAGGGACCGTTTCTGGGGGTGGCGTTAAATCAGAGATTGGTTGTTGGGCAAGTAGTGGGACTGGAGAAGACACTGACGTAGCAAAGTTCTCAACATTTGCGGAATAACGGCGGAGGGAACAAAACTCATTATTTGGAATGTCGGCAATTTAATTAAAATTGTTTAATTGACCAATAGTTACTTAAAAAAATTTTTGTAAGGGATCTGTTATTAATATTTATTAGGGTTGTTTTTATCAAAGGAGATTGCATAATTATTATTACATTTCCTTTAATCCCATCTACAGATTGAGACCTTTTACCTATACGAAAAATCTGTTTATGCCTTGGGGATTGTATTCTTATAAGGGGCAGTAGTCTTGTAAGACGGGAATCTTTTCGCGGGCTTTGCCCCTGTCATAAAAATTGTATTCTAATGATGGGGAAGAGTTAATAGATAAGACATGTAAAGATGATAAGTGTTTTCATAATATAAAGATCTTATTTAATCTGTTATTAATATTTATTAGGGCCCGTTTTTATCAAAGGAGATTGCATAATTGTTATTAAAATGATTATTACATTTCTTTTAATCCCATCTACAGATTGTGATCTTTTACCTATACGAAAAATCTATTTATGCATTTGGGGTTGTGTTCTTATAAGGGGCAGTAGTCTTGTAAGACGGGAATCTTTTCGCGGGCTTCGCCCCTGTCATAAAAATTGTATTCTAATGATGGGGAAGAGTTAATAGATAAGACATGTAAAGATGATAAGTGTTTTCATAATATAAAGATCTTATTTAATCTGTTATTAATATTTATTAGGGCCCGTTTTTATCAAAGGAGATTGCATAATTGTTATTAAAATGATTATTACATTTCTTTTAATCCCATCTACAGATTGTGATCTTTTACCTATACGAAAAATCTATTTATGCATTGGGGGTTGTATTCTTATAAGGGGCAGTCGTCTTGTAAGACGGGAATCTTTTCGCGGGCTTCGCTCCTGTCATAAAAATTGTATTCTAATAATGGGGAAGAATTAATAGATAATACATGTAAAGATGATAAGTATTTTCATAATAAAAAGATCTTATTTAATCTGTTATTAATATTTATTAGGGCCCGTTTTTATCAAAGGAGATTGAGTAATTGCTATTAAAATGATTATTATATTTCTTTTAATCCCATCTACAGATTGTGACCTAATTTATTTATATATTGGGGTTGTATTCTAATAAGGGGTCCTAGTCTTGTAAGACGGGAATCTGTTCGGGGGTTTCGCCCCTGTCATAAATATTGTATTCTAATAATGGGGAAGAATTAATAAATAAGACATGGAAAGATGACAAGCGGTTTCATAATAAAAAGATGTTATTTAAGCTGTGTTTATTATTATTAATCAAGCATATAAAAAAATAGTCCTTAAACGATTATGTTCTATGCAATCTTTAAGACTGTATTTAAGTGCTAGCTCAAATTTTTCTAATATCTGAATAAAGACATCGAAATTGTAACCTTCAACATTATACATATAAATCAGTAATTAAGTTACATAATTAGTTTGCTTTACAAATCATGCTTTAAACGATTTTCACCTTGAGAACGTTAAATTACATGTATATTGATATAGGATGTCATACTTTCTTTAAAAACAGTAAAATATATTCATAGCCATAAAACTTATAATACAGATTAACTACACTTTATTTATATAGATCAGGGTCGCAAAAAGGTGCTACAGTAAATTATCGAAAACACCCTCAAATCTAGGTAATCCATAATCTCTTATGTTAAATATTAGTGTGAAGACATATTCGGCAGTCAAGACTTTTGGGATGGGTGCACTTCCCCTTATGTTCAAAATGAAGGACAGCGTAATTTAACCTATCCGGATCTTCATGAAGAGCAACACTACCAGCATCAACTTCACCGTTTTCATCTTGAGCGGTTATATAGCTTATTAACAAGTAAAACAGTTAATACCCTCATACTGCTTCATAATAATACTCATTCTAGTGTAATTATGCTTTAATAAATACATGCAGCGGATAATATACAATCTTTACTTGCCGCTATTATTATTGCACAGATGTGGGATTATTCTTAAATTTAGCTAATTTCCCCACACCAGCTTGAAATACTACATAGGTTTTCAATTCTTCTTCACCCCTGAAGCTGTAACGCATACATCTTTCTTGAGATTATCCAATTTCTGATCAGTAGCATGTTTTCTAATACACAAGACAGCATCTTCAATATCGCGGTGTATACGCCGAAAAAATGACTTGTATCTTAAGCTAGATTTTACCTCTATACAGCATACAAGCTCTATCTTAGCTAAATTTCCTCTGTCAAAAAAGGGGTTATAATAAAATTAAATATACCAGCCTCTTATTAGACCACTCTTTTTAATTCTCGAATTGTTACCGATAAGGGTCTGCCATGCTATCACATAAGACCGCTTTACATACAGGTTCTGTGTGGGCTGAGCTGTCCAAAAAGGATTTTAGATTTATAAAATGCACGCCCAGGAGAGATATTAGTGTTGCTACAGAAAGAAAAACAGTGTACACCACGCAGCGAGAAATTTACTCAAGGCATGTTCATTGGGAGTTAGATTTTTCTTCGAGTTATGATGGACTGATCTTTGTGATATGCGATTTTTCAGTAATCACAGTAATAGATTCAGCTACATACTAGCGGTTATCGGGATGTTTAGCAAGAGGATTTGGATATGAGTTTTTATGACGAAGACAGTCGCATCTGAAAGCATTCACTGTTGCTTTCAAGAATATAGGTCAAATTTTGCGACGCGATGCTTTCGGCGAAGGCTGTTTCGGTGACTCCCACTCCAACCCTCCCCGACCATAACCGAGGTTGTAAGACAGGTGTAAGGCGTCGCAACTTGCTCTCGGGTCTTCGTCCCCTGTCGTGATCGGAACTTGTTCGTGGGCCTTAGTGTATTGTCGTGGTACCCTTGGCGGAAAATTTAAATTTGTATTATAATAAGGGGCCTAATGCTAATTTGTAAGACAGGTGTAGGGCTGCGCAAATTGCTCTCGGGCTGCACCATAATAATGCATCATCTCATATAACTCTCTAGCTTTTGGCTGAAAAATATAAAAGTAATAGAACATCCTGATGTAGCAATGTTCGATTTTAGATATTCTTTAGACTTAAAAGGAATTTGCAAGGTAGAAGATTTTCGTCTAAAGAAATTATTAATGCCGCACTGTACGCAAGGTATTCCAAAAGAAAGCTGCTTGGTAGCTTTATAACAGTGGTAAGAAAGAATGGTAAAGTAAATAATTGCCTAAGGGAACTGTAATGCCCTTTTTTTTAATTAATTAGTGTTTTGTTGTACTTATGTCGGTCACCATAAGGATATTATACTATTCTAAATCAGAGTTGATTTCTTTTACTTAAAGGAATCAGGAATTTGCTAGTAACAGAATGTAAATTTTAGAAATTTATTCTAATATAATTATTTTTACTGTGGATAGATTTTATGTATACAAACTCAAAATTATTTCCCTTTACTTTGGCTTTTCTAGATTGGAACCGAGCTAGTAGCGTAGTGGTGACATGACCTGCTTAGCATTCGGGAGGTAATGGGTTCGATTCCAGTTACCGTCCACCTTGTATGAGATTTTTTTCAAGGGGTTTTCCTCATACACATGTAGCGGCATGGTCAGTGCGTATATGCACACCATCTGCGGCTACTTAGGCGAATGCTGGGGTAGTATCCCCCCCTCCAGAACCCTAACTCCGTTTCTTCCGATCCTATCCTGGCCACACCCATCCTTAATCCCACCATGCATATATACGTAATGTATATATGTATGCTGGGAATTCATGATTGTGGCTGAAGGAGCTCGGAAAGCTCAAGCGGCAGAAGTATGAACAAATTTTGTATTCTTTCAGAATTGCAGGAAACAGGAAAACGGTTCCAATACGGTATGAGATCATTTACTCAGGATTTGTACGTAACTGGTTTAAAAATAAAGTTTGCGATAATTGCTTCCCAAAATTCCTAGAAAATTACAATTTTCAACAAAGCGGCAAATATAGAGGAATCATTTTGGGTAATCGGCAATGATTTTAATTAATCTTTCCCCAAGGGAAATAAACTGCATAGGACTAATCGCAGACGTGGTTAAAACCTCATTCACTATAAAGATTGAATACACTCACGTACCACACAAAATTAAAAAACACCGAACTTGTTTCAATAGCTACGCTATCATCGTCATCAGCGGACTAGTCGACCGCAGCCACAGTTCCAGTGTTCCTTGCTGCCAGCAAGAAAGCTTTATAAAAGGATTTTACGTTTCCGGTTTTTTTAGACCTCCAATTCTGGCTTCTTTCTGTTAACCCGAATGTATTATGTTAGTTTGATGATCTCGTTCTTCTACCAGTAGCCACGTTGCCTGTAACCAACGGTGCTAATATGTCAATATCCGATACAGTACATTCTATAAATTTTTTTTGAAAGTCAAATACATAGTTTTCAATCACTTTTCCCACATGCTACGTCAACAATGCTTCTCTCTCGTTACATCTGAGGTTATATGGATCGAAAGTCTCTATGGGTGGGATTAGATCGATATAGTTTTGATTCCCTGCTGTGTTAAATAGGTGTGAGATATAACCTCTCTTTAGGTCAATTTTTAGGTGAATTGGAAGATGAAGGCGTTGAAAGCTACATTAAAGAATTTGTATCTGGCGGTCCATAAAAATATCGCTAGTGTATAAAACTGCACAAATAACCAATAATAAATAATCAATATTTAACTTTGAACTTATTCGTTCATAACAAAAACTTTTAATAACTTAATAATAATCAATATAATTCACACGATTGGTAAAATTTTCCCCGCGCTCTTCAAAGTGTTTCCACGCCTAATAACCAAGAACGGTGTCGGCAAACGTCAAAGGATTTGTATCAAGCGATCCAAAAAATTACGCTTACAAGATGTGGTCCAGTTCTAAAGAATGTGACGTGACTGTATGTAAAGTTAAAAGAATATCGTTAACGAATAGAAGCGAACAAATAATAATCAATAGTCTACATTCTCATGATCCGAAAAAATTTTCCACACTCTTCAAAATGTTCCCAGATCTAATAACCAAGAACGGATTTGGGAAACGTCAAAGGATTTGGCCCGGGAAAATTGTCGAAAATTGCAAAAACGTGGATCTATCTGCAATATTTTTCTACTCTTATCAAAATTTTCCTACGCTCAAGTGCCCCAATACCTACTTGTAGTCCATCAAGATTTACTGATAAATACAGATTGCAGTCACGCCTGTCGACATTAATTCCCGAGCTCTGAGTTTTGTTTTGTGATTTATAAAAGGTGTTTGATGAATTATTTCAGCTACTTTACGTCTTACTGTACACCTCCAGCCTTGGATGAATGCAGCCGGCAACCCGTTCATCTTTATAAGCACATGCGATGCCTAGTGCGAATTGGCCGCGTTAGAATCGCTACCTCCATCAGGTGTAAAGGTTGTTGAAGCCGGCTCCGCGCTCAAGCCTAAACGTGTTGATCAACCTACGGATACCACATACTTGCGCTAAGTACTAAATACTCTTCTCGTAATATTACAAAATTTTCATGTCAACAATCTTTAGGTAGTCAGAATATTATTTACTAATAATGAAGTAAGTGGGCATCTCGTAAGTTTTAAATTATTTACTCAACTGTCGGCATCAATTCGTAAATCACGATTCCTAGCGTATGTGGAAAGTACTGCCTCACAAGAGATACGATATCTCCATCTTCGCCAGCACTGTGGTGCGGGAAGGAAATACAGCAGTGCTGATTCTCTGGATGGAGAAAGTTGATAAAAATCATTGCTCGCATAGGCCGTGTTGCAACCTAGAGAAGAATTGGCATCAACCGGTTTAATTGAGGTTTATCCGCCTACTATATACCCTTATCTAGCAGAATGTCGAATCAATACTTTCGATACCAAATGATTAGTATGTTGGAAAAGTAACAAGGTAGTGACACTTCTGATCCAAAACTGCTAAGCTCCAAATTAGACGTTCATAGTCTATTACAATTGCGTTTTCTTTAAATATCATTTTCTTGTACCCTCGTAAAACTCGACAAAATAAGCGTTTTTACAAAAATCTAAAAACACGTCGATTTTTATATCAAGAGTGCCCAACTTTTATGCACAAATCATTTTGCAACTCCCCTGTGCAGGAGATAGCGACCCCCCTCCGAAATTGTAAATAAAGCGAGGGGTTAAATGACTCCTAAGTTAGAAATGCTTTTCAGTACTTATGCAACCGTACTATTTTTATATTCGATCGATTTGTTGCTACAAAATTGCGTCTCAATGTTACAAAGCTAAAAAGTTAATGAGCTAATAAAAGCATAGACTTTATTATTCAAAAAAAGCGCAAAAATGTAACAACACTCATTCAAAAACTGCCCAACCCGAACATTATAATGAGGTGGTGCACCATCTTGATGAAAAGTTATCTAATCTTCCGAAAGGTTATCGTTGTTTTCTATATTTTCAGTTATCAAACGGCCGATGTTATTTTCTAATAATTCAAAATAAGTTGCTCCATTCAAACTGTGCTTGAGCTTTTTTAAACGAATACCAATACCGCCAATTACGATTCACTCCTCCATTCAACATAAAGGTCCGAAAAACAGATATTGTAAAGTAAATTTTGGTTATTAACCAGTTGTTCGTAAGTTCTCAAAACCGCAGGAGTCGATCCGGATCATCTTCGTTTAATTCTTAATTAAGCTAGTGTCATTCTGTGTTTTGGAAATGTATGCAGCTTGAGATACTTTTCTGATAGACTGAATGGAACCTATTTGCACATGAACGACAACTGCAACGTCGATAGCTTCATTTCGAACTGGATGAACCCTGAGTTTAAATTTTTGTTTGGATGATTTTGATTAAAAACTCTTGCTGGCTACTGCGGCTTTGGCACAATCATTATTACAAAAAAAATTGCAGCTATTTCAATTATTTCTTCTTTGAAATAAACGATTTTGATTTAGTAGATGAATCATAGGCGCTGACTACACAATGAAAATTTAGCGGGTGCTAGAGGCTCAGAGCTAAAAATAGTTATTTATTATAAGTAAAGAAAAGTATTATTTTTCTTTACGACTCGCAATCTTTCTAATCGAGGCGCGGCCGAGATTCGAAACGCTATCAGTAAAGAAGAACCTACTTTTCTTTAAGAATAATACATAAAATTTGCTATACAACAAAAATTTGGTTTGCCTACAATGCTCTACAATGGTTTTCTCACATGGGAAATCGTCTGTTCACCGAGCAGCATTGACAGCGTATTCTGCTTTCAAAAACGGAACCAACGTTTCGAAGTTGATGATAGCAGGGAAAGAAAAACAGACGCAAGTAGCAAGAATTTCACTAATAAAAATAATCTCTTCCGTGCGCTATTTGGCCAAGCAGTGGTTAGCCATACGCGGTCACGAAGACAAAAATTTCAATATTTTGAGTCTTCTTAACGAGCGAGCGGAGGATCTACCAGCAAAGAGTACCAGTGACTTTCCCATAACCTGTTAAAGAAATATATAGAATTATTAGCTTCCAAAATTTTGGAAAACGTAAAAAAAATGTTAGAAGTAGCTAAATATTATGCAATCATTGTCGACGAAACCTGTGACATTTCTATCAAAGAACAAATGTCCTTTTGTTTTAGAGTGGTGGACAGTGATTTCAATGTGCACGAATTGTTTGTTGGCTTTTATGAAACACCTCATACTGATGCAGCTAACATTTTCAACATCGTGAAAGATGTTATTTTGCGTTTTAACCTCCTTTCTTTTATGAAATGTAGGGGACAGTGTTACGATGGAGCTTCGAATATGAGCGGTTCCCTACCTGGCCTTCAAACAAGAGTTAAGGAAACAGAACTTCGTGCAGTATTTATACACTGCTTGGCACATTATTTAAGTTTAGTGGTGCAAGATGCTTTGAAAGATTTTAGCTTGTCAATAAATTTTCTTAATTTAATTAAAGATATGATTGGTTTCATTCGAAATTCTCCTAAGCGACTACACTGTTTTAAATCTTTCCATTTCGATGGATTCACTTCGGGAAGTTTACGACCCTTTTGCCTTACAAGATGGTGCGTGAGCATTCTATCACTGAAACCAGTTAAATCCAATTACAGAAGTTTAATAGATCTTTTGAAGTTTTCTGGAAATAAAGCGGAGGGATTCTACACATTTCTTCAAAAATGTGAAACCGATTTTTTACTAAATGTCACAATTTCAATATTCGAGAGTTGAATCCGCAAACACTTCACTTCAAAAAAAGTTCCCAAGATTTCCAAAATGCTGTTGGTATTTTACAGGCAACGGAAGCAGCACAAAATGATTCCAGTTTTAATGACATTTGGAATCAAATTAATGATGAATGTTCCACTTTGCAGTTGGAGGGACCTGAATTACCTCGAAGAAAAATTCCGAGGCGGATCGACCAAGGAGAATCTTTATCTTTCCATAATTTTCAAACTGCAAAAGATAGATACCAGCAAGTTTATTTTGATACTGTTCAAAAAGCCATAGTTAACCTTGAAACCCGCACTCAAAAGGAAGCGATAGAACTTTTTAGAAAGGTGAAAAAATTGGTGATATGGAAGCAAGAACAACCAATGAAAGTTACGTATTAGAATTTTATAAAACAGATTTTGAAGCCAGTAAGTTAAGACTGCATCGCGATATGTTGATTGACATTGCGAAACAGAAACAAGAAAGTATTGTATTCAAGTGTTTTGATGATGTAGTCAAATTGCTTTTGCTAGAAGAAAACGGACATTTGAAAGTTATGAAAATTATTCTAACGTCGTGTGTCGCAGAGCGGTCTTTTTCTAGTCTTCGAAGACTAAGGAATTACTTAAGATCAACAATGGGCCTGGCCCCATTAAATCATATTGCTTTGATTCACTCCTATAAAATGTGGGCAGAGGAAATTGATATGAATAAAGTTGCGGATGAATTTATATTGCGTTCTTCAGTGAGAAGTTGTTCGTGATCCAGTTAGCAAGTTTTTATTTTGAACATAAATTTAAATTTTTCATTGCTAGGTTGCAACCTTTAAATATACAAATTACTTACCATACTATACATATAGCCTACATACTACATGTGTTAAATAAAACTCGGTTTAGGATCTATTTATTGTTTTGATTTATAATTTAATCTGTATAAGTTCTAGGTTTTGTAAGTCACTACGTTTAACTTTGAAGTGTTTTAGAGCCGTATTCACCAAGCTCTGTTACGTTGCTATCAGAGAGTTAAGTCAACAACAGTTTGTTAATGTGACACTTTTGTATTCACCAATAACTGTTAGCAGTTAACAGTCTGATAAATACTTAGGTATTATTTATGTGTCAAAATCGTTATAATACATTATTATTAAAACATACCTATTATATTATAAAAAAGTAGTGCGAAATGGACACAATGGACTTTCACTATTTCTTAAATTCATTTTCCGATAGTGACGATCCAATCAGACGTTTAACAATAGAACGAAATAATTTATTGGAAGAAATGGATGATCTAGATTTTGAAAAACTATCTCGTATTCATAAAATTACAATTACAAGATTGTCTAATATGCTGCAAGGGTCGTTAGAACCTGTCAACAGATTGAGTGACCCAATATCTAAATTAAATCAAATATTAATTTGACTACGATTTTATGCTTCTTCTTCTTTTGGCCATTCCAATCTTGAGGATTATAACCCCTTCTGCAGAGAAGGTTTTAATCCATGTATTGAGGTGGATCAGTCCTCTATTCTTGAATTGTCTTTACAATTTATGATTTTCCTTGGCTTCGTTTACTATTTTCTTGCACTTCTTCCTGTTGTGTTGTGTTGTCCAGTCTTATATATGCATGGTTCTTAAGTCTGCCATAACCGTGTCCCACCATCCTATCCTGGGTTTGCCTCGTTCACTTGTTCTGTGCGGTATCCATTTCGTAATGGTCTTCAACAAATTTTCATTTTCACTTCTCATATGATTCTTTGGGATTTTAGGAAGCGTACTATGCCTTCTTCTGAAATGTCTTCATTTAATTTGTGGTTCATCATGCTCCTACACTCATTTTCTCATTAGTCTCAGTATTTTCTTTTCAAGTCTCCGTAGTTCTTCTTCTCTCTTTGTGAAGGAAGGTTACTGCTTCTGTTACATATGTCACAACCGGCCTAATTAGTGTCGTATATTTTTATTTTTTTGTTTTTGTTATTCTTTTACTTTTTAATATTGCCTTGTTTACAAAAAATGTATTATTTCCTTTATGTATCATTCCCTTTACTCCTCCATTCTGTTTCGCGGTGATTGTTATTCCAAGACTAGCCGAGGCCGTCGCGCGTTGCTGCGATCTCAGAATGGGTGGGGGACGATATTGATATTCTGTGATACATGTGTCTCATAATTTTAATTGAGGAGAACGTTTACCAATTTTCGAGTCAATCGAGCTATAGAAGAAAAAGTTTCACAAAAAAATTCAACCCCCCATTTCACCCTCTTAGAGGCGAAATTTCGTAAAACCCTTTCTTAGTGGATACCTACACTTCACAAAGAGTTCACCCTCAATCGGTAAATCCCGACCGATGCAGCTGTTAGATGACGTTTGCGGCGTGCGAACTGCCAAACGCGTGAAGTTTTCTTAACTTTTCCAATTTTCTACGCAATTTTCTTAATTTTTCTCTCCATAAGAACCTTCTAAATAGTATTATAAAACTTAAAAAGTCAATGAGATCTGTAAAGCCGTTCTCAAGTTATGCGTTGCCAAGGAAAATCGAATACTTTATTATATATATATATATATATATATATATATATATATATATATATATATATATATATATAGGGTGTCCCAATAGTGCGTATTCGGTCGATAGCTCCTTAGCCATTAAACTTAGGAGATACGTTTAAATACCAAAGTTGTCTATTTTTATAAGCTGCATAATCTAAAAATAGTTTGGTTTCTACAGGGTGCAATATAAAAGCGGTACAATATAGAACTTTTGATTTTTAAATAGAACACCCTATATATTATTTTATGTTTCGATTCTCCTTATAATTTTACATCTTTTTTATAAGAATTACTTACAAGCTAAATCTTACAGTTTTTGAGATATTTGCAAAGTTAACTAAAAACTGACATTTTTATCTAGTAATTCAAGTAGGCGTATCTCAGATATTTTTAAAGATAAAAAAATAATCTTTGGTATAGAATTTATTCATACATGAGCTTACTTTAATCTATTGTCAAAATTGGATTTCAATATACAGAGTGATCACAAAAATTAATTCAATAACATAAACTTGAAAATGCTATATCTTCATTTTTTAAATAACACACCCTATATTTTTTAACGCTTTGTCTTCGTCTATTAGTCGGATTTAATTTTTATTAAATATGTTCTATACCTATCTCTAATACTTTCGGAGACATTTAAGTTTGTTCAATTTTTTTCGTTGATAACACTGATGAAGAGTAACATTAGTCGGTCAAAGCAAGCTGTGGATACATAAGAAACTAAAAAATATTAACTGAAATACATAAATTGTAATTATAATAAATATTGTATGAAACCATCATTTTTAAGAAATATTTGAGATGTTTTTAAACATTTCATCGTAAAATTAAACAATTTAATCAAAAGAACGTAAAACAAAAGATGAACGAAAACAAATGAAGAAATCAAACTTGTCAAACAGTACTTAATATTTGTGTATATTGTATACTCACTTCTTAAATTACAAAATGAATTTTTCGAAAAAAGAACTTGTTAATATGATTTACGTCCTTGGTGAAAGCGATAAAAATTGTCTTTCAGCTCATCGAATTTATAAGCAAAAATTTCCAAACGCTCGACACCCACAAGTTTCAGCATTTGCAAAATTGAAAGAGCGTTTCGAGCAAACAGGCAAACAGACAATTTAGAACGAGAAAGAACCGCAATTAACGAAAGTAATGAACATTTAGTTATTCAATCCGTGATTCAAAATCCTCACGTTTCTTGCCGACCATTGGAATTAGAAGTTGGAATTTCAAAAACATCAGTTAATAGAATTATAAAAAAATATAAATATCATCCATACTATGTCCAACTTGCACAAGAATTAGACGAGGATGACTTCGTTAATAGATTAAACTTTTCCAATTGGGCCATAAATAAAAATTTAGAAAACCCCAACTATTTTAGCACGATCTTATTTATGATAAAGCTACTTTCCACAAAAATGGATACGTTAACAGACATAATTTCCATTATTACGATACTGAGAATCCCAGATGTATAATTCCAGTTGATCATTAACACAGCTGGCTACTTAATCTTTGGGCCGGAATTATTGGGAAAAGAATTATAGGACCATATTTTTTTGAAAACACGGTCAATGGACATTCATTTTTAAACTTCTTGCGCAACGAATTTGAAACTTTTATTGAAGATTTACCTTTACAAACCCTTAGAGAAATGTGGCTTCAATTAGAAGGCGCTCCTCCGCGTTTTAGCAGAAACGCTAGAAATTATTTAAATATCCAGTTTCAAAACAAATGGATTGGAAGAAGAGGGCCGATCTCCTGGCTTACAGGATCGCCACACTTGACAAAGCTGGACTTTTTTCTTTGGGGTTGGATTAAAGAAAAGTCTATCAAACTCCTCCAACGACTGTAGATGACATGAAGGCAAGAATTAGAGACGTTATTCAAAATATAAATGTTTCCACGTTACGAAAAGTAAATTTGTCGTTTATTCAAAGACTTCATGTTTGCCAGCAACAAAATGGTGGCCACATTGATCATTTATTATAAATTCAAGTGTTTGTTTTTCAGTTAATATGTTTTTTAGTTTCTTATGTATTCATAGCTTGCTTTGGCCGACTAATTTTACTCTTCTTCAGTGTTATCATCGAAAAAAATTGAACAAACTTAAATATCTCCGAAACTATTAGCGATAGGTATAGAACATGTTTAATAGAAATGAAAGCCGATTAATAGACGGACAAGGCATTAAAAAAATATAGGGTGTGCCATTTAAAGAAATGAAGATATAGCATTTTCAAGTTTATGTTATTGAATTAATTTTTGTGATCACTCTGTATATTGAAATCCAATTTTGACAATAGATTAAAGTAAGCTCATATATGAATAAATTCTATACCACAAATTATTTCTTTATCTTTAAGAATAACTGAGATACGCCTACTTGAATTACTACATAAAAATGTCAGTTTTTTGTTAACTTTGCAAATATCTCAAAAACTGTAAGATTTAGCTTGTAAGTAATTCTTATAAGAAAGATGTAAAATTATAAGGAGAATCGAAACATAAAATAATATATAGGGTGTTCTATTTAAAAATCAAAAGTTCTATATTGTACCGCTTTTATATTACACCCTGTAGAAACCAAACTATTTTTAGGTTATGCAGCTTATAAAAATAAACAACTTTCGTATTTAAACTTATCTCCTAAGTTTAATGGCTAAGGAGCTATCGACCGAATACGCACTATTGGGACACCCTATATATATATATATATATATATATATATATATATATATATATATATATATCAGGGTGACATAGAAAAAGTGCCATGCATAGTGCCACGCGATAGAGGACACTAAAATAAGAAAAAAAGTTCCTATGAACTTAGGTCCGCAACGTCTTCGTTTAAAACATATAGGGTGTTGAAGTTTAATTATTTTTTTGTTTTTTTTTTAGTATCTTTTTACAATGATGTAATAAGTGGACGAAATTTTGTATACAGGGGCTTTTTATCACGCAGAATTCAAGTATGAGCTTAGTTCTTTTATTACTGATAGAGGGCGCCACATACAGGTTTCCATCTTGTTTGAATCGGTCCTAACTTTTTTGCCTTACACTGTATGTCATTTTCGACTGGAAAAATTTGTTTTCCCATTTTTTCTGCTTCAGCAAGGTATACCTTATTGAAGTCGCTAGAACCAACGGTTTACGGGAAAAATGCATCCGATGCACGCAAATTATCTAAAAGCGTAATTAGAAGACACCAATATGAGTTTTCTATTAATGTGTGGGCAGGTATAATTGACAATTACTTAATTGGCCCATTTCAATTGCCCAATCGATTGACAGGTGAACTGTATCGAAATTTCTTGGAGAATGAACTAAATACGTTATTAGAGGATGTTCCATAGCCTATTATTGGTAGAATGCGTTACATGCATGATGGCACGCCCGCTCACTTTTCTCGATTGGCAAGGGAATTTTTGGATAGGAGATTTGGAAATACGTGGATTGGTCGAGGGGGACCTGTACCCTGGCCACCTCGTAGTCCCGACCTTAACCCCCTCCATTTTTTATTTTGGGGATTCATGAATAATGATGTTTATTCTGTAGAAATACATAATGAAGAGCAACTATGGATAAGAATTATGGAATCGGCAGATAGATTCCGTAATAACCCAGGAATATTTCAAAGATGCCGTCAATCCTTAGGAAGAAGAATTGAAAAACGTATTCAAGTACAAGGACAACAATTTGAACATCTTCTAAAAATTTAATGTTTTTTTTTAATCACTGCCCTACACAGTTGCTATTAAAATTTAATTATTGAACTGCCCTACACAGTTGCTATTAAAATTTAATTATTGAAGTGTTATGTTGTTTTTGCAAATAAGTTACTTTGGCGTTTTTGGATAATTTGCATGCATCGTATGCATTTTTCTCGTAAACCGTTGGTCCTAGCGACTTCAATAAGGTATACCTTTCTGAAGCAGAAAAGTTGGGAAAACAAATTTTTCCAGTCGAAAATGACATACTGTGTAAGGCAAAAAAGTTAGGACCCATTCAAACAAGATGGAGACCTGTATGTGGCGCCGTCTATCAGTAATTAAATCTATCATATTTGAATTCCGCGTGATAAAAAGCCCCTGTATACAAAATTTCGTCCACTTATTACATGTAAAAAGATATTAAAAAAAAACAAAAAAATAATTAAACTTCAACATCCTATATCTTTTAAACGAAGGCGTTGCGAACCTAAGTTCATAGGAACTTTTTCTTATTTTAGTGTCCTCTATCGCGTTGCACTATGCATGGCACTTTTTTCTGTCACCCTGATATATATATATATATATATATATATATATATATATATATATATATATATAGTCCATTTTATTTACATTTTATCCTCACTTGCAAATGTTCCTTATTGTTTTCTATGTTTCTGCTGTATCTCTTGTCTTTTGTTTTGTTTTGATTTATTCGCAAACCGTATATTTTGCATCGATGTAAATCTTGGTTACTTTCCTTCTTAGTCCTTTTTAGTATATTCCTATGTTTGCCAGATCGTCTGCATATACTAACACTTGGCATTCTTCTCTGATTATTGTGCCTTTTGGATTCGTTTCTCGTATAATCGCTTACATTGCTAGGGCTGATAGAGTGTCTCCCTACCTCATTCCTTTGTTGATGTTAAACTCCTTTGTTCGTATTCCTTTTATTTCTACCTCGTCTTCTGTATTTTCGAGTCTCATTTTTATTAACCTTTAAGTTTTTTTGGTATTTCTAACTTCGTCAGTCCGTCTATCAATTTCCCTGTTTACTGAGTCAAAAGTGTACTCAAAATCTATAGATATCAGGCATAAGCTTATCTTGTGTTCTGTTACTTTTTCCAGGATCTGCTGCATAATATGTATTGCTGCATTTTATGCTACAGGAACGTTCCAAATTAATATTGGTTACCACTTCAATGTCTCCCAATCAAATTGTTAGAAATGTAATGTTCCTAGACATATTGCTACCCTACTTTCTGAAGTTATAAAATCACCCGAAACCAATGAAGAAAAACGAAGAACAATGTTGGGATTCCACAAAATTGCAAATTTTCCAGGGTGACTGGTGTAGTAGATTGCACGCACATAAAAATTCAGTCCCCCGGAGGCAATCACGGAGAAGTACACCGTAATAGAAAAGGATATTTTAGCATAAATATCCAAGCGGTTTGTGACTCCATATTAAAAATTAATGATATTGTTGCTCATTGGCCTGGATCAGTTCAAAATACTACTATATTTAATGATTCTCATGTAAGAGCACGGTTTGAAAATGGGGAATTTTTAAATTATTTTTAAATTCTAGAAGATGGTGGTTATCCCTGTAGAACTTATTCGTTAATAATAAATCAAATTGAAACTTATTCATACCTCGAAATGTCATACTACATTTTTAAGGTTAATTTATACGAATTTTTACCCGTGAATTACATTGCTTGACCGAGTTTTACCAACGTACTAGTAACTTTTGAATAACTGCCAGTTTATTATTTTAACTTTGAAATGTGATGGTGAATACGAATTTATTTTAACAGACTGTCAAGTATTAACAGTTTGTTACTTATGAAACTGTCAAGTTAAAAATGGTGAATAGGGCTGTTAGAATACTTTTTTTATAATGGAAATATTAGTCAACATTCAGATACTATCCTCGCCAGGAGTGTTTACTGTTACGTCATCATATACAATCATATGGTGTAATATGAAAAACATGAGCCAAAATTATTCTCATTATAATAAATTCTGATTAGAAAATATACCCCGAGATGGCAGCATTTAAATCTGCAGACTGCCAAAATACAATTACTTATTTATTGTGATTTATTTGTAAAAATTAGAGAACGTTGATTATCGTAATCGTAATGTAATAGTACGTTATTTTTGCAGCCTGCGGGTTATTACACATTACTGTCCTATTACAAACAATGCAATTTTCAACAAAATGTAAACATTTAATGAATTATAAAAACAGGAGAATAGTGTTGTAAATTACTGATAAACAATCATACAATTGATAATTTGAAAATTCAATTTATAGGTTAAACAATTTGCATGGAACAACTATCGAGCTGCACAGTTTACAATTCGGAAGGGTACTACGTTTCATAATCATAAATTCTTGTTGTTGTTACCAATTCAGTAACAACGATGGCCCACAATAAGATGGTAACATTATTACACAAAATGATGTTAAGTTTTTACCACAAAATATATTGTACTTACATAATTGAAATACTTTACTAATAGAAATTGTATTAAATATGAACTAACACACTTGTATTACTAATTGTAAGCTGTAGAAACATGGTTGTCAAAGTCTAAAACTTCTAATCAGTCACAGTCGACATCCGAGCTTTCAGAATAGTTTCCGTTAATAATCAGTTGGTCCACTGTGATGTCCAACATTTCTTCCCGTTTATATCATTGCTTTATTGTTTCTTCAGTATGTCGCACACAATTAGCCGATAATAATTTTAATTAAAAGAGTTTACTTGCCGACGATAAGGTGACTTGATCTCTTTAATGTATTGTTTTAGACATTTAATTCGCATTTCTGCGATGTAACTTTTTTTCCAATAAATCTCTACGGTTGGAGTCTTTTTTGAATTTGAATCCTAGCGACTGGATTGCACGATGAAGACTTCCGTCACTTATTAATACGTGATTGTTACGAATTTCTACATTTAAACTTGCAACTGTGACATGTTTTTCTGTAAATAAATTAGTATGTCAAACATGTGTAAAAGATTGTGATGTAATATTATTCACTTTGTGCATACATACTTGTATAACGTAATCCTTATGCCCATTTTGGATGTTTCAGGTAGATAGATCGTCAGATTTTGTTTTCTAGTGTGGTCGACTTTTACCCGGAATTGTTAAAACAGGGTTAGATGCAGCTCGAGACTTGATATTTCTCAGACATACCCAAGGCGATTGCCACACGCTGTAATTTCGTGATTGTAATGAATTAAGATATAAACACTTAATCATACTTCTTGTACAGCAGATACTGATATCAGGGGACCCCCATTTTCTTCAAAGTGTGTAATAAATGATGATTAAAAGAGGTATATGTAGGAAATGAGGAAACAGTCAAAGGATAAACAAACAAATGGAGGTTATGTAGAATTAGTCAAATGCGAATTAAATTCATATGCATATAAAACTAATTAATTTCGCGTTTATAGGTTTACTTTTTCTACTACATTTGCTTATTCAATACCGTATGTCGATTTCGCCAAATGCAATACGAATGTTCACCATCCTTATTTAATTCACCGTTTTATATGAGAAGACAGTACAAGCAAATTGGATAGCTAAAGGAGGGGACACGTTTTAAATGTAAAATACCTTTCGGTCAGAATTTAACCAAATTTTGAAATGTTCTAGAACTTGACCAATTGATCAAATGTCTTCATTGCCCGGAAGCTCAAAGCTCAGCAGTTTTTGATATACAGGGTCTGCAATATCACTATTAGACACTTTCAATATATCATAAAATGGACATTTTTGCCAATATTAACGCAAAACTTAGTGAAATGTTATTTTTTTGTGCTACTGGTTACAACCTTTTCTTTACTTTCATTATTTTTGTACATACACCTGATATACAGGGTGAGACCAAATATATGTATCTGAAAAGAATTATACGGTGGTATTGTTTTGATATTTTGGTGAATGGAAGTTAACACATATATATGTCCATTTAAATTATTATTGCAAGTTAAGTCCCCTAGACGTCCGTTATACAGAGTGTTTCATTTCTTTAATAGATTTAATTGAGTATTGTTATACTTCCTAGTTAATTCTGATAACTTAATTGAAATGTCTATATTAAAATAAACTATTTGCTAACTGTATATACCTACATAATAGTCACGATGTGTTTATACTGATACTGGGTGTCCAAGTACAAAGGACCAAAGCGATATCTTAAACTTCATATAGGTACGGAAAAAATCGTTAACATAAAAAATTCCTTGCAATTGGATGTCGTTGCGAAATACAAAGCTTTTGGAGATTGTAAGATAGAAACGTTAGATGTGCTTCATTTATTATGCTCACTATTTTCTAATAAAGTTTTCAGTAGATTCTTTTGATAAAGAAGGCGCTTGTCGAAGTTCATCTTTATTTTGCAAAACTAAGAAAAGAAAATTCTTTAAGATACTAGTGTCTTCACTGTTCACACCATCGACAGACCGGTTTCGCAGATCTACCTCCATCATCACTACCGCTTTGTACAGTCATTGGAAATAAGAAATGTTTATGTAGAAACGTTAATGAACGTATTTTAATATATTAAAAATATCTAAGCTTAATAAGATATCAGTTAACTGAACTGATGAGGCAGAAAACAGTAAATAATTTTGGTCTTGATATAACCATTGTCATAGAAATCAAAAGTTGCATAATCAAATGTTAAATGTCTATCACCTCCACATTATTTGCATTTAGTATATGATTTAAAACATTTGTAGAAGGATATTTGATTAGCCCTTGATACCTAGCGTATCCTAAAAACCATAGTACAGCTGCCACTTGAGAACAAGTACCTAAAGTTCTGGCACCAGTCTTGCAGGTTCAGTAAGTACCTAATATTGGGTTAGGTTCTTCTTCCTCATTATTCGGCACAAATGCAAACCACAACTGGTAACGAGTAGCATTTCTGAGGCGGGAATATATCCTTACGCGTATAAAACCGGGTTCGTAGTTTTCATCAAATTGATATTGAACCTGGCGGTCCTCTATTTCATTGTCCTGTATATAAGAAGGAGGAAGCTTTAATTGAAAAATACCTACAGTTAACTCTTTAAGATAGTAATGTGACAAACGTGGGAATGAGGGAACGATAATTTCATTTAAATCAACCCATCTGCCCCTTCTAGCGCGTAAGTTTTCCTCCTCAACCATGGCTTGAACAACATTTGGCTCTTGAACTTTTTAAAGAATATTTTCAGCTAGCTCAATAGTAGCATCTTGCATTAAAATGGGTGGAAAATATTTATTTATAATTGCTCCAGCAATTTTAAGAAAATCAACAATATTACAAATGTGGGGTGTTTTTATCTTAAAGCTAAAAAATTTAAAAATTGATTTTAAGTGCCCATTGCGTGCTTCTACGATCCACCTGGTTTTCGTAACGAGACGACTATCATTAGCCTCTTCTGTGGATAACTGTAGCTGACCTCTGGGCAAAAAGGCTGGCATTTTAAAATTAATACCTAATCTATTTAAAGCTGGAATAGCATCCAAGTACCCGCGGTCGAGAATGAAAATATCTCCTTCATTAAACCATTCACGCATTCCATTCACATCTCTATTAAATTAACTTATAAGTATGTTAGCACCGTTGTTTTCAGAATTTGAGAAATATGGCCCTTGAATGTCTAGAATAAATCCGCTCGGGGCAACAAGCAGAGATGGCTTGATAAGATGTTTACCCTTATAAGTACAGTAGGACTGTCGCAACACTTTAAAACAAGAACTTTTCTCTATTTCTAGATAAGTACAGTCATTATACACTATAACTTGAGGCCGATCCAGGTTTTGATTATATAGACGATTTGCAAAAGGAGTTACATGATTTTCGATGCAGCTGTCTCTTGTTGTAGCAGTAAATCCAATATTTTGTGATACAAATCTTGCAGAAAGAGATTGTCTAACAAGAGATATAGCTAAACTGGCTTGTTGTCTTGTGGACTAATTAAAAATAACCGCTAAAAAACTATCACTAAGACCTTGTCGTAACTTGCACAGGAATGCTAAGAGATATTTTACTTACATATTTCAAAGAATTTCCTATTCTAACGGGTCACAAAAGTTGAAAAGATTATTAAATTGATCTTTGGTTATAGGAGAAACTGCTTAAAATTGAGAATCTGTGAAGTTATTTTCGTCTTCGTAAGCCGTGTGGTAGCTTTTTTCTTAATTTCCTTACACAATGCTTGTAAAAAAATATAAATCTCATGACCTGCTAATAATGGCCGATTTACATATCGTAACCCAGGGAGCAGAAACTCAAACAGGTTACCATTCTCATCCAAATGAATATTACAGCAGAACGTATTTTCTGGCAACAAAAATATTAATTCTACCTTTCATGGATATTTTATGTATATCATTCCCATCGTTACAAATGCAGCATAAGTGAGTTGACCTTTGTAGCACATTTAATCGCAAACAATTTGGGTTATTGTCTATTGCTTGAATTTCCCTTACAATAGAAATATTGCAGACATTGCAGATTCGAGTTTCTTCTATTATGACCCGCTCTGGTAGATTTGCTTCGTGGCGACGTGCAATCACAATTTCCTGCTTTCTTGCATTTACCTCACCACTTATTTTCACCATAACCCTAGTAACTAAAGCATTTCCACAAGCAAAATATGGAATTCGATTCATTTTTCACATAAACTCTTCAACGATTTTAATTCAAAAGTAGATTTGCAACTAAGCATCAACAATATCACTTAATTAGTGGATTAATTTTTGACCTTTCATAGCCACCTACTATATTGTTGTTATTTTATAAGTTTGGGAATAGAAAAACATAATAATTGTAGTATGAAAAACGGAAAGAAAAGTGCAAAATCAGAAAAAAATCTAGTTGTACGAATAAAAGCAGAAGAAAAAGCGCAATACCACATTACGGATTTGGTTTAAACGAATAAGTAAATACTAAATATAACTTTATTAGAAAATAGTGAGCATAATAAATGAAGCACATCTAACCTTTCTATCTGTCAATCTCCAAAAGCTTTGTATTTCGCAACAACATTCAATTGCAAGGAATTTTTTATGTTAACGATTTTTTCCGTACCTATATGATGTTTAAGATATCGCTTTGGTCCTTTGTACACCCAGTATCAGTATAAACACATCGTGACTATTATGTAGGTATATACATAGTTTATTTTAATATAGACATTTCAATTAAGTTATCAGAAAATTAACTAGGAAGTATAATAATACTCAATTAAATCTATTAAAGAAATGAAACACTCTGTATAACGGACGTCTAGGGGACTTAACTTGCAATAATAATTTAAATGGACATATATATGTGTTAACTTCCATTCACCAAAATATCAAAACAATATCACCGTATAATTCTTTTCAGATACATATATTTGGTCTCACTCTGTATATCAGGTGTATGTACAAAAATAATGAAAGTAAAGAAAAGGTTGTAACCAGCAGCACAAAAAAAAATATTCCACTAAGTTTTGCGTTAATATTGGCAAAAATGTCCATTTTATGATATATTGAAAGTATCAAATAGTGATATTGCAGACCCTGTATATCAATAACTGTCGAGCTTTGAGCTTTCGGGCAATTAAGACATTTGATCAATTGGTCAAGTTCTAGAACATATCAAAAGTTGGTTAAATTCTGACCTAAAGGTATATTACTTTTAAAACGTGCCCCCTCCTTCATAAATTAATGACGTAGCGGTAAACACTCCTGGCGAGGATAATATATGCGGGTAGGTATAAACACCGTGAAGTGTTAATATGTAGATGTATTCGTATTAAAGAATATCAGTACATTGCAAAAATATTAAGCATCCACAGAAATTTTGAAGTCAGCGGCTATGAAATAAACACGATCTTATACTATGACGAATAAGATTATTTTGACGCGTTCAAATGAACTTTTGTACCCACTTTATATTGTCATTAGTTTTCTTAGCAACAAATCGATGGAATTAAAAAAGAAGAAATACGTACTGAAAAGCCCTTTCTACTTAGGGATCGTGAGGCCCCTCGCCCTATTTAAAAATTTGGAATGGGTTGCTACCTCCCACACAGGTTAGAATTGCAAAAATAACATCTAGTTTACGTACGTTAATAGTAAATCATTTACACATGCAAGAAAATCTGTATGAGAAATATAAAAGTGCATTTTTTTCGTATATAAATACAGACGTTCGTGTTTTAAACAAATTTATTTTTAGATAAAACTGTGTTTATATACTTTTATCCCTCATTTTTGAGAAGTGAAGCATTACTTTATAATCATGTAGCACCCCATACTGTGCAATATTTACGTTTACGTAATGCTTTTATAAGCACGTTACCCTCTACAAAGCAGTACGCTCATACGAACCTTACACAGTTTGTGATTCTAACGTAAGGGAAATATTGCAATATTAATATTACATTTAGAAAGACATTTGTTTCGGTAAATCTGCAGTATGCATAGTTCTGTATGTAATACCTATATAAATATAACGAAATGTATTCTACAAGCAATTCTAAAGGGATTTGTAGTCGTGGGATTTAATATGCATCCGCAGGGATTTTACGTATGTGGAAGATTTGGATTTATATTTCGATTTTACAAATTTTACATTTAAAATTGTAAGAATCTTTCTGGTGAGTGCAAAAATTAGCTATCAACGAAACATTTGTAGTTGACATTTCATCTATCAAAAATATATTTTTAATATTTATCTTCAGCATACTTAGAACCGCTTAGGTAAATATAATAGTGAAGCTAAAATGTCAACATCTGGCTATGGCAAACATAATGCAGATTGTTAAGTTAAGCTGCGTGGTATAAACTCGCACCCATGTTTGTTGTCTATCAGATAAAATTATACAGCACATCAAATATACTTTTTTTTCGTGCAAATGTATTTTGGTTAATGTAAAGTTGTCAATCAAACATTTACGAGTACTATTTAGCTGGGTGTGTTTCCTCTCCTACATAGTTTTTAAACACGTGTGTTGTCAGTGTGACAAATGTGCACTTAAATAGTTCTTCAAATAAAATCGAATATTATTTTTTACCATAAATATTTAATTTAGGTTTAGGCTTAGTTTAATAAAAAAAAATACAATCATGTGTTATAAATAAATTTATACACACAATTTTTACATATATTTTGCACGTGTAAGGGACCATAAATATATATTTGCGGAGCACTACTAAATGGATTAAGAAAAGCAAATAAACTTATGTTTAAAAATAAAATCATTCAAGTTCTCCGAGGACGTTTTCATGGTTTCTCAAAATATCGTTAAAACTTGTTTACGGGCTTATGAATATGACGTTAAGGTGAAAATATGTTTATAGTACTCGCTTACGGAATAAGCCTATTATTTTATGAAAAATAGACTCTCGGCAGTTCATATTTGGTTGTATTAAGTTAAAGGATTAAATCAATTACTAATTTCAAATAGTATGTATGAGGTATTACATTATCACTTTTTCCTTTCTCCTATACTACATACACTTAAGAGAAAGTATTGCAATCGAAAAAAATATTGTAATTTTATTTCGCGGATTTCAACGTTTTCGTGTTCACTGAGTCGAAAAACAACGATTTCGCGAAAAAAAATTTTCGTGTATGTATGTCTGTGTGTGACATGGGCCCCTATATCTGAATCTTATGTATAAAACTGCCTTTTCGTAAAAATCAATTAATGGCAGGCGAAATGAGGGTGGTTTTTTTGGGGGTGCATTTCCAACACCTGAGCCAGAAAGACTATCTTTGATGAAAAGTAACACTAAACCCCAATAGAATAAAATGTTTTTAAAAATTTTAAATTCAAAATGGCGACCAATATGGCGATTTTAATACATTTCGGCGCTTGCGCTGTCACTAAGAAACCATAAAAGCTACTTGCAATTTGAAAATCGCAACTTGTAAATCAAAGTACATGGTTTCGAACGGTTTGTAAATATTTTTGAAAAGAATAAAATGTTGCCCTTAATTACGGTGTTAAAATTGCCTTTTTTTTCAAAATTTATTTTATCAAAAACGGCTCTGGTAATTTTTTTTAAATTTACACGTTTTATAGTCACATATAACTGAAATGTAATGAGCTTTATGAGATTTCTCTAACTTATCCAGGACAGGAGTTAGAAATTTTCAAATTTGAAAACTTCAATCTCTCATAACTATGTTTCTGATAGAAATGAAATCTTGTAATTAAGGGATTATATAGTAGACATATATAGCTGCTAAACTGCTACATTGAAATATGTTTAGCGGTTCAGGTTTTGCCGAAAATAACAATAAAAGTTTTTTAAATTTTTTATACTTTATATCAAAGTTTCAAAGCAAATCTAAAGTATTTTAAATATAATTTCTCAAGATATCCAAATATTTGAAAAATAGTGATTTACAAAATATAAGGTGAAAAAAAATTTTTTTTTGTAGGCATGTCTTATTACTTATTATATTGCAAGTTATTGTGACTGGCCTATCAACGTATAGCTTTCAAATTTATATATTTTATAGTCACATATAACGAAAATATAATGAGCTTTATGAGATTTCTATCTTATCCAGGACCAGAGAAAAATTTCAATCCCTTATAACTATGTTTCTAATAAAAATGAAATATTGAAATGAAGGGATTATACAACGTGTCCCGGATAACATTTCCAGCATGGGGATCTCGCTTATTATAAAAGATAATTTGGTTAAATTAGATGAATTACCCCTAAGGATTAGTGAAATTATAGGACACTCTCCAATTTCCAAATTTCCATGTATTTTAAGACTTATGGCAAGAAAAAGAAAAATGTCAAATTTCTTTTTCTTGTAATATCTTTTTTGTTATATTAGACATATAAATTTTATATGCACTTTCTATTTTTTAGTTTCAACCCCTAAATTAAATTTTTCTTATGGAACGACAAGTCGGCTTTGAAATAATTGATCGTGTTTTTTTATCCTCTTTACAATGATATAGCACATGTACTATCTATTTTTAAAAACAACAAAGAAAATTTAAAAAAATGTATTTTATTAAAGACTCTAACAATAAGTAAGCCGTGAAACATGAGAAAACAACAAATAATAGATAACAACAAGAGTTAAGCAGGTAATAGTATTGGAGATAATTATCCAATTATAAAAGATGTTCAAACAATTGACCATTCCGTTCTAAACATAATTGTGCCCTGCGTAGTGTCGACGTAATTGCTCTGCGTAGTTTTTGGCGTTTAATGCTACCAAATGCTGCAAGAACGGCTTCACGAAGATCTTCGGCATTCTCAAATGTTTGCACGTACAATCGATTTTTTACGTAGCCCCAAAGGAAAAAGTCTGGAGATCTGGGTGGCCATAAAATCGGCCCTCGATTACCAATCCATGAATTTGGAAACCGATTATTAAGATATTCGCTGATGATGTTTGAATTGTGGGGTGGGGCGCCATCTTGTTGGAAGCAGATATTAATATTCTCAATCAGTGGTAAATCATCAAGTTCATTTTCTAAATCAGTTTGTAGTAAATTCAAATACCTTTCACTATTTAATGTTTCGTTAAAAAATATGGGCCCAATAAGTTTAGCGTCTAAAATGCCACACCAGACGTTAAAACCAAATCTCACTTGATGCCGACTTTCCTTAACAACGTGAGGATTTTCACGGTCCCAAAAGTGAACATTGTGTCGATTGAAAAAGCCATTATTTGTAAATCTGCTTTCGTCAGGCCACAAAATCGTAGCTGGAAAATTATCGTTATTCTCACATTGATTAACATACCATTAACAAAATTGTAATCTTCTCCCCTGATCTCCATCTCTAAGTCCCTGCAGAATGGTGTACTTATACGGATGATACCTGTGACGTTTTAAAATTCTTTGTGATTTAGTTTTCGAAATACCAGTGTTATGTTCAATTTCTCTAACAGATGTTGAAGGATTTTCAATAACTGATTGTAATACATTTAGTTCTGCATCTTCATTCCGTAATTTCGGATTTCTAGTAGGTTTTAAAATGAACCATATTCTTTTAAATTAATTACCAAATTTCTGTACGTAGAGCACTGGGCTGCCTTCTTTCAGGATACAGCCTCAAGTACATCCGTTCAGCTTCTAAACTGTTTTTATGAGACAAGTGTAACAACTCAACATATCAAACTTTTCAGTATTAATAAATAAAGCCATGTTTGACACAAAATATTCTGGAATAAATAATTTTTAAGTGACATTAAATTCGATTGTGTTTTATGTTTCACGGCCTATTATTGTTAAAGTCTTTAATAAAATACATTTTTTAAATTTTCTTTGTTGTTTTATAAAATAGATAGTACATCTGCTATATCATTGTAAAGAGGATAAAAAACACGATCAATTATTTCAAAGCCGACTTGTCGTTCCATAAGAAAAATTTAATTTAGGGGGTGAAACTAAAAAATAAAAAGTGCAAATAAAAATCCAAATTGATATTTAAATTCTGCATAAAAAATATCTTACGAAAGTGCAAATAAAATTTATATGTCTAATATAACAAAAAAGATATTACAAGAAAAAGAAATTTGACATTTTTCTTTTTCTTGCCATAAATCTTAAAATACATGGAAATTTGAAAATTGGAGAGTGTCTATAATTTCACTAATCCTTAGGAGTAATTCATCTAATTTAACCAAATTTGTATCTTTTATAATAAGCGAGATCCCATGCTGGAAATGTTATCTGGGACACGTTGTATAGTAGATATACATAGCTACTAAACTTCTATATTGATTATTTTAAGCGCTTCCGGTTTTGTCGAAAATAACAAAAAAAAATATTTTAATTTTTTTTATATTTTATATCAGTCTTTAAATGAAAGGATTACATAATAGACATACATAGCTACTAAACTGCTATATTGGATTATTTTTAGCGCTTCCGGTTTTGCCGAAAATAACCAGAAAAATATTTTAATTTTTTTTAATATTTTATATCGAAGTTTCAAAAACAAATCTAAGGTATTTTAAAGTTAGTTTCTCACGCTATCCAAACATGTAAAAATATACAGTGATTTGCAAAATACAGGGTGAATAAGAAAAAAAAATAACTTTGTAGGTAAGTATATCTTATTATATTGCATGTTATTCGGAGTTAAGAATTGCTGCGGGCAACAGTTAGTTTCCTTATACGAGAAAGTGTTGTGCCGAACTCCATCGGCCAGATTTTTTATTATAAATATTATTATAAAAATAAGATTAATTGTTGCACAAAAAACAAACGCATGAGGTAGATTTCTAAAGCTTCAAACTTAACAAGTACATCACATAATCTTCAGAAAATATACTTACAGAACGGTACTGATGAACTTGCTAGTAAGGATCTGCATTACAAACATAAAATCTATCCTAAGAACAAATCATTTTCATTGTCCCCTATTATGTAAATTATGTTAAGTTATCGATTAGAGGTTAGTTGTAACATTTTTCCGGCTGATCTGAAAACATATTACATAAATTAAGTGTAATTACACTTATAACTAATTTTAAGCCCATATCCTTAACTTCTGCCCGCTAAAATATTTGAGAAAATCAGTTAATACCGTATAGTGACAAACATGAAATTTTTAACAATCGCTATCTCGTATTCCGTAAAGGGCGCACTACCGTAAATGCTTTAGTTTGTTTAACTCTACTATCAATAGGAACTTGGATTAGTCAAATACTCAAGTGGTATATTTATAGACCGGTCTTGTGTATTTTGTACTGTTATTAACAAAATCTTTATTTATAAAGTTATGGGTTACCTCTTGATTTAATAGAATCATATCCCTCAGATCGGAAACAAACTGTTTCCATTGGTAGATCTAAAACCTGCACCTGTTGTTAAGTGTCGTATCCCTCAACGTACAGTCCTAGGACCATTATTACTCTTATTTTATATGGAAGATATCTTTAATCTAAATGTGTACTCTACAGTCATATTCTTTACAGACGATACTGTTATTTATTGTAGTGGTTCAGTGGTTCTAACTGGAACAAAACATTCGAAAATGGGAACTAAAGATTTTACAACCTTGAGGTGTTGGTTAAGCAATAATGGCCTTTTACTAACCTTAACTAAAGAAGTATTCCTTTCTTTCTCTTCTTATACACCTAGTATATCTGATGCAAATAATTAAGTTTTCGTAAAAGTAATTGTAACTTAAATAAATGTTTTTGTTTTTACAAATTTCCCAAGTACAATCCACCAAATAGTATTTTATTTTGCATTTATACAATCACTTTAGGGTTCCGTTGCTAACACTCATCTAAAACATTTCAAAAATTCAAAAATTGATGCTTGAAATTGATGAAATTTGTATTTAATAGATCAAACATATACTCGTTTGATTCACGGTTCATTAAACCCAAAATCTTTGATATCATCGTATAATTCATGTAGTATTGGCAAAATCTACAAAAATTTAAAAATTACCAATAACACAAGCATTTGCAAAAACAACTTTGCATTTAATATTGTTAATAATATATACAGAGTTAGTATAAAGTATGGAACCCTCTCAGTATCTCCTCAACGATTTATTATTTTTAAATAAAATTGGGCATCCCCTTCTAAAAAGATCCAAGGAATCCAAACATGCAATCAGATTTACTGTATCATTTCCGGTTACACCGGAAACAAATATCAACTTTATCATTTTAAATGGAACGCCCTATATATTTTTACATTTTTGAATTCCTTGTTTAATTTTGGATACAATGAAACCTCTACATTCATATTTTTATCGTCCGGTAACATGCTTTCGAGAAGTGCTGTAAAATTATTTCGATTATCGATGTTCTTGAGTTATTAGTAATGAAAACAAATCTTGAAAACTCGGCAACTTAACAATTTATTAATTTTAACAAAAAATAACATGAATTACAAAATTTATAATAAAATACAAAAATTACTCCCTTCCACTATCTGACAATATCCTAAAAGGTCTTCAAATTCTTGCAAAAAATTTTTCAAGAATTCGTTCGGCATTTGTAGCAATAAGTTTCTTATGCGTAACTCTAACTCATTTAAATTTGTGGGTCTACTTCTGTACGCTTGATTTTTCAAATAACCCCACTGAAAAAAATCGAGAAGTGTTAGATCAATTTTATTTAAAAATAATAAACCGTTAAGGAGATACTCAGGGGGTTACATACATTATACTAACTCTGTACAGTGTATCCCATTTTGGTTGAGACAGCCAGATATCTCGGTTGTTATTGAAGATAGAACCTTGGGGTTTCCGCGGTCCTGTGCCACTTTTTTGTGAAACTCAAGATGGCCTGAACGGATTTTGTTTTTTATAAATTACAAGGTTTTTGAAAATTCATACTTTTTGGATCCCCTCCATGTCTAAGAAGTTTCTCAGCGATAATGTCAAATTGAAAACTTGTCCCATAGAGAATTTTACGTAGAATCCTGGGGCGCACTCAATTTTTTTTTTCGGGGTATCGTTATGGAGATAACACTCAAACGTATGATTTTTTCAATGCAACACCCTATATTTTATTATCTCATTAAATTACTTATTTTTTTTCCTTCGAAATGATGTATAATATATAAGCATTGAATTTTAGCAGAGTGCCATGGATTTCAAGGTTTTACTACAGGGATTATTATTTGTATTTTTTTTATAGTAGGTCATGGATGCTACAAATACTGTTGTTGACTTTTTGAGCATTGTTTTATCAAGTGACTGTGGATAAATCAACACATCTGCTGTCATGATGATCAATTTTGATGCGCTTTATTGTGTTTGTGTTTGGCGATTTTGTTAATTTGTGAAATTTTATAATGGCTGACAGATTTTTTCCGAACAACGAAAAGTATGATATCATACAATGTTTCAATCAATGCCATGAAAATGTTGACGAAGCATTAGAATTATATTTAAACAGGTAAACTAGTAATTTACAATAAGACATTATATGACATATTGTTTTTAAAACGTTAGATATCCAGAGAGGCATCAACCTAGTCGAGCAACGATATTTCGACTAAAGAATAATCTACTAAATTATGGTGCGTATTCTAAACCCCGACCCAAGACGTATAACAAGGAAAATAATGATGAAAACTTAGCCAGCGTCCGTGTCTCTCTCAGACTTATTGTACGAAGTTAGAAAATGACACTGGCGTTCCCCGATCACGGGTACAAAGAATTTTAAAAAACATAAATTGAAACCCTACAAAGTGAATATTTTCCAGCATTTATACCCTGGTGATGCAGCTAGGCGTGTGAATTTCTGTAATTGGTTTTTGATCCGCACTCGAAGGGACAATAATTTTGCGAGTAAAGTCATATGGTCAGACGAAGCCCATATAAGCAGTGCCGGTTTATTTAACAGGCAAAATACAAGGCACTGGTATGATGAAAACTAACACCTAATTTTTGAGCAACAACAACAGGGGTCGATTTGTTTTTAATGTAGCCTGTTTCGCGCATTTTTGAAGGGGCTCTCAACGCGAATAGGTACTTGGCAATTTTAGAAGAAGTAATACAGAATTCCTGGAGAATGTTCCCCTACCCTATCTTAATGCCATTTACTTCCAACAAGACGGTGCCCCTGCCCACAATTCGAGGTTTGTGCCGTTTTTAGAAGTAACTTTCCAGGACCACTGGATTGGAACAAATGGACCATTAGGTGGCCAGCAAGGTCACCTGATTTGCAGTGTTGGACTTTTTTTGTGCCGGACAGCCGCCATTTTATAAAATAATTTTAAATGGGATCATATGACAAGTAATACCTCATATGAAAGCTCGTTTCAAGTCCTTCTGAACGACATCAACAACATTAAAGTATTACTACTGATTTATGAGTTTCAGCCCAAAAATCTCAAAACATTAATTGGCGTTTTTGGGTTGAACTCATGAATCAGTAGTAATATTTTAACGTTGTTGATGTTGAAAAGAACTTCAATGATCTTTCAAATAAGATATTAAATGGCAACTGTCCGCCATTTTTTAATGATTACGTCACTGGATACCATCAAAAACGTTGTATGTGTACCTTAGTTCGGTTTCCTAAAACTTCATTAATTTCAGTTTATGGTTCACATAATAGGTTGGGGGCGAAGACTTTAGACGGGCGCTGTATACGGAATCAATGATATTTTGCTCATCGCGTTGTTGCCAGCTGTTATTTAAGAAATATATACTACATAGCTTGTAGAGGCGTCACCAGTGCGATTGGGCAGCATTGAATGTCCTCTGTAAGTTCTTCTTGGTAGTTAGTTCTTCTATTGAATAGTTGAGTAATTCGTGGCAAAAAATAACACCTCTAGACATATTCAATGTTCTATGTACGCAAAGGCGCAAACTTATTTGAATCTAATACCTGTTTAGATTGTTTGTTAGAAACAGTATCGATACTAATTCCTTCTTTATTTTCCATACAATCCATACAAGGTCTTTTGAGCAAAAATGGACTAGTCTTGTCAAAATTAAGACTATTTTATATCTTTAGAACGAGAATAACCTCCGTCGACTTTCCTGCCCCTCCATATCTCAGGAGTTCGCGCTCCGTTTTGTTTTTGAGTTACTCATGTTGTTGACACGAGTCGAGAAGAAATAAGAGACCGTCACAGCAGTACTCCCATACTATGGCCAGCCTCAAATAATTTGGGAGGTTCTGGTTTCTCTACAGGGCTTTCCACGCTAGTGACCAAGCTTCTCCTGCCCATGCTCAGGCTTCCTTTTGCGCAATTCCTTCAGCACCTAAAACTGCTAAACGACCATGAATTGAGAAATTTTTTATTCCTCGTAGTATGGGCGGTTAGACCAAGGACACCAGTAAAACGTTCCCTAACTACGGTCTGCTAGGGTCGTTAAAGGATAGTTCGAGCTTGCGATATTAGGAGAAGACTACTACTCAGTTGTATCCAGTTAGGATACCCCGGGTCGGGTTTACCACGCCTACATACGGTTTTGATGTTGCACGTCCTGGGACCAGAAGAAAAAAAGGAAGTAGTCTCTCAGTTTTCGCTGAGAGTGTGAAGAGATCAAGCGTTAGAACAAGTGTGTTCGGACAGTAAAAAATTCAAGTAATGAAAGCCACTGAGGACGCAGTGTGTCCGTCCCTGTAAACAGTCGCCACGTAAACCGGTCCGCGACACCGAATTCTGCTACTAGTGGTCGGTAAAGGTGACGAGCTCACGAGTTCGATGTTAATCTTGCATCACTTACAATTACTTGCAAGGTTGTTCCCTATCCGCTACCTGGAGACACGCCTAGTAGGTAGTTCAACCCGTATAATTATTATTAGTAATATAAGGTATTTGGCTTTCAGAACATGCAGGCTGTTCATGTCTGTTATGCAGTTTAATATCGCCGTTGTCTCGAGAGATACTAACAGTTATTTGTTTCACAGGGCTAGAAAATGGTTTGTAAACGCGAGTACAATGTTGAGATCGGAACCAGAAGGACATAAATATTTAAGTGCGTTGGATCAATAATAAAGCCAATTTCATTTGAATATTTGAGATAAAGAACCTGCACTGTGTTATTCATGAAGGATGTTGCTTTGGGGGTAGGGACAATTAATACCAAGGACGACTAATACTCAGCGTGATTTACACACAGCACAACTCATAGCGAGGGCGATTGATACTCAGCACTATTCACACCCAGTGTTATTCCCGAACAGATTCATATCTGTGATGATTCATATAGTAGAGCTACACGATTCACTTGCTGCTATAAGAAAATCACGCAGTAAACTCTCTCTTAAATTTTCAAAATTTCTAGGACACACTAAATTCCTCAACTCATTCTCCTTTTTATGAGAATTATAACGTTGAATAGATAAGTTCTCACACCAGACTAACTATATGTATCTATATCTACGCCTAGGAATGGGTATAAATCGTCCTGAATATTACTTTTTCCAGGTATTAGACGTTTGGGTACGAAACGTGCAGGTTTGAATCATCCTGGTACGAAATGTACCCCGACCCTGTCTCTGATAACTAAAGAATTTGAATAGTATTCCATAAATGTAGGCCAGACATTCAGCAATTTCATCAGGTCTTTGATACATAAAGAATAATGGTATGAATGGAGCTCCTAAGATCCTGTACATAAGCCACTAAAAATTAACGAAGTCTATATTTGAAGAAAAGTGCTTTTATTTTATTATTCCAACGAACTCCCAATAGTTTCGTAGTACTTCGAATTGATAGCTATCTAATACTAATACCATAGAAGCTCGGCTGTTGTAAAATAAAAAATATGTAATTAAATTATTTTATCCGCAAACATCACAAAAGTGACACAGGTAAAAGCTTTACTTCTCGGACATGGAGTAAAAGTTTCACTTTTGCGCCTAGGTATTTTTACTTTTACCAATTTGCTTATTTAATGAGCGTTGTTATGGTTTCATTACTTGCAAAACGTCCTGATTATTTTCTTCTTTTACCCTCTGCTTAGTTTTTCTCTTTCCTTTCGATCTTTACCAATTATTTTTATTTCATCTGATTATGGTTGCGGATAAAACAGTATATGTTATTCGGAGTAAACGTGACTGTATGTGCCTCAGATGAATAATTATTTGCTTCACTTCGTTCAGCAAAATAAACATTCAGGTTCGCCACATAAACTATCAGTTTTACTCCTAATAACATAATATACTATTTTTGAAAAGCTGCATATATTTAAAGATGAATAAAATGAGTATTCAAATTAACTACTATAAAAAATTACACAACATTAATCTATAATTTATATAATCTTTTAAATTCGAGAAAATTAAATAATTAACTTTAATTTATAGTATCCTATTTCTACCTACCTTATAAGTTATATTTGAAATTTATTATGATTATAGATTTGATGATTACAACTTTTATAAAATATTTTAAATGAGGATGTACAAACGAAATGATCTGAATAATACTAATATTTCAAAATTTATAATTCCTCAATGTTTTATATAAATATTTATTTCAACATGTATCATTATCAAATATATTTTCTTGATAATGATACCAATGTATTGAAACGCGTTGAGAAATAAATAATTATATAAAAGAAATTGTGGAATTATATTGTATTTGAAACATTAATGCTATTAATTATGGAATTCCATGAAGTAAGGTTAAACAATATAAATTAAAAAAAAATCAGATGCCTTTTCCATATTTGCGTCATACTGCGTTAGCAAAGATAATGCAAACTAAAAAGACTGGGTCTTCCTAAAATGTAGGACGCATTGCCCTCAATGTTATCGTATAAGCATGTGGAGATATGGTTATTTGTAAATTTGTTCACATTTTTTAGAAAGTGTACAAAGTATACCTTCGAAACCAAAAGGATGCGAGTGATATAAGCGCATGGACAAAAAGGCTCAGAGCCACACTGGCGTATACCACATAGGCGCGGCCTATAGGGGCCCTCACAGAAAGGCGCAAAATCATAAGGACGCAGTTAATTCGTCTCGTGGATAAGTAGACAATTTTTTACCATTGAACTTTGTATAGCTTGCGTTTTTTTTCACACTGAACAGAAAAATGATTTGAAAACATTACAGTTATGTCAAATGATATAATAATGCCTCTTGTTCTATATACGTACCTCGTTTCTATGCCCCTTATTCAAAAAATTACAACAGTTTTGGTTTTCTGTGTTAGAATTTATTATTATAAGGCGAATTGGTGTCTATATTAAAAATTACCTGTGTCTGCTTCTGACTCCAATTCTTAGGCTAAGCTCACGCGACCGCGCGGTGACGTGCATTGGAAGCGTTTACCTGGCAGAAGACATGTGCATGGCTTACCTAAGTTCTTCTTTTTTTCTTCAGAATCATTATCATTGCATGAAAATTAAAACTAATTCTTCCCATTATTTTATTTGACTACTCTTTAGGGTTAAGATTCCATCTCTTTTTTCAATTTCGTCGATAAAAAGATAGATAAACACGATATCGTTGACCGAGCTGGTAGTGTAGTGGTGACACGACCTGCTTAGCATTCGGGAGGTAATGGGTTCGATTCCCGTTACCGTCTACCTTGTATGAGGTTTTTTCAGGGGGTTTTCCTCATACACATGCAACGGCATGGTCACTGCGTATATGCACACCATGTGCGGCTACTTAGGCGAATGCTGGGGTAGTATTTTCCCCCTCAGAACGCTAACTCCGTTCCTTCCGATCCAATCCTGACCACACCTATCCTTAATCCCACCATGCATATACATCATGTATGTATGTATGCTGAATCCATGATTGTGCTAAGGAGCTCGGAGCTCGAGCAGCCCTCCCTTGGGAGGAATGAAATACGTTGCCTTTTCCTTTTCCTTTTCCGATATCGTCTTCGCTACTCATTTTTCATCGATTTATGCGTCTATTCGTCTCAAACCACGCAGATTAACTGAACGCGACGATACAAGCTTCAAAAACATGAACCGCGGGGCTCAAGATCTTGAACGCGGTGCGTCTCTCAGTAGTGTAGACGATAAACACTGTCTAGTTTGATCTTATACCGCGCGGCGAGTTGTTCCGCGTGTTACTGCGCGATGAGTTGTTCCGCGTGGTACCGCGCGGTAATGGGAACTTAGCCTCGGTAGATTGAGGTTATAATTTGTGTGGTAGCAGATGCGCAATATAAATTAGGTGTTAAGTGCATGTTTTGCGCATGTGCAGACAAACTTCATTATATGAAAATGTAAACTTTCACCATTAACACTCATAATAAAATACTTATCTTTTTTGGGATTTTTTTTTATTATATGTTTCTTTTATAATTCTGGTTACGGAGAGCATATCACCTTCAGGTTTTCTGTGTGAGATTTTATGATTATAAAGCTCATATTAAAAATTGTGCATGCGCAGATCAAATTCGTTATTTGCTAAGGTATTTATATGAAATATTAACTACATGTTCTTATAATAAAAGCAATACTAGGGCATTTATCACAAATTAGGTTTTCGAGGAAATTGGGCATGTTTTTTTTTACATTTTCCTTTATAGTTCTCGTTGTAAGCAGCATACCAACTTACGGTTTTCTGGGTTTGCTAAATTTTATATAAACTAGCCTTTCCTCCGCAAAATTTTGCGTTTAAAATTAAATTTAAAGATGATAATAATACGCATAATAAATTAAATATAAACGTATATATGTAAATGGACAACAATATTAGCGTCGGCTGCTAGACTTTTTCTTCTTTTATAGGTACTCACGTCCATCTTGCCAACTAAATTTAAATCAACCAGTGTCTACTGGTTTAAACGTCGCGTGCCTTTGTCATATCTGAAGCGAACCCAATGCAGATACTAAACAGTTCATCTACGCCATCAAGAAAAACGTAAGAACTCTCTGAAATATCCAAATTCGACATTCATACTCATTCAATACAACATTTAGGATCAAATTCTACTTTTTTTGATATCTCACAAATGCTCGAAGTTTTTCCAAAACATTAAGTAAATTTCAATGCTATTTTTCCTTGAATCATACATAAAACTTTCCATTGTGAATCCCAACTCATTTATACAAGTAAAAATTCATACATATTCTTCCTTTACACTTTAATATACCAACATATCATTAATTCACTCACGCTACTTATTCATAGCAATTTTGAAACTGCATTCCTGAAAATACAGAAGTCACCCGGTAGCACACACAGCAATAGGGGTTTTACTCTCATGTAAATTTAACTCTTTCAGATCATACTCTTTTGTACGACATTTAAATGTCCTTTTGCATAATATTCAACGCTTTACTACAAATTCCACGTGCATTATAACACTAAATATACGCAATACGTCAAAATAATCTCACATTATTATTACGGTTTATCAGAAACAACTCACTAAATCCATACAAGTTGTATTTAGTTTCTGAGGCAACGTCCTAGAGACGAAATATACTAAGGCATAATATAGGGAGGGAATCAACATTATTTTATTACAGTTTAGTTTTAAGATGTCCTCTCTCATTAAAGAATTTGTTTTGAGTTACACGGCGGGCAATGTAACAATAGTATTGCGTGGCGTTCCTTTAAATTCTAAAATTTAAGTTTTCAACTGCCGAATATGCCGATATTGTGTTTGTTTTTGGTTATTTAGGCGGAAATGCAGAAGCATCTGCAGTTGAGTAGCAACGACGGTATCTAAATCATCGTACTCCGTCTTCGAAAGCTTGTAGTGGAACTTTCCACTGTCTCAGAGAAACTAGATCACTTCCTAGCGTTCGCATTCAGTACGAACGAAAACTTCATCAGAACCCTCATGCCACTGTAGAAACTAATTTTTAACACCAACTTAACGTGAATGTATGATGTGGAATGTTTTACTTTTGAAGGTCGCCTTAATGCTGAAAGTTTTTTGTTCGGCGAAGAATTCCCGCAGTTCTTGGAGAATGTACTTTTGGCAGTCCGAATAAAATAATATAGACCTGCAACATGATGGGACCCCTCCTTACTTTTCCGAAATAGTAGTTCGTTATTTAAATGACCATTGCCCTGAGCGTCGGATCAGTCGAGGTGGCTCACACAATTGGCGTGCTAGGTCTTCCGACCCAAACCCTCTCGACTACAATATGTGGCGTTGGTTGGCCTTAATAAAACGAATTTTTAACGCTGCTGCACAAATATAAGAGCTAAAATAAGGAATACAACGCGAGCGATTCACAGTTGTGCGGCTAAATGCATTAAAGTAGGATGTGGAATTTTTGAAAATCTCCTTTGATCTTTATATTTTCTATGAGTAATTATTAGTTTGCAAAACATTATAACTAATGTAACAGTTATTTGGTTTCAAATTTTGTGCAATAAATAGAGTTGTATTAAATATAGCAAAAAATTCATCTTGTGCAATAAATAACAGCGATTCAGATACATGTTCACATAAATTTTTTTCTTAAAATCACTCCCAGCATATACTATTTTAATGCCGAGAGAACTTTGTGAGACGCCCTGTATAAGCACGAAAATTAATGTTGCAGGTTGAATGCGAAAGTATTGCTGAAATTTGTTACCAAACAGAATTTTGCATAGCAGTATTGTATACTTTCCAAGAGGTCACGGGACAATTCGCCCTCGACGATTCGCCGTCGCCAATCGCCGGCAAGACGATTCGCCGACGGCCGATTCGCCTCAAATAAACTTCGAAGTAAATAAAACAGTAAAATGAATGTATATTTACATTTTTACTCAAAGCAATATATTATTTTATAGAAGTACTGGGTTTTAAAATTATCTATAACTTTACAGTTATCATCTGAGGACATTAGGACAAATGAAATGTTAATGACACCACAGTATCTACTATTAGAAAGTTGATATGTTTTGGTAATTACGATGTAATTAGCTATAACAATAACTATCCACAGTTATAATATAATTTTACGGCTCAACTCTAGCACCTTTGTGGAACATAAATACAATAATTTTTGCGTAAAGTATCAGTGTCAGCTGATCTGTTGGCGATAAGATATTTAATAATGGCCCAAATTATTATGTCCGAAAGAGGAAAGGAAAATTCTGCTTCAATGGTTTTATTTATGTATTCGATTCGTACAGTAGAAGTTATAATAGTGTTAAGTTTTGGAGATGCAAGAAAATAAAATTATGCAAAGCAAGATTGAAACTGAAACGGCCAAATGATGAAAGAAGTCAACAGGCACTGTCGTGACTCCTCGGAGGTTGATGTAGAAATTGCACGGGTAGTGATGAATATGAATAAATGTGCCGAGGAAGCAATGGAAGGCACAGTGCAGGTAGTTATTAGTTATTTTATATTTCGTTTGTTATCGTTAAGGACTAGCTATCTCAATATTACTATGTTTATATTTTCTGTTATAGGTTATACACGAATGTGTTGCAACTATATCACAAGCAGCACAGCTAGGCTTTCAAATAATTGCTCCTTAAAAAAAGTTGTTAGAAGTATGCGGAATGCTATTGACGCTGCTCCCCAAATCCGATGGCTCGTGATCAGCTAATATTACCAGCGGTCTTTAGGAGGTGTAAACCGGCATTCAAGAAAATGTTTGCGAAGGACGCAATAGAATTATGATTTTTGGAAGATAAAGTTGGCTTTGACATTTGGACAACTCAAAAGTATGGTACGCTGATGGAACATTCTCTATAGTACCTCCTTTATTTACGCAAGTGTATACTTTAAAGGTTGCTAAAAATAATAGAGTACACCCAATATTGTATGCGCTTTTACCCAACAAACAGCAGGCTACGTACAAATAAATTTTACAATTATTAAAACGGTTGGTTCCAAATTTACAGACCGTAGCAATACACTGTAACTTTGAACAGGCAACCATTACGCTATGAAAGATTGCTTTCATGGCGTAAACATACACGGATATTTTTCCATTTAGCCCAAAATATGAGAAAGCATTTGAATCAAATAAGCCTTCTTCGAGATTACAACAACGATCCGAACTTTGCTTTAACCGCTAGATTGGTGATTTCTTTGGCGTTTGTGTCCATTTCAAATTTGGACGAAACTATTGCTTTATTATCGGACCACTTGCCTGAAGAGCTACAACTGCTTCTGGATTGGTTTGAAGATACTTATGTAGGCCGCAGAAATAGGTATGTATGTATGATTTTTGGACCAAACTTGCCAGAAATGTTTATTTAGTCAAATGTAGTAATTGATTAGAATTTCAAAGAAACGAAACAAAGATAAAAGCATTTTTTATTAATAATGTGTTGGACCACCCTCGGAACCACCCTTATTAGTTTCACACTCTCGCACTCTTCTTGGCATGGATTCCAACAGGTGTTCGATTTCTTCCTGAGGTATTGCATCCCAGGCAATCTGTAATTCATGTCGAAGAGCTTCTAGTGTCTGTGGAGGATTGGATAATTACTTGAGTCTTCTTCCCATCATGCCCCACACATATTTGATGGGTGAAAGGTAGGGAGATCTGGGTGGCCACGGCAAGATATCGACGTTAGCCTCTTCGAAGCGCTCCATAGGATTCCTTGCAATATGGAGATGGGCATTATCCTGTTGGAAAATCTGGTCCTCCAGCTCCTGGAGGAATAGAATGATATGGGACTTACACATTGTCTCAGATGAATACCAACTGAGACCTGCTTCCATAAACAATAGCACCCGATATCATAGCCATCACAGTGTGGTGCACATGCCGCTCAATAGAAAACTGCACATTGCGACGTTCTCCGCTTCTACGTCTGACTCTCATGCGACCATCGCGCATTCTCAAGCAGAATCGGAATTCGTCACTGAATACCACGCTATACCCAATCGAGTCGCAAGGTAACCACTTCAAACGTTGCTCTCGATGACGATCCGTCAGCGGAAGCACAGGTTGTGGTCGATAGGACTGCAAGCCAAAAGCTCTAATTCGATGGTAAACTGTACGAAGGATTACAGGACGTTCTTCGTTTACAAACCATTGATCGGCTATTGATCTTGTACTCGAGAATCGGTGTCTTAATGCGATTAATCGGAGATGGCGGTCCTGGACCTGATTACGCTTAAAACGATTAGCAATTTCTTTGAACGAAAAACCACCTTCACGTAAGCCAATAATGCGACCTCTGTCGAATTCACTCAGTTGTCGATAATTTTCACGTTACCGCACTCTAGGCATAATCGCAGCCTCAAAATGCAAAGAAGAACACAAAAATAAAAAAATTGCAACCAAAAACAATACCGAAATCAACTTCATCTCTCAAGAAATACGCATTTCAAGAAAATATTTTCGTTTATACAGGGTGTCGCATATGAACTGGAGAGGACACCCTGTATTTTATTATTTTCTGATTTTTATATAAATTCTGAATCGGTTTTACTAAGGTCTATTATCATCTAAAATTAATAGTTTTTGAGATATTTGATGTTTTTTAAAAAATCACGATTTTCACAAAGGGCACACTTTTTTTATTTGATATCCTTAAAGGAAAATATTTTGCAGGTTACTAGTGTATAGACACACCTACTTCGTGTTCCTATAAAAATTTGAAAATATTATACAAGGTGTTGCCAAAACTATTCACAAAATCATAATATTCAAAACACAACATCTCAATTTTTGTAAATGGAATGACATATTTTTTACGGAAAAATTTTGATTAAGTAATAAGCTTTTTTATAAAACATGTCCATAGTTGTTGAGTTATTTTAGTTTTCAAAATGTATTTTTTAAAATACACACCTCAATTTCAAAAATTTATATTAGTTGGCCAAGGTTCTCATGGAATCATAAATAAACAAATGTTTGTTTGACACTGACAGTTTAAAAATCCAATTTAAACAATATTGAAAAATGTGAAAAATAATTTTATTGACGTAAAACTTAACTCTATCTAATAATACTAATAAGAAGTAAACAAAAGATGCAAAAAACAATTTAAGTTAGATATTGTTAAAACAATATAACTAAAGAACATAAAATATCATAAAATAACTAAAAATATTGTTCTATGTGTCTGCCCTGATGTTCCTCACACAAATGAATTCTTTCAACAAATTCTTTCAACGAAGCACTTCTCTATTTATGCTTTGAAAAACATTTCTTATTCTTTCTTTCATGCTTTTCTTTGTTGTGGGAGGTATTTGGTAAACTTGATTTTTTACAAATCCCCACAAAAAATCAAGCTTTGTAAGATCCGGGGATCTAGATGGCCAAGAAATTGGCCCTCTCCTGCCGATCCATTTATTTGGAAATTGCAAATTTAGTCCCAAAATTCTTGTTCCAATAATACCGCCCATACGTTAAGTGTCCATCTATGTTGATGGTCTAATGGCATTACATATCTTGGATTTGTATCACTATAATAATGGAAATTATGACGATTTACAAATCCAGTTTTGTGGAAGGTAGCTTCGTCAGTAAACAATACGTAATCAAAGAAGTCCTGTTTTTCCTCTATTTTATTTAATGCCCAAAGGCAGAAATTTCTCCTATTTATAAAATCCTGATCCGTTAATTCTTGTACTACTTGGATGTGGTATGGATGAAACTTTTGCTTGCGAATTATATTATTTATCGTTGATTTTCCGATATTGTTGTTCAGTGCGATTTGCCTCTAAGAAGCTTGCGGATTTTCCACGACGGCTTGCATGACATGTAACTGAGTTTCCTCGTTTGATGCAATGGTTGATCGTTCGCCATTTCATGTTACCATTCCTTTCAAACCTCTCCTTGAGCCTTTCAAATGCCAAGCGATTTGGATGTCTTTCTGTACTTGGAAATTTTTGAGCGTAAATTTTATTTGCTAACAAACAATTTCCAATGCAATAAATCATTTGTATCAATTCTTCTTTTGAAAAATTCATTTTAGTATTTAAATATGGTTTAAATTCAATTTTTAAACTGTCAGTGTCAAACAAACATTTGTTTATTAATGTTTCCATGACAACCATGGCCAACTAATATATATTTTTGAAATTTAGGTATGTATTTTAAAAAATCGGAACTGTGGTTACCTAGACTTTCTCGTATACTAACGCAATTATAGTAAAGTGAAATAAAAATAGGTATCTGTTAAAACACTTTTAAATAAGGGAAAATGAAAATCAAGACGTCTGTGCTCACTCGCATAAGCGATCGTTAAAACCAATGGAATATTTCACAAGATCTGTTTGCGTGACACAAATCGGTTAAGGTAAAGTACTACTTCCGGTACACTAATTTTGTTCAAACATCATATTTAAGGGTGTCATCTAATATAACTTACCCGTGCCAAATTCGAAATAGATACGTTCATATTGTAGAGTAGTTTTTTTGAAGTGTGGCACAAAACTATTAAGGTACACTTGATTTTTAAAAAAAAACATTAAATATCTCAAAAACTATTAATTTTAGGCGATAATAGACTTTAATGAAACCGATTCAGAATTTATAGAAAAATCAGAAGATGTAACAAAATACAAGGTGTCTTCTTTAAAAAAATGCAGTTGCATGCTCTCCAGTTCATATGATACAACCTGTATAAACGAAAATATTTTCTTTAAATGTGGATTTGATTACTGAAAAACTTTTGCATTTAAACATTTTTTCTATCCCTACTGTGTAAGGAGATATCCTCCGTTGTCGCACTCCGCGGACACCCTGTATATATTACGGACAATACAAGGAATGTAGACAAATCTAGTTTTGTCTAAACAAACTTAGAAATCACAAAGTTTTTTAGAGATTTCGCAGTTTGTCTAGACAAGATACGAAATCACAGTCCGATTCCCTTTACGCTAGAATTAACAGACATTTCTAGATTTGTCTAAACAAAACGGAATGTGTCTAAATAGGAGTGACTAATGAGAGGAATCTGTTCCACGGCCTGCGCACGCGTGGGTATTTGGCAGAAATGTATTTTGTTTATCTAGTTTAGTTTAGATAAACAAAACTACTGTACGCTAAAAAAATTGCATCAGGGGAATCGAACCCGCACCGATTGTGTGGCAAACGACTACTACCACTATACCAGAACTGCTCTACCATTATGACATTGAAACCGTTATTTAAAGATGTACGTCACGTACGCGCGCGTGCGCGTACGCGCTCGTACGCGAGCTCAATCGGTTTTGTCTAGACAAATTTAGAACAATTCGCAATTTGTCTAAATTCGTGCTTTGTCCGTGACATAATATATATATATATATATATATATATATATATATATATATATATATATAGGGAACAACCTAATTTAGCTTAAATACGAAGTACGATGCTTTTGAATAGATTTTAATCGGTTTGAATATTAATAATAAACGAACATATTAATAATCAAAACAGCAGAATTTTTGTATTCTGGGAAATGGTTCCTTAAATAAATAAGAAAGGTGCGTAAATAATATCTATGATTGCCATTTTATATTTAGTACTATATTAAATTCTGGGTTTAATTATAAGATTATATTCCATATTGTTTTATATTATATTTTTCTTTGACAGCAAGTTTGAAATGTAATCTAACTTTTACCATTGTTACTGTGTTTAAGTGTAGTTAATTGATCCTAAAATTAGGTAATTAAAGTCGGAGGGCTAACAGGGTCATTGTCGTTATTTATCATTTCCCTTCAGTTGGACAAAAAGGAAATTTAAAAAAATAGTTTCGCGACAATAATAAACAGATTTGATTAGTTTAAAATAGCAATAATATGCAAGTGGAAACCTAAATAATAAACCAAAGTAAAGAACTTGTTTCAATCTTAACACCTACGAAACTAACCATAAACAGACTGGGGTACTATACAACTTATGCACGATCCATTTAATTAGATTAGGTTACTGATTATTCTGTTTTGTTTTAAGTATAATTGCTTTATCAGCAATCGTACAAAAACACTTTTTTCTTGTAAGATGCAATGTAAACTAATTCATGCTTCCTTTCCAGCTCTAATATTCTACAACTTCATAGGTGGAAGGCATGCATAACCAATGCCGCTCGGTGCAATACTACGACCTGCATCATGGGATCCTTAATATTGGTGCTCCAATTTTCTGAGCTCGGTAAGGGCTGCCGGTCACTTCCTCCTTTATCCCATATGTACTCGCAAACACGCACTTTCCAAGCGTGGCGTTTTAACGGCTCTCACATCGATTCGTCGATCCGTCCCAAGGATTCTGGGGGGGGGGCGCAAAAATCAAGACTAAGAAGAGCAAGATCTGCCAGGAATAAAATTCTGCCCCATTCGGATGTCCGGGAGGGCAGGACTCAAGTGACCTCGGTCATCTAAAGTGCCAACATCCGGATTCATTACTGCAACGTACGTGGTGTCAGGTCGAATCTTAGTGCTGTTCACCGACACCCAAGTCTCCCCTGGAAGCACTGGTTCGCCAGACCTACAATTTCCCAGATGCAACCTCCACTCTAACTTTTGCCTTAAAGGTGGAGGATATCCACTTTGGAAAACAACAAATTTGAAGCGATTTGGTTCAAACATTGTGGGCCCCAATTTGTGAAATTCTACTGTTGTTTGTATACGTCTCCCAATGTTAACAACTTCCAAGATCTATTTGATTTTAATTAGCTTAGTCTGAAAATAGACTACCTCTTATCACAGTTTCTATCTTGCGATATTTCAATTTTGGGAGATTTTAATGCCCACAATTTCAATTGGCTTCATTTTACATCTACTGCTAATCCCGCAGGTCACAGTGCAGAGGCATTTCCTGTATCCTGTGATCTCACAGAAATCATTTCCGAACCAACCAGAATCCCTGACAACCCTAACCATATTCCACATTTCGTGGACCTATTCCCTTACAACTAACCCACTTGTCAATAAGTCCTTTCCCCACTTGGTCAATCAGACCATTGTCTAATCGAAATAACTTCCTCTGTACCCAATACCACTGTTACTCGAAAAACAGATAGAAACATGTGGTGTTTTAAATCAGCTAACTGGAGCGAACTGCGAGATTTTTCTGCAACCTTCCCCTGGCATGAGTATTACTTTAAATGGTCCTCCTTTTCAAAAATTGCTCTTTCAATAACTGAAGTTATCCTGATGGGTATGGAGGTTACATTCCTAAAAAATATAATCGTGTAGGTCATACCCGTTCCCAACCCTGACTTAATAGGGGTTGCACTGACGCATTATCGCAAAAGCATATACTCTATATCAAATGGAAAACAAATAAATCTATCAAAATCACGGCAACTATATTGCCGTAAGGAATAGTTGCCAAAGCATCATCACCAAGGCCTAAAAGATGTTTGAAGAACGTAAATGCAAAGAATTAGTCTCATGTCTTTTAGGTGGTGGTAAATTTTGGTTCTTATCTAAAGCCATCAGTAAAAACTTTAGTACATCTTCCTTTCCTCCCTTGACGTCTCGCGACGGAGCTGTAGTAGACGATCCTGCTGAAAAAGCCAACCTCTTTGTCGATTACTTTGCATGAAATTCATGTCTCAATGATTCTGGCAAAATTGCGCCGTAGCCCAAATCTACCCCATGCGCTATTAAACCAATCCACTTTCGTTACAAGCTCTTGGAATCAATTATCAATAAACTTGACCCAAACAAGGCGACTGGCCCTGACGGTATTCCAGCTATCGTCCTTAAAAAATGCTACAGCGAGCTAGTACCCGTATTGTCCAAACTCTTTTCAATCTCCATGTCATCTGGAGAGTTTCCCTCATCGTGGAAGTTGGCAAATGTCCAGCCTATTCCTAAAAAGGGCGACAAAACCGATCTATCGACTAATAGCTATCACTTCCATTCTGTCGAAAATCATGGAGAAAGCCATCAACCACCAACTACTTTCATTCCTCGAGTCCAATAAACTCTTAAACGACCACCAGTATGGGTTCAGACAGAGTCGTTCAACGGGTGATCTTCTCTCATATGTCACCCAACTTTGGAATAACACATTAGAGAGGTCCGGTGAGACAGTTGTTGTAGATTTAGATATTTCAAAAGCTTTTGACCAGGTTTGGCACAAGTGACTACTTGCCAAGCTCACTTCGTTCGGCTTATCCGATACGCCCATCAATTGGATATCCAGCTTTCTTGACAAAAGACGTATACGCGTTGTCTTCGATGGTTTCTTTTCGAAAGAATTAACGCGAGAGTACCCCAGGGATCAGTGATAGCTCCCACACTTTTCCTGCTGTACATAAATAACCTCATTCCCTCAACAACTAACCCGATCCATTGCTTTGCGGATGACAGCACTCTACATTGTAGTTCTTCTCAGGTTTCCCACAACAATAAGTCTAGACAGGACGTTAAGGTGAAAATTACAGCCTCAATCAACAGTGGCTTAGAATGAATAATCTACTCACGTTCAACGCCGAAAAAACGCAGTGTTGCCTTGTGTCCGCCAAGAAAAAGAGTGTTTTTCGGTATCCATTTGCTGATTTGTTTTAATAAAACTTATATAATGTAGTGTGCGATTCGTGATATTAAAATAGCGCTAAAAAGTCCTAAAGCTATACGTAACGAAGGTAAGAAAACATTGATTCAATTAAAACCGATGGTTTTAATAATAGCAACCACGCTGCAGTTAATTATTTATTAATAAATAAAAATAAAAATATTAAAAACAATCTAACAACAACCTTAGGCGGAGTACATTTTCTGAAACTAATCACTTTTTCACTACTGAATAGCAGGTTACTATATTTCACATGGGGCATCTGAGAAAGACTGTATTCATGAAAATAGTTTGCTAATACATAATGGTTTACAAGTGGATACAAGGAACATGGAAAAGTCAAGTGTTGCATTCACTCTCTAATGTGCGAAACGCTGCATACCTCACACAAATATGGCGATAACGGTAATCAAACTCATTAACTCTAGAACACGCAATTTCACCATTTTGCGACATTCATGATACTAGGTATGGTTGGGATACCTAATTAGTTCAATGTTGTTTAGTCCAGTAGAGATCTATAATAGTTATTAATTTTAGTTATATAATAATAATAGGTAATTTTTATATGGAAACCAGTCAAGTAATACTAAAATAAATTGTTGTAGGATTTCCTTTCATTTTTACAGTATAATTATGTATACAAAGTTCTAACTTTACAAATGGTAGAAATATAAAACTTGCTATTTTACCGGGAAATAATTTTTGATTGATGGGCTGACCTGAAAAAGCAAAGTTTTCGCAATTATTAATTTCTTTTATGCTTAACATTACAGTTTACACTTTACTCTTTATGGCACAATAAGGGCAATTAAAACAGTTATTACTTCCGTACCATACATTAATTATTCGTATGTTATGTAATCTGTGTATCCAATTCATGTAAATTAATTAAAGTGATTAAGAACCCTTGTTATGAAATGCAACTTTGGTAATGTGAAATTCGTTAAGTTGCACGAAAAATTTTTTTAACTTTTAACGGTTGTAGGCGGTTAGCTTATTCGGCGTTTTATTAGGACTGATGCAGTATGGTTCTCAATGTTTTGGTATTGTCGAACTCTTGTATCGGTTTTGTACAGGTTGTCCCATTTTCGTATGTTTTACGGGGTATCTCGCATATTTTTTAGGTTAGAACCTTGCGGTTTTCGCGACACCGTGCTATTTTTTCTGAAACCGAAGATGCACTAATCAAATTTGTCATAGCCATCTTAGTTTGTGTGCTAGAGGGTGATTTTGGAAAAATTTCATTTTCAGTCATCCCCTGTAACTCTGTTATTGTCAGACATATTAAAAAAGCAAAAACTGATATTTGTAGATTTTTTACCTAGAATCCAGTGGCGTACTCAGATTTTCTTTAGAGGTCACAGTTTTTGAGATATTGAATAACCTACTTTTTTTTATGGGACACCCTATATTTTTATAAAAAATCTTTTTACCCTTGCCAAGAGCTTTTCAAAAATATGGCATAGTCTATATTTATTTTTATAAATAACGTGACAAAATGATTTTTTTCTATAATTTACATTGATAACAGTGGATAGCCGTGGGTAACCATGGTAACGCAAAAAACAAAATAATTAACGTTCTGCCATTACTTAGGTATTTGATTTTTGAAGTTTCTGCTTCTCTCAAATTATTCCTGGTTACATTTTCCCAAATTTAGTGCTGACATTTATTGTTATTCGTTGTTTTTGTTTATTATTATCGTTCTTGTTCTTGTTGTTGTTGTTGTTGTTTATTATTTTTTAATATGGCTCTAAACCAAAAATTTGAAAACTTTGAGAAATATGATATGAATACCTGCTTCATATTATCTAATGAAAACTCAGACCAGGTCTTAGAACTCTATCTGAACAGGTCAGTTAATCTTTACCTTAGAATTTGTATTTATTTTATATACCTATTTTGTCATATAGATATCCCGAAAGAAGACAACCCGACAGAAGAATATTTCAAAAATTAAAATTTTATCTTTGCCAACATGGATGTTTTGACAAACCTCGACCCCGAGTTTACAACAAAGAGAACGAGGAATCAGAGATCAACGTTTTAGCAGTTGTTCAAGCCACTCCTGAAACCTCGTGCAGGAAAATAGACGAAGAGACCGGTGTGTCTAAAACAACAGTGCAAAGGATTTTAAAAAAACATAAATTCAAACCCTACAAGTAGAAACTTGTTCATCATCTGCACCCTGGTGATGCTGAACGTAGAGTTCTGCAATTGGTTTATAAATATGAAAACTCAGGGCAATAATTTTGAAAAAAAAATAATTTGGTTAGACGAGGCACATTTCACAAGTTCGGGAATTCTTAATAGACACAACTAGTGGTTTTGGAGTCAAGAAAACACCCACGTGATTTTTCCTGCGTCAAGGCAGGTTCGGATTTAATGTCTCCTGCTTTATTTTTAACCGAAAAATAGTTTACAAGATTTATGAAGAAAACCTAAACTCTAATGGATACTTACAAATTCTACAAGAAAAAACTATGAACATTTTAGAAGATATTGCACTGGCTCAACTGAACGATATATTCTTCCAGCAGGATGGGGCTCCAGACCACAATGCTAGAATAATACAAAACTGGCTAAATGAACGTTTTCCCAGGAGATGGATTGGAACAAATGCACCAGTTCGATGGCCACCACGATCACCGGATCTCTGGGTTTTGGATTTTTTTTGTGGGGGTATTTAAAGAATAAAATTTATTCAAGGCAATATGCCAACATGCAACAATTAAAAATTGCAACGGAAAATGGTTTTGCAGAATTACGAAGACAATCATTTATCTTGGGAAATGCTATTAAAAGAATTTATAAACTTTGTGAAACTTGTAGGAGACATAATGGTCTGCAATTTGAACAATATTTGTGATTAATTAATTATTTCGTTTTTTATCAATGTAAATTATAGAAAAAAATCATTTTGTTACGTTATTTATAAAAATAAATATAGACTATGCTATATTTTTGAAAAGCTCTTGGCAAGGGGAAAAAGATTTAAAAAAAGTATATACTTAGTACATAACATAAAGTATCTTAGGAAACTCTTCTACCAAACAATATTAGGGTACGGACATAACAGTGACCCTTGCATAAGCGCATTGCTCCGACCAAAGTCTGGTACCCCTTAGACCTTCGCTACGACCAACACATTTGTATTTCAGTTTAAACCGTAAACGGGCTTCATAGATATGGATGTTTTAATATCTTCTGATGATAAAGACGTGTTACTGGAGTCAAGTGATAAAACGTGGTACCTATATAAAAAATCACAAAATAGAACAGTTCATCATCTAAATAATAAGCGTTTTCGGTATGGTGAATTCCATCATCTGTACAGCGATTTAAGAAATGATTCAACTCGTTTTTTTTAGTACATTCGATTATATTTTAAGTAAATTAGGAGCTAGTTTAGAAAAACATACAAAAATTGCCACTCTCAGCCAATTGGAACGGAAGAACAACTCATGTTAACTTTGAGGTGAGTGTACTAAGTAGGGTTTTACACTTGTCTAACCTTAAAATTGCGAAGGATATATAATAAAGTAGGTATTCTGGTCCTGTTCTTCTCTAAGATGACGACAAAACATTTCTGAAGGAATACTTGACGAGGAGTGTTTTGGATTTGATGATGAAGGTAGATTTTATGGAACTAGTTATGCTAAGTGCGGTTCGTTCCTACGTGGATTTACTTCCATTGAATCATGTACTTTAATACGAAATTGCATTTTTGTTTTTGGAGAAAACTGTTGGTGTGGCAAAATGCTTTTAAGAAAAGATTCGTCCTCATCTAGCTCTTTCTTGTTGAATTTGGCTCAATCATTATCTCTTTACTTTTCCTCTCTTCTCTCCTTTTTAAGTATTCAATATTCTCCCGTTCTGCTCTAAGTAAAGCTTCACCAACGCAGTTCCTTTTGGCAGACCTTTTTACGTTACTGGCGTTGGCTGACTGGGTGACGGAAGACGGAGCTTCAGATGAACTTTCATCGCTAGTATCGTTTCCACTTCCATCATCGTCGTTATTGAAATTGCCTTCCGTTGTCCGAAGCACACAAGTATCTTTTAAAAATAATAAGGAACTGAAAAACTGCCAAGCACTGTCGTCTTCAACTCCATCGCCAGACTTTTTAATAGGTTGCTATGACAGCTTCTTCATAAATGTTTACCGAAGTCTTTTCTATTGTGTTTTTGCGGATGCCGCTGAAAAGAAAACATAACGGGGTTTTATTTTTTAATTTGTGAAATCTTATAAAAAATATGTTCCTAACCTTCTAACACCTTACATCTTTTTTAGATTTTTTTCTACCAGACTGTCCTTCAGAAGTTTAGCCTTTCCATTCCGAATGGGGAAAAGTACGGTTAGAAAAATTGTAATAGAAGTTACACAATCTTTATGGGACGTTTATGAGACACACATGCCCGTTCCCTCGCAAGAGAACTTTAAAAAAACCGTTGACGAATTTCCCAAATTGTTTGGGAGCTCTAGATGGGAAACACGTCCGTTTGCGATGTCCTAGAGTTTCAATGTTTTTTAACTACAAAGGATATTTTTCTATTGTACTTCAAGCATTAGTAGATGCAAATTATAGATTTGTCAACATTGATGTTGGAGAGTACGGAAAACAAAGCGATGGCGTACATTTAAAGCTTCTCCATTATATAAGAAAATGATACACTGCACCCTGAATGTTCCAAAAACAGTAAACTTCCTAATTCGAATTTAATCTGCCATATGTTATAATCACTGGTGAGGCTTACCCATTGATGAAGAATTTGCTTAAACTCTACAGCAAGCAAGATTTAAATCCCGCAAAAGAAATGTTTAATAAATAGACCTTTATCTCCGGCTTGCCCTTTACTACGTTAAGGAAACAGTGTATCTTGGAAACATTATTTATTAAAATTGGTAGAATCGCCTCTTATAGTTACCTACTGTCTATAAAGAAAACTCGTTCGAACACAGGAACATTAACTACATATATCTGGCAGGTGCCAAACTTGAAATTGGTAAAAATTAATTGTTAGTCAAACAAACAAAATTCACTTTATCTATGACGTGTTGATAGATCAAACTATAATTAGATGTTGAAACTGTAAATTAAATGTAGGACGAAAGGATAAAAGGTTTTGCACATTCTAGCCAGGACCTTGAAATATCCTATTCCTAATTTTAACGTACACAAATATTTACCTACCTTACCAGTAGAATGGGGTCCGCATCGCCGCCACTTTGTTTAAAATTATGAGTCATAATTATAAGTGACGGGGAAAGAGTGGGGTAGTACCGCCCACTTTCCCCACGCGGCCACGCCCCCTTTTTGCGACTTCTTTTGCGGCGCCATTTTCAAATGCTTCATAACGTAATTAGAGTCCTTTTGGCAACCAACTTTCAATTCTGAAATACCGATTTGGCTTAACTTACAGCTTGCATAAGCCAACTTTCAATTAAAAAATACTAGTCTGGTTTTAACTACGCCCTAGAAATGTTGGCACACATTTTTAAAACACCGTGTATATTTATGACCATACTTGAAATCAGGCCTTTATATTTTTACATACAAAGCGCCTTACACTTATAAACAAGCTTGAACACACACACATTGAAAATGGACAAATGTCTGTGGGTAAATAAACAAGTTGACTTTCATTTCCAATTTTGATAATACACTTCATCTTTTATATAACCTTTGTTATGAGAATTACTTAGATTTATATGAAAGAGGAGATAGATACAAAATGTAATTGTTCCAGACGTTGATGAACCCTATTAATCTTAGAGCTGATACCGCGGATGTTACAATAATGGATCAGAAAGTGACTACTCGATGACCGAGGTCGTTTGTGTCCTGCCCCTCCCGGGCATTTACACGGGGCAGGAGTGCGGTATCTTTTTACTCCAGAAACTACAGCCATCTGTTTATTTAATGTTGGACTTTCAATCCCATGGGAAGACAGTTAGGGGAGAGGAAGGAGGAGTCACCACCAAAACTAAGGAACCCCTGGTAAGAGTGATTGTAACTCCGCGGCTGGCATAGGATACACATCCTTCTCACCTTTAGCATATGCGTTTCACATTTAACACATGCCACCTATCTTTAGTCGTTTACACCGAGCTGGTAGACTAGTGGTGACACGACCTGCTGAGCATTCGGTGGGTAATGAGTTCGAGTCCCGTTACCGTTTACCTTGTATATGGTTTTTTCAGGGGGTTTTCCTCATACACTTGTATCACTTGTATCAGCAAGTGCGTATATGCACACCATGTGCGGCTACTTAGGCGAATGCTGGGGTAGTGTTTCCCCCTCAGAACCCTAACTCCGTTGCTTCCGATCCTATCCTGACCACACTCATCCTCAATTCCACAATGCGTATATACGTAATTTATGTATGTATGCTGGGAATCCATGTTTGTGGCTGAAGGAGCTTGGAAGGCTCAAATAGCCCGCCCTCCCCCTTGGGGAGGGAATGAAATACGTGACCTTTCCTTTCGAATCTCACACTGTTAGATCTTTTTATTTCAAATTACATCATGTATACGCTGTTCCCATAATGCAAATGAATAATTGATGTTCGGAGAGTACTGAATTCTTTAAAGCCATTGCATATTTGTAATCCAACTGTCGTGAAACGCGTGAACGAATGTTTAGAGGTTAATTGCAGTAATTTAGAAAATTTAATTTAGCTTGTTTGTTCTTTATTTGCTTTTACACTTTTGCCTGGTCGAACGCTATTTTTTCCCAGTTAAATGTTCTTTATTATTTTGTATCGTTGTTAAAGCCGCGCAGTATGCGATGTATACCGAGTGTATATCAAATAGAGGTAACTAAAGGTAACATTAATATTGTGTCTGTGTACTCTTTTCACCTGAATTATTAGAATATGTATTTATGTTTTTTTAATCAGGCAAAAATATTTTACATTACTTTGACAGAGTCGGGCTTCAGGAGCATGTTGTGTTAATACAAATCAGAAAACTAAAAATTACTAGGAACTAAAAAAATTAGTATGTATATCGTTTAACTGTTGTTTGAAACAACTATTTAATATACAGGATGGTCCATGTTTCTATTGGAAAAGTGAGTTTCAGTTAAAAAACCGTAATTTTTAAATTTAATCGTTCACAAAAATGAATTATTATGAAAAATAATTTTATGTCAATTATCTATAATTTGGATCTAAAATTAAAGAATATTAAAATAATTAAATTAAAATGGCGTTTGAGTTGACATTTGACAGATGAACTGTATGTATTTGAAACCATTTAAACAAAATCTAACGGCCCGTTACAGGGCTATTTGATTTACATCCGATATAAGCATTAGACTGCGTCTTAATTAATACGAAGCTAAATCAAAGGAATTTCTTGTTTAAAGAGCAGATCAAAATACTCTCTAGCAGTAAAGCTATTATTATATTATGTTTGTATTTAATTTAATATGTATTTATATTATTATGATAAAAGACAGTAACATAGCAACGATTTGGGGTTGCAATTCAAATGTTCACTAATAATTAAAAAACTATAGATTGGTATAGGGAAGCGTACTACAGGTTGGTAGACAAATTAAGTCTGTAACAGACTGTACGCTTGTATACAGAGTGATCCATTAGTAAAAATCGATTTTTTTAATGTTTGATATATCTAGATATTCGATAAAATTTTGCACACCCTGCGATACTTTAGAATTGCAGTGCATTACGAAAGCTAGCGTTTTAGATATTATGGACAAGATTATCATCTCTCTCGGTATACTTATGCTTAAATTACAGATTTTTCAAAATCATTATTACAAAGTTAAAAGCATCAATATATATTACCTCAAAAATAGCTCAATCTCCGTGTAGAAGACCTCAAGATAAGCTATCCTGGAATATTAGGAGAAATCCTAAAAGGTAATAACAAATACATTTCATTTAAATAGGTATAACCGGCAGTTGCTGAAAGCTGGAAATATTTTAGATTGGTTCAGAATCATCGAAAATCACTTTGACTAAATCTTTAAATATGTATCTGAATCCGTCCCTTATAGACGGGCGCTCATTAATATATTGCGTATTAAAAACATAAAAGTTGGTGTTTGCAAGTGAACCAAAATTAATAAATTTTGCATAATGCGCGATTCTACTTACATATTACCTTCATTATTCAGGCGGCTTCATTTAGGTGGGCCATCGGCCATATCTCGAAAACTTCCGGACGTACAAATTTAGGAAAAAGATGTTATTAAGTGGTCATGAAAAAATCCTGGAAATTATTAAGTTTCGCATTTCACCGCAAGGAGGCGCAATTGAAAAATTAAAATTCTAATTTTCTCCAAAATTCTACCAAACTAAAATATACCTTTGGTAACATCATTATAAAGCTTTAACAATTCTGCATCATCATAATTTACGGGTTATTGGCGTACCGACCTTAATATGAGTAGGGGAAGGTAGTGAATGAGTAATCATTTAAGGGGGGGTCTCGATAGATAGTTAGGCAACACATCAATTTTATTAGGAACTATTGTGTACCAGTTGATAATTAAAAGTACTTACCTTTCTCTTCCAAACAAGCTTAAGTTTACTAAAATCAGATAAGCCGTTTAGAAGTTGCAGCGATTCAAATGATTAAACATTGACTAGAGTAGGGTACTCTTATTAAGGTCGGTACGCCAATGAGCCTTAAACCAACATGATGCAGTATTGTTTAAACTTTCTAATGATATTACCGAAGATATACCATAATTTGGGTCAATTTTCGGGAAATTTATTTTCAATTGCGCCCTCTTGCGACGAAATACCGAACTTAAAAATAATTTCCACGATTTTGTCTGTCCACTTAAATAATAATTTTTTTTCTTAAATTTGTACGCTCAGTAGTTTTCGATGTATTCGGTGGTCGACCTTAACGAAAAAGTCTGTATAATTCTTCAAACTATACGTAATATATATTTTCGAAATCAACAAAAATGTGGCTATTATAATTTATTATGCAATGTAAAACTTTGATGTGATATGTCATAGACACTCCGCTATTGACAAATTGTATACATAAAATCCGCGTTTATGTTAATAAATGAATTAGCATAAATAATAAATCTATTTTGCAACAAGGTTTAGATTACTTTAAATCAATTAATTTTTGTTATGAGTAACAATAAATTTTGATGTTTTACGTAAAATAATTGAGATATGCTCCATTTAAATATTATTAATGGGTAAATTTATTGTAGACATAGAAACACTTTTAGCCGTAATCAATTTCCGCTAGAAAATTATCAATTTTAGCAGCTGTTATTTCACATTATTTCATCGTTCTACGTGAATATATAAACTATTGTACATATAAATAAACGTCGAAATACAAATTTTCTCTTCGCTTCAGTTTTGTGTATTAAAACGAGAATTAATGCAAGTCTTTACAAAGTATTAAATGTTTTCAACAATAAAAATAAAAATGAATGTGCAGTAGCATTATGAAATAATATAAAATAAAGCAATTACGAAATACCACACTCTGCATGAAACTCACATTATGTCAGTAGTCTAATGGGATCGCTTATAATTCCAGTTTCCGTAATATTATTTTAATAGTCCTACTGTGAGAAGATCTTAACTTGATATGCACGTTTACACAATGGGAATATAAATTATTATTAATTTTTTAGATCGTTTAACAATAACATTTAATGTATTGTAATTTCCTATTTTTATTGTCACTACATTGTTCGGTTAATATTGTCACAACAATAAATGAGGGGACCTGCATCGTGTGGGGTTCATTTTTAAGACTGTTAAAAAGTAAATTTCTCTTCAAGTTATTTTCAGTCCATTCTGAACTATAAATTGTAATTTAAAAGTTCGCACCTCTTCAATTTGTTCTTAAATTCCGACATTCTAATTTTTTCTCATTCTTTATTAATGTCTGAAGGTTTATGTAGGCCTAAAATTGCTTTACCCGCTTTGTTATTACTCATAAAAGTTTATGTAAAGGAGAACTGTCAAGTATAATTTGTTTGATAGTTATGTGGAGAGAAGTCGATCTAAAATATGTAAATATAAAGATATTTACATCATTAAACTTATTGGATTAAATTGAATCGGTTCCATAAATGATAAAAGATTAATGATTAAACCTAAAATGGGGGTACGTAAGTTAACTCAATAAGAATAAAACTCAAAACCATTTGCAATAGATAAGTGCTATTTTAATCGTTGACTAGTTAACAGTGGTTTTACTTTACTGCATGTTTCGACAAGTAAGATCGTCATCATCACTTAAATATAAATATCAATAAAAATTGGTACACAAAAATTAAACGACAAGTACTGTGACGTGAGCAATTTGAATTTTGCTATTTTAATCCACATTCACAATTTGTTTAGTAAATCTTGCGCAATGTACATAACAATTTACCCTAAGTAAAACCCCTATGTAACACCATTGACTTTGGTATATCATTCCAAATAATTATGTGTTACCTAATGATATTGTAATTTTCTATTTTGTGGGTATAAATAATTATTTGACTCATCGTTATGTATGTTTACTTTCTTACTGTTACATTCAAAATAACTTAATGATATATGATTATATAAATTTCATGAAAATGCTCTTGCTCTTGCTCTTGCTCTTGCTCTTGCTCTTGCTCTTGCTCTTGCTCTTGCTCTTGCTCTTGTCTGCTTTGTCTCTATCTTGCCTGCTCTTGCTCTTGCTCTTGCTCTTGCTCTTGCTCTTGCTCTTGCTTTGCTCTTGCTCTTGCTCTTGCTCTTGCTCTTGCTCTTGCTTTGCTTGCTCTTGCTCTTGCTCTGCTCTTGCTCTTGCTCTTGCTCTTGCTCTTGCTCTTGCTCTTGCTCTTGCTCTTGCTCTTGCTCTTGCTCTTGCTCTTGCTCTTGCTCTTGCTCTTGCTCTTGCTCTTGCTCTTGCTCTTGCTCTTGCTCTTGCTCTTGCTCTTGCTCTTGCTCTTGCTCTTGCTCTTGCTCTTGCTCTTGCTCTTGTTCTTGCTCTTGCTCTTGCTCTTGCTCTTATCCTTGCTCTTGCTCTTGCTCTTGCTCTTGCTCTTGCTCTTGCTCTTGCTCTTGCTGTTGCTCTTGCTCTTTCTCTCGCTTTGGCTCTCGCTCTCGCTCTTGCTCCTGCTCCTACTCCTAATCCTACTCCCAGTCCTTCACTTCGTACTCGTGCTTGTACTAGTACTCTTATTTTCTTATTGCTACATTGAAAATAACTTAATGACAATTATATAAATTTCATAAAAATGTATGTCTAGTGATAGAATTCAAATCTAATATATAAGATAACTTCTTTCCAAAAAGATATTGAATAAGAAAAAATCGTGCTTTAATTTTTGATTAAACAACGCAATAATCATCCAATGCGTGATTATTTTCGTCTCCAAAAGGGACTTTCCTCTCTAGTGAGGAAAGTAAATAACAATGTTGTCGCGTTAATAATGAGATTAAAAAACCACCAAACTATTAAACAAGCAGGAATTAACCTAAAAAATTAATAAGTCTACATTATTTACTAAATATATGGCAAGTTATGTATGCGAACTTCATTACGATAATTTTTCAATTTTTATTGTAGTTTCAGAAAAAAATTGTGTCTAAAACTCGAGAAGAAACTCGCATTCAATTGACACACTCGCTACGCTCGTGCTGAACTCGAGTTGAAAAGCACTACTTCGTTCTCTAGTTGTAGAAATAACCATTTCGGTCTGATATTTAACATAGAAATAGTTTGCGATACTGTTATTGATTCTTATACGAAATAATAATTTTATTAGCGTAATACCTTCGTCTCTCTCTTGACAAAAGAAGATAGTAGCTTGTTTAAGCATATTCAAAAGACGTACTTCTTTCTTACACTCAATGACTGCTTCGTTAAGTTCCGGGGAACTTATACTTTTGCAATTTGTTAGTGAAAACCATTGGTTAAATGATGACATAGAAATGTGCATACAATAATTCCATTGTTCATTCAGATTGGATGGAGGTATTTCATGCAGATGAAGCCAACAAGTAGCGGCGAGTTGATTCTTAAATGTAAAAATGTTGTTTAGGTTAAATAACTTGTATATTCATTTTATTTACGCTAATATCTGTACAAAAAGTATATTTTACGAGCAGCTGGTTTGGTAGCTGACAGAAGATGGTCAACCCATGATAGATATGAAGATACGGTCATTCCCAACACAGTAATAGAGTCTGAGGCATTCATACTTATAAAAGGAAATGTTCTTTCTTTCTCGCGAACACACAATTAAAACACAGCAAAAATTGAGAAAGTTGTACCTTAATAGCATAATATGTAATCTGAATAAACACTAAATAACTGTATTTATATGTATGTTTAATAAAGCAAAATGTCTGAATAATATCAGCATAAAATAACTAAAACGATATTTCTCGTAAATACTTACAATTCTAAAATTACTAAATTAAGCACAACTACATAAACTTATAGTCTATATTTACTTAAAATTCAAAATGCATCATAATCAACGCTGTATTTAATAATAAAACGTGTATTGACCTACGTCAACAGATATTACGATTAATGTAGGTTATGAACTCAAATGTTTTTTTAACCGTATCAACACACTAACTGATTTGTTTGGTTAAAACGTACTTTGTATAAAAGGATACTTCTTACTTACATGTACTCAAAACAAATATATTACTTCGTCTTAAAATGCACTGTAGTAAGAAAATTTCATTTCATAAGATAACATACGATAATTTCCATTTGTCAATAACGTACCAATAGACGAAATGTAGACAATATGTAAGGTAATGTTCATATTTTCCACATACCAATAATGTAAAGACTTCAAACGCAGGCAAACTAACAGCAAGCGGTAATGATATAAATGTATCCCCATTTTTAATTATTCAAGACAAAAATTGCATATCATCCTGGTCATGCACGCCGTTTTATGAATCCTTTCGTGACGTCATGCAGCATGATTTTGCAACGAACAAGATTCTTAAAATTTCCGCTTTTTCTTAAGCCCAGCGGTTTCCTTAATGTAAAGGCGTACTCTTGCACCCTTCTTTGTTCCCTTATAACAGGGAAACAAAAGTTAAACGTAATGTAATGAACTGTATGGCAGAAGAGACGGAAAGAAAGTGACTCAAGCGTGTTCAGTACGCATTTGCCCTCAAAACTTAGACCATAATACACTATATACAGAGGTACTCGTAATTATGTAGACTAAAGTGAAAATATCGAACTATAAAAAAATTTAATTATTGAAAGAAAAAATAAATGCTTAACTATACTAATGTAATGTAAATATATTTTTAGTATTCATGTATCATAAACAATCCAAAACAATCCCAAAAGCGTGCATAATCGCTTCAATAAATAAGATTAGTTTATGTCAGATTTTATTGTGTATTGTCAAATTAATTTCAATACGTACAACAATGACGTTTAATAATTAAATGAAATGTCAAATGACATTTACCAACCCACTCGATAAAATTCATGGAAATTTTTTTTTTTTTTTTCAATTAAAATTATTGTAATTCTTACTACTATTACTATTATAATTACGCATTCATACTAAACAATATCGTATGACACAATGCATAATCGCCTTCAAAGCATTTGCAACGTTAAGGCCACTCCGCTGCGCGTTTGTGGCCTTAAACTCATTGTTCACACTTTAAAGGCTCGATTATGCATTAGTGCCAAAATATACTATTATCAACAATAATGCAAATTTCGAAACTTAATTAAGGTAACGATTGCCAAAAATTGAAAACAAATTAAGGTAACCATAGCGAAGAATTGGCACGTTATAAACTATTTCACCGGATTATTCTAATGTAGTGTTTTAAACTTGGGTCACACATGAAAGAAGATCACCTATTGAACGATTCTGTCGTCAACACCATATTGGTGGTCACTAAGGAGTTTGTTAGTTTCGAGGAAAAAATAATGATTTTAGATAAAATGGAAATGATGGCAATCAGTCTGTAGTTCGAGGGATCGGTCTTATCACCTTTTTTGGGAATGGGTTGAACATTAGCAAACTTCTATGATGAAGGAAATTCACCACAAGAGATAGAAATCGAAAAAAGCTTAGACAGGACCGATACTGAACATTTCTTCAAGACAATAGCTGGGCCAGTCGCCTTACCGTGATCGAGCCTACTAGTAATGGATTCTAGGAGCTTTTACCGAAAATGAATCGGTTTCATAGCGTATGAAGAAAAGTTAGCTAGGGGCACATCTTTTCCAAAATCAAGACTCAAGACCCGAGCTTGATGCCAATAAATCCATAAAGAGATTGGCTTTGTCTACAGAATCAACAACTACTGATCTGTCAAAAGATCTCATAAGGGGAACTGAAGATGTACTGAAGTTTTTACTGATGGCTTTAGCTAAAGACCAAAATTTACAACTACCCAAAGGAGATGTAGCTAGTTCATTCATTTTCGTTGCTTACACAACTATTTAACCATAGTGATAAAACTTTTGCAGGTATTTCTAGAAGCAAAGTAGTCTGCTAACTCTCAACCGTTTCATTAGATTTCCGTTTAGTACAAAATTTATTTTCCAAAGATATTGCACCAACACAAGCCTTGATGAAGCAGGGTCGGGAACGTGAATGACATACGGTTTTGTTTTTTGTGAATGCTGGCTTAAAACACCACGCTGTTCAGTCAGTGTTGCGAACAACAGAGGAATTAGGGACACAATCATGGATTCGCAGCATACATACATGCATTACGTATGTATGCATGGTGGGGTTAAGGATGGGTGTGGTCAGGTTAGGATCGGAAGGAACGGAGTTAAGGTTCTGAGATTATTTCGGTCGAGAAAACGCACCAAATCGTTCAACAGTTCAGCAGTTCAGCGAGTCATCAACAAATTTGAGGAAACTGGTTCAGTTGTTGATACAAAAACACCGACTCGTCGTCGCCCAGGACGATCTATCGAAAAGTGAGCGAACTGTTTCCGCAAAACTTTCCCCATATTTGAAGTAAGTTTTCATGTGTAATGCTCCATTTCTAATAATTAGGATATATCTATTTGACATTTAAGGTAATTTGAGTGCAGCATACTAGATTTTAAAAAATTACCGGGAAATTTGAAAGTTGCGCTCTTGTTGGACCACCCGTGATTAGAAACCAAGGCGTTTATCTTTTTATGAAAACGAGATTGTAAAAAACATTGGCCGTGATTTACTGGAAAATAACATTATTCGTAAAAGTAACTCCGAATATGCGTCTCGTATTGTGTTAGTCAGAAAAAGGAACTGGGACCATAGAATGTGTGTTCATTACAGAATGTTGCGTTCAATGACCATTAAGGATAATTTCCCATGACCTCTCATTGATGACCACATTAGCAAATTAAGAGATAAGAACTAATTTACCACTGTAGATTTCAAATCTGCCTTTCATCAGGTTAGGTTAAATGATGAATCCACAAAGTGTACATCATTTGTCACACCACATGGACAGTTTGGATATATCAAGGTTCCATACGGGCTTAAAAATTGTCCTCCCGTATTTATGCGCTTCATTAATCAAGCTTTTCAGGACTTAATTTACAGAAATAAAATTTAGATAGATATATTAATTGCAACTACTTCTTTAAGAATCTTTGAAGGAAGTATTGATCACCTTAGTAAAAAATAAATTAAGTCTTAGATTGGATAAATGCTCATTTTTGAAAACTAGGGTATTATTTAGAATAGTAAATTACTAACTCCACAATTGTGCTAAGTAAAACCACTTTATCTTCCTTGTACAATTATCCTGTATCACGCAATGCCAAAGAGTTACACAGTTCTCTTGGTTTATCTGCCTATTTTGGAAAGTTTGTTAAGAAGCTTTCAATTAAAAGTAAGACTTTGTATGATTTGATAAAAAAGGTGCATAATTAATTTTACTGACATTCATTTACATTCTTGTAACAAGCTAAAAGACATTTTGACTTCCGAATCAGTTTTGCAATTTATTCCCATACTGCTGAAACACAAATTCATTGTGATGCTAGCGCACTCGTTTAGCCAAAGAACTTCAACTACACAATCAAAGTACCACAGTCTTGAATTAGGGATACTAACGATATTTTACACTTTGAAACGATTTCGCACTTATTTGCAAGGCATTGCCTTCCAAATTTTTACAGACTGCAACAGTTTGAATTTAGCACTTTAGATTATAAGTTGGAGCATAGAACATCATCATCCATGAGGCGTACAAATGCATTAAGTAGATGTTTTGCACTTATCTTATCTGAGAGTACATTCGGGCAGAACCTATGTATTAAACAATCCTGAAATTAAAAAGATTAAACATGAATTAGAAAGATCTGAAAGCAAACTTCTTGAAAGTTTTGAAATTGACTAGTTTACAGAAAATAAAAAGGCACACTTACCTGAATTAATGGAAATCATTATACGTACCTGTCATGACAATTCAGCACATTTTGATGTTCAAAAGTGTACAGAAGTCATTTGTAGAGATTATTGGTTCCCAGACCTAAGGAATAAAGTCAATTCATACATATAGAATTGCCTTAAATGTACAGTTCATTCCCCGAATGTTGGTAAAAAGGAACGACAACTTATAACATACCTAAAGAAAATTTGCCATTAACCGTTTTACATTTGGATCACCTTGGTCCTTTAGAGAGGTCTAAGAATTATTGTAAATATATTTTTAGTGTAGTCGATGGTTTTACAAAGTTCATGAAATGATTTCCTTGTAAAACTATAAATTCCAATGAAGTTATCAAACACTTGTAGCGTCCCCCAGGTACCCTATCTCGAAAATCGTAATTTGAATTAATTAAATTAATTGCCTGTCTTACTTTGACTTTCCTGGCACTAATTAAAACATTAGAATTTATTTACAAGCCTGATATTTAATTACTCGCAAACCTCAAATCTAATCAAACGAAGTGGCCGTCGAGTGGTAGGTACGTTGTGCTATCTGAATTAGATAGGCTGGATGGGGTAAGTGTTGCATCATGAGGAGCAGGTAAAAAACAATGAAACTACTCAAATTAAAATCAACGAGCTTTGCGCAACGGTGGTTCAGCCCGTTAATATACTATTGTGGGAGAGAACCACCAATAAAACCCACTTTATTCATAAATAAGTAATTGCACAAGTACACTATTAAATCAAATAACACACAAAACAAAACAATGAAAGGGTTAAATATACAAAAAAACACCATTAAATCAGGTTAAAGTGCGTACAAAATTATAACATTAAGAGAAAATGAATAAAAAGCAGATTAGTTATACAGAAACAACAATAAAAAGAACACATGTGGTCACACCCACAATTGGGTTATAAATAATCAAAATAAAAATCGTAATACCAAACATGTCGCCCTTTAAAACGAATCATGCCGGTCTTTAAGTAAATAAGCACATAAAACAATAAAGCAAATTACAGTACACATAAAAGACAACAACAGTAAAATTGCACAGGTGATAATAACATAAAGGCAAGGACAAAAGAAAATAGACAAGGAATTTACATGTACCCAATTGTTTAGTGACCACTAAAGCACAGAATACATAAGTAAAATTACAATAAAGTACATACAAAGAGAAATTAGCTCGCAGGAAAATAATTCTACTTAACAACTGACACAAAAAAAACTCATTAAAAGAAAGCCTTACAAGGGTAAGTTATAAATAGATGACAACATCGTGACCGATGTATAAATTTGAGGGCGTTAGAAAAATACAGTGCTCCTTTCTCAGGTTACACATTCATCTATACAACAATAAAAACAATAAAAATAAAATTGAGGTGTTTAATGGTTATCGGGCCCCGGGAGTGCGTACCCACTGGCAATTGCCTTTTACAATTATTAACCAGCGATATCATGTACCCGTTCACCAGCCCACCTCTACACAAATATAAATATAAACAACAAACAACAGTACTAATTCACACAAATACCAGAGTGAGAGGGCCCTGTACTGTCTTCTATTTTAGCAGATTTCAGCTTAATGAGCCCGCGTACGACTAAAATACCTTTGCAAGGCAATTTTTGGTATTTAATATGTTATCCAAGCTAGTAAATGGTTTGCTGCGAGCTTTCATTTATATAAAAATACCTACTTACACTTGAATATCTACTCCTTTAATTGATCACACACTCAAATCGGTAACCTACGCGGTTTAACTTCAAAAATGGCGACTGTTATTTATAGATTAATTAATTAATTAACACTCGAAAGAAAAGACAAATTACTGTTGGCTAGGTCAAAAGAAAATGTACACGTACGAAATATTTTAAAGACAAACTTTACAATGGGAGTTTCTAATTAACCAAAAATCGATCTGGATCGATTGACACTCTAACTGTAACTCCCTTTTCCCGGATTTCAAACCTAACTGTCTTTACTCTCACAATCAATTTTTCAAAAGTAATATAAAAACAAGAAACATTAATATATGTTGGAACAGTTTCATATTAATTATTGAACGACACCTTAATTTTAAAAATATACAATCGTCCGTAACAACCCTACATGTTGCTCTCGAGTTTCCAAGTAGCAAACAAAGATATCTTTTGATCGCGGTCTTTACCGACACAATTACTTACTAAGCTAGTGACATTTTTACATTCAGAATCGGCGCATAAGAAATTTCAATGATTCGTTACGCCCCTTGAGTAAAGCATTCTTTTAAGCGTACACCTGCTAGTCAGACCTCAAAACACATGTTTTTCAATCATCAGCCAAATATTAGTTACAAACAATCCCACATTACTTACATAAAATATATAAATAAAATATTACGACGTATTATCAAGATATTTAAAAAATCTACTAATTATCTTTTCTATCGCGGTAACAATGGCGATTAGACAAACGTTTAATACAATAGTACAATTTTCGTGGTCCGCTACCTACACACCTAAAACAGTTATTTTCAGCATATAGCAAACAAAAAAGAATTGTTACAGACAGAGGTTCTGCAGATACTTCGAAATTATTTGAACAATTTTTGTCCGATTTACAAATTGAACATGTTAAAATAGCTACTGGAGTGCCCAAAGCTAATGGGTAAGTAGAACGTTCAAATAGAGTTATAACCCCAATGGTGGCAAAGTTATCAAGTAGCTCTGACAAATGGGATCTTACTTTAGCTGATTTGATGGAATTTACGATTAACAACACAATCAATCGTCCCACGGATGAAACACCTGCAAAACTTTTATTTGGAATTAACCAGTTAGGCAAAATTCATGTTTTAAAACTTATGCTTGATTGTAATAAAAATGAACGTAACTTGGAAAATACCAATAATAAAATAATTAATACTCAAGAATATAATAAATCTTACTTAGATAAAAGACTTAAGAAGCCGAAACAGTATCAAGTAGGTGACTATGTAGTTATGACAAACATTGATGTTACACCAGGAATGAACATAAAATTGATCTCCCTGTTTAAAGGACCATATATGATTAAACAAATATTAGACAATGTTATAGTTGATATCGATGGCCATCAAATTACTCGTAAACGTATGAAGATGTTGTGATGGCATTTCATTTGGGACTATGGTCCCATGTCTGAGTATCTTCATGTTGTAGTTTAAGAAGTATGTTTATATTGTCATTTATATTTTGAATTTTACTTAATTTGCTGTATTTGCTTACTTAGATTTAGGCATTATCACTTTGCAACCTTAGGAAAAGGGAAAAAAATTTTGCACATCATGAAATTACGTTTAAAGTACTTTGTGTTTATTATGTATTTTACATTTATGTACCTTATGTTTATGCTTGGCTTTATTATCATTATGTACCTTACTTTTGACTCTTATTTGTATATTTATTACTTATGATTATTTATGCTTAACTTATGTACAGTTTATGTTATGGTTGATCGAGGTTAGAATGACCGAACTGTAGTATCTAAATTTGAATTTCCCGCTTTTAGTTACTTTGACATAAACGTTATGTTAGGTTGGTAACAGGGGAATGAATGGTTAAGTGAAGTGTAAAATGGTGCACGCCTTTTTCTTTAATATTCCCTCATTATCAAAGTTGTCAACTCTCACGATTTTGGTTGTATTCTCACGATTGCACGATTTGCTCTGCGAATCTCACGATTTTCCGAAATACGTGGCAACGTCCTTAGCAATTTATATTATACGTAACGATTCGCTTCAATTTTAATCAGTTCTGCTTCAAAAATTGAACGATTGTCAATATTAACGGCATCTGTGGAGTTATAGCGCTACTCGAGTCGGCAAGTAGATTACTGTATCGCGCTCGTATCCGCCAGTTGATAGTTCGGCTTTTAAAAATTCAGAGTCCGCGATTTCAAAATTTGCTGATTTGCTACATGCGTAATACGCATTTTGGTGGTAAATTTTTAACAATTAGTGAGACGTGGTGCGCTGTGAAACAGGGAATGTTCTGAAACTGCTCTCCAGTGATACGTTCTGTTGGCGAAAAAGGTAGGTACAATATAACTTTGATAAAAAATGCGTACACATCAGATTTTTCCTTTGCTCCGCTCTTATTTCATACATACCTACTATGCCGTTCATTCCATAATACGGGCGAGTCACCAAAAAGCAAGAAACTGAACTACGTGTACGAATCAAAATATAACGAAAAGGTGGGAGAAAAATATTCCTTGGCTAACAAGACACAAAACCAAAAGACCCGCTTAAGGATGGTGAGTTACCAAATAATTTACTAATATACAGGGTTGTCCAAAATCTAGGTCACAAAATGATGGAGGCGCTAGAGAAACTGAAAGTATCCAACTATTTAGTATAACATTTTTCCTGAAAACGGACAGAGTTCAATCTACAGGGTGTCAATTATCGTCTTCCCTTCATAATTCTGTAATTATGAAACATTTTCCACAGAAATTTTGTACGCATAGGTTATAACAGACAATAAATCAAAATATAATTTTTGACGCAGATAAACCCTTTACGAGATATTTGAGAAACAAATCGACTTTTTGTTCATTGTTGACGCTGTGTCTTTCTTGTTCTCGAGCAGAACGGGAAAATTTCTTATAATTTTTTGCACCACTTTTTATGTCGAACAGCTGCTATTCTTTCATTTGCATGAAATGAAAGAAAAATCTCACTTCAGTGTGACCGCTTGGGTTGGCGGGATTGCAAATGTTGCTTCGTTTTATGGAAAAATGTTTCAAATAGAAGTTGTTCGACATAAAAATTATAAGAAAATTTCTCGCTCTGATACAGGGTCAACAAATTGACCGTAAACAATTGAACCTACACATTTCACGAAGGTACTTTTTTTATGAAAAATTATTTAATGAATCGATAATTGAAAGCAAGACATCTTCAGAATTGAAAATAAACAGTTTCATGTAGTCTTGTGTGCTTCGAGTAGCTCGGCGAGCGCCCTCTACAATAGACGACAAAAATATTATAATATTCTGATTTACTGCTCGCTGTAACCTATGCGTACAAAATTTCGCAGGAAAATATTTATTAATTACGGAGTTATCAGTGTATACTATAAAGTTTGACAGTTTTAGGTTCTCTGACGCCACCATCATTTTGTGACCTAAACTTTAGACCACCCTGTAGAACCAAAACAATTAAAAAAATTGTTCCTTTCGCAATCTTTGTAACATTCGTGAGAAGAAAGGATTCGATCAGTAACCATTGAAATTTTATTTTCAGGGCAAGATATGCAATTGCTATGTGAAAGTAACACATGGCAAAACAGACGTCAAAAAGTGTGAGAAAATAGACACGCCTAGCAGTATATCTGTGCACTAGCATCTGTTTCGACAATGTTCGCGAAGTGTGGAGCAGCACAGATGGAGAAGGACGCCAAGGAAGGCGAAATTCGGATGACCGCTTTCGCTGCCGAGAACAACCTCTCTTTTAATGGTTTGTCGCACCTAGTTGCAGCTGTCGCCAAGGACCCGAAGATTCCCCCAAAAACAACATTCAGGACCAAAGCAACGGTAATTATACTGAATGTCACAGAAGCGACAAAGCAGGAGCAGTTGATCCAGTACAGTCTGATTGCCGTAGAGTCAACAGAACTTGTGCATCATGGTCCGGATGACTGTAGATCATAAACTAAAAGTTAAATTTTTGACTCTTCTGCAAGTGAAGAGTGCTATGGGGGAAGGACTGTACAGTTTGATCATGGGTTTTTGGAGAAGGACATTCCTCTCCAAAACTGTATTGGTTTGCATCAGATGGTGTGAGTAATATGGCAGGCATTCACAATTCAGTGATAGGCCGGTTTAAAAGGCACTACCATATATTTTTTTAATAAAATGTACCTGCCACTCGTTTCACCAGGTGGCATCGCACGCAGATGAGAAAAGTGAGTTCCCATATCATGACAATTATATGCAATGATTGCATGTAACGAATTTAATCGAAGGTAATTCAGCATTCTGATTTTGTTTTCAGGGGTATAACTACTTCAAAGACAACCCAAAGCGTGTGTTCCAGGCTTTCGTACGGGTTTCACCATTGAAGATCCTGCATCCTTCTATGTGCGCCAAGCGACTTCTTAATCAATGTTGAGCTCTTGAGCAGTACTTAATTGACCAGGCGAAGTCAACCACATCAAAGACGAACGTACAGGCGAGCACAATATTAAGCGAATTCAAAAACCCTTCAACCAAATTGTACTTGGAATTCATGTCGTATACTTTGGGCATCTTCGATAATTTGAACGTCATGATGCAATTTGAGAAACTGAAGATTTATGTCATTTATAAAATGTGAAGAATACTTTTAAAGTTTTTATGGATTGTTACATCACACCTGATATTCTCACCAAAAACGTAGTGTATGGCGTGAATTTTAAGCATAATTTTATGGAAAATTATTTTGGTGCAGCAATCAATGCATCCACTGAACACGATACTGTTATAAACCTAATTGTCTTCAGTTTTATATTAGAGAGTGTAGGCCAAATACTATGAAGAGTCCCTCTCAAGAATTCTGCTTACACTGTTTTTGAATTCACCGATCCAGAGATTGTAAGGATGCGAAAATATCAATCAATTCCACACATTGTAAAATATTTTCCCAATCTTATCGATGACATACAAGCACACTATAATGAATGGTGATCTCTGCGCAATTTGGAAAACACACCCGAATTTAATGACGCTGAGGAGTTTTGGAAGAAAATCGCAAACATTAAATTGGGCAGTGGTGAAGCCAAATTCCCTGTCTGAACTAGTGTTCATTTTGTTAAGCCTTGCACATTCAAGTGTGAATGTGGAGAGAATTTATTTATAAGTTAATTTGAATAAAACTAAACTAAGGAATCGCCTAAAAGCATCTACCACTGATGGTATTTTGCTAACAAAACGTGTAGTATGAGATTCGGAAATCTGCAGCAGTTTTATTATTCCGACAGAGGCTCTAAATAAACACAACGAAAGTATGTATCCGGTCGCTTCTGCTGCAGCAATTCAATCAGAGAACGACACCGGCTCTGACTGAATATAACCATTAATCGCTTCTATATTTTTACTTGTTTATTTTTAGATTTTATAACAATTAGTTATAAGCGTATTCTCTATAATTATTCACTATAGATTTTTTATTTTGTTCTAGCTACTGTTGTTAGCGTTATCACTCTCACTTTATATATTTTTCAGTATTGCATACATCACTGTGCATACCAATAAAAAATGTTTATCAAATTTTTATCATTTTTATAACGGTTGTAGAGTTCTAAAGCATTTAAGCATTGAATAAGTTCTTCTTTATTCAATTATTTGGTTTAAAAAAAAAAGAAAACAGCATTAGACTTATGCAACTCAACACTACTGTTGTTTGTGTTGCCTACAGACGCGTCTCACAATTTATCACGATTTCCGAGGCTGGATCCTCAAGACTGGTTGGCAACACACCTCGTTATGGTAGCCATCCTGAGTTCTACTACGTACGTACCTGATTGTGATAGTATTAAGTCGGTTTAGTTGACTTTTATTATACAATATTTGTTTTATTTTTAGTATATTGAATTTCATTTCTATTAACTGTTAGTGAAGGTGGTGGGGGACGTATATGACTACGTGGGAGGGTTGTTTTATCACATTAGTAATGGTACTCGTGTGGAGCCTTGAGGAACATTACTTTATTTATAATAAACAATAAATTTTTGTCAAACTTGATTCATGATCATAGGTTCAAGATAAATGTTACTTAGAAAGCAATATTATGTGGCTCCATAAAGTTTTCGCTGTTCTATCATTAGTAATATACACCTAAAGATAGGATTTAAGATTTAAGACAGTTAAAATATTTATATATAATAGAACTAAAAAGGTCTACGTTTAATTCGTGCTAGAGTTAAGGAACATAAATTAAAAAGTTAGTGACTTGGCGTTATAATTTCTTATGAGCTAATTGAATCTGGCAACTACAGTAATGATAGATACTTCGTTAAGTTACAATATATCAAACTGAACGCAAGAAATCAAAATTTGTAAATATACATAAATCAAATTCTGTTCCTTTAGAGTGGAAAAGAACAATTTTTTAAACATGCGGTGAATGTTAACTGCTCCTGTCTCAGGTCTAGCCCAAGCAATTGCAAGATTAATAGTTTTAGTCCTCTTATAACTGATATTCAACTAATCATCTGGGGTAAAAGAAACCCTAGAGGGTAGAAGAAAAATGGCGCCCCTATAATTGTAGTAGTCAGTGGTTATCTCCGTTATAGATTACAGTTGAGATGAGTACACAGCAGGTTTACGTTAATTATAAAAACGTGCCTACACTAAAACCTCTTCTTGCACAAATGAATGTGTCTGCTGATTTAAAACGTTGCACGAAAATATATACAATTTATTTAATTAATTTACAACTCGTTTAAATAGAGATTTAGATCAATCTTTACAACTTTGTTTACTAGAAGAAGCAATAAAATTTTATTATTGATTTTCATTTTTCATTTGCGTAGTAATTAGATTCGTAGTTGAATTAGAATACAAGAAAAAAAATTAAATTGTCCCTTTAGGGTATCTCCCACCAATACTAATATCGAATTCCCAATGGTACGATCGCATGGATCAAATCCATTAACGAGCGCATTCCCTAATCTTCCTGCAGCATATCGTGTAAATGCACCTTATTGTTAAGTGGATGATTGCGGATTGCAGCAGCTGTGCCAGCATCGCATCGATTGCAATACCCCCGTTTGTTGCTGCTATCTTCCGTCACAGACAGAATTGCTGTGTTGCTTTTGATGCTGCATTCCACCCCTAGATCACATTATTGTTGTGGTGTGCTTTTGACATTTTAGTTTACTATATATGAAATATTTTCTTTAAACGCCTATGGCATGACTGGAATTACAGATGTAAAAGAAGATTATTTTAACAGAACTCGCTGATGTAATATGATTAATTGTTGTAATTATTTAACGTGACTCACAACAAAGCTTGTTTAATTATAAAAGTTGCAAGAGTTGCAGTAAAAACTTTTTCTTGGTAGCAATTTAGAAGTCGCAACACGATTTGAGGGCTGCAATGACCACCTGGTCGATGTTATTTGTATTTACTTTGTGAGTCGCCTTTAGAAGTTTTATTTTACTGCACAATCAAATTTCTTCTATACCTTGCGCATTCAAAAGATTTTCGTTAGATTTGCATTTAAACAGTCTCGTTTGATATATTGGACTGGTTATAATGTATCATCTAAATTTAAAGTAACTTTTCAAAATTATTTCCCGTTAAAAATTTTATTAATGGTTGTAAGCGAAAACATGATCAGAATGGGGCATTCTATAAAATTTGTTTGGTTATTGACGATTATTATCTACGCATAAAATTTCAACGGGTAGTATACATTGTGAAGAAGGAAAAGAACCCCCTCTGTTATATTCTTGCTATCAGATTAAAATTTACATAACAAATAGAAAACACCTAACAAAACAAATTATTTGTTAGATGTTATTTTGGTGCCTTGAATTGTGTTTTCCCCTTTTTTTGGTGACGAATATTTTCTCCTTGCGTGAATTTTTATACGTTATGTTATTAGCCTTTAGAATTCCACAAATTTTTACTTTTACGTAACAAATATTAATTAGAGTCCACCAAAAAAATCATAAAGAATTAAACCCATAAACAAACATTACTATTATTATAAGTTTCGTTACGAGAGGTTTCCTCTAGCAAAGTACATATCGTAGGTTCAAATCCTATAACAGGTAAACAGTTTATTTATGCATTTAATCAAATTAATAAACTTTTAAATTAAATATTACTATTAATTAATAATTTTATCTATCTTATTAGGTACGTCTTACCATATTTCATAATGCAATGTTGGAGAATAAAGTTCTCTGCGAAAATTATTTATATGAAAACAAATATTATGGGCGGGATATCTTAATGGAAATGTTCAGGTGTGAAAAGCGGATTTATTATGTATAACCAATGATAAATCAAGTTCTTTTTGTGATATAATATTGTATTTAAGAACACCCTGTTTGATTATTTTGAAAACAATGTGTCTAAAATGTTAATTCACTTTCAGATCTGAAGATTATTACATATTGTTCTTAGTGCTTTCATATGATAAAGTACAAAAGTATGATAATTCAAATATATTTGAATATGACTTTACATTTCAATTAGCGACCCTACCGGGCTTCGCACGAGTGTAATTTACTAATGCAGACTTTTTGCACGAATAGAAGCTAAAACCAATTAAATTAGGAACGTTTTCCAGTTCCGCCAGGTGCATCTAGGAAGAAGATTTCTCCATATCCGTCGTTGACTGCTATAATCAATTTGACGTATGCGGTTCTGTGCTGCTGATTCAAAAGCGGCACCATTATTCGTACTGATTGACTCAAAGCATCTCGATGGTATTGCCATTCTCGTTCAAATTCTCGATTGAATGGATCGTGCATTTTTTCTGTCCATCTATCTTCTCCCTTTTGTCTCATCTCCCATTAGCAGTTTTTTTTTATGATTGTGGACCTGAACAGGCTAAATTTGGCCTATCGTGTTAAAGCACTCAAGAACACTTAGGAGGATGGATAGAGGGATAATAAATTTCCAATAGATGCCTATGAACAGCTACCTTAAATCATAAGTGAGAGGAAAGCAGGAACTAGGGAGATCATTCCAGAGTTTAGAAGCCGTGTAGAAAAATGTGGATTGCGCCCGTTTGGTACGACAAGTGGAGATGTGAATGAGCGAACCGAGTGTTTCTCGCAAAGATAGTCCGAGATGGTATCAAAGAATATAATTCAGCACCTCAATAGCCGTTGTAATAACGCTAATACAAAGAAAGAACTGAAACCATCCTTCTATGCTGAAGGGACTATGTGAGAAGTTAAGGACGGGTCATTTATAAACCTAATCGCTCTCTTTTGCACACGATCAACAATATCGAGACCGTATTGGGGAGTACTAACCCAGAGGTGAGAATTATATTCGAGATGAGGCCGAATTTGGGCCTTATACAGCAGAAGGAGTTGTCTAGAGGTAAAGTACTGCTTAGATCTGTACAAAAAGCCTATTTTACGAGCAGATATAGTCATACCCAACAGAGTAATAGAGTCTGAAAACTTAAGAACTGAGTCATTCATACTTACAACAGGAAATGATCGATCTTTTTTGGCGGACATAAGGCAACACTGAGTTTTGTTAGCATTAAATTTAACTAGATTATTGCTTCCCCATTCGAGAATACGTTGAATGTCTTTGTTGATTGAATTTGCCATTTCAGCTTTAATTTCTTGATTTGACATAGAAGGTGGATTATCACTATGAGTAGACTGAGATGAACTACAGTGAAGAGTGCTATCGTCAGCAAAGCAATGGATGGGGTTAGTTGTTGAAGAAATAAGGTCATTTACGTACAGCAGAAACAGTGTAGGCACTATAACGGATCCCTGTGGTACGCCCTCGTTAATGCTAACTTCTTTTGAAAAAACGTCATCAACTACGACACGTATTCGTCTTTTATCAAGGAAACTAGAAACCCAGTTGATGAGCGTATCATTTAACCCAAACGAGGTGAGTTTGGCAAGTAAACACTTATGCCAAACTTGGTCAAATGCCTTTGAGATATCTAAAGCGACTACAACTGTTTCACCGGACTGCTCTACTGTATTGTTCCAAACTTGGGTCACATATGAAAGAAGATCACCTGTTGAACGACTTTGCCTAAACCCATATTGGTGGTCACTAAGGAGTTTGTTAGTTTCAAGGAACGTGAGCAGTTGCTGATTGATTTTCCATGATTTTAGACAAAATGGAAGTGATGGCAATTGGTCGGTAGTTTGAGGGATCGGTCTTATCGTCTTTTTTGGGAATAGGTTGAACATTTGCTAACTTCCATGATGAAGGGAATTCCCCAGAAGACATAGAGATCGTATAGAGCTTAGATAGAACTGGTACTAGTTCGGGGAACATTTCTTTAAGACAATAGCTGGATACCGTCTGGGCCAGTCGCCTTATTGAGATCAAGCCTACTGATGATCGATTCAAGAGCTTGTACCGAAAATGAATTGGTTTCATAGCGTATGAAGAAGAGCTGACATGGGGCACATATTTTCCAGAATCATTGAGACACGAGTTTGATGCAAACAAATCCACAAAAACATTGGCTTGGTCTACAGAATCATCAACTACCGATCCGTCAATAGAGGTCAGGGGGAAAATAAAGATGTTACAATGTTTTTACTAATGGCTTTAGCTAAAGACCAAAATTTACGACTGCATAAAGGAGATGTAGCTAGTTCATTACATTTTCGTTGTTCGAACAACCTTTTAGTTTTAGTGATGATACTTTTGCAGCTATTTCTAGCACCAACGTATTCTACATGACCGATTTATTAGATTTCCATTTAATGTAATATTTATTTTTAAAGATATTGCATCAGAACAAGCCTTATTGAACCAGGGTTGGGAACATGAATGACCTATACGGTACTGTTTTTGGAATGTATAACTCCATTCCCATGAGGATGACTTCAGATACTGAAAGAGCGATGTCCGAAGAAGAGGACGACTTAAAACAATATTCACGTCATGGAAAGGTTCCAAAGAAATCCCGTAAATCACTCCATCGAGCTGACTTAAAACACCACAAGGTTCTATTGGTTTTGCGAACAACAGTGGAATTAGGTACAGTAGAAATGATTTCTATTAGACAATGGTCGGAAAGACCTAAAGGCGAAAGAACGGAAGTTTTACAAACAAGAGGGTTTGATGTAAGAAAGAGATCTAGAAGATGTGGTGTATGGTTAGGGTTATCAGGGATTCTTGTGTGAGATCACATGAAATAGCAAATGTTTCTGCACTATGACCAGCAGAATTTGTAGTAGATGAAAACTGAAGCCAATTAGAGTTATGAACATTGAAATCGCCTATAATTGAGATATTGCAAGATGTAAACTGAGACAGGAGATAGTCAACTTTCATACTAAGGTAATCGAAGAAGTCTTGAAAGTTACTGTCATTAGGAGACCTATAAATGCAACAGTAGAATTTCACAAAATTAGGACCAGAATGTTTAAACCAAATCACGTCAAAATTTTTATTTTCTAAGGAAGAAACCCTCTTGCAAGCAATTCTGTCCTTGATGTAGGCACATACGCCTCCTTTATATCGAAAGTTAGAGTGAAGGTGGTATTGAGGAAATTGCAAGTCGGGTGATTCGGAGCTTTCAGATTAATTGTTCAAGATGTTGGTGAATAGCATTAAGATTAGACCTGATACCGCGGATGTTGCAGTAGTGAATCAGAAAGTTGATACTTTCGATGACCGAGGTCGCTTGGACCCTGCCCTCCCGGACATCCGAATGGGGCAGGATTTTACGTCCGGCATTTATTACCCTAGAAACCACAGTCATCTTATTTTAATCCGATAGGAAGACAGTGAGGGCGAGAAGGAAGAATAAGGATGAGAATAGAGATGAAGTAAAAGTAACCGGCAGCCCTTACCGGAGACCCAATATTAAGGAGCCCATGGTAAGGGTGGTGGTACCTCCCGGCTGGCATGAAGTATACATGCCTACCACCTTTTCCGGAAAAATTTCAAAACATTTTCATTTATACAAACCGTGTCCTTACATTACGAACAGAACAAAAAAATCGGCCAAATCGATCGAGCCGTTCTCAAGTGATGATCTTTCATACATGCTGCAATTGATTCTTATTTATATAGATTTAATGTTGGTACGTCTGCAAAAATAAAGCAAATTGTTCTGCATTGCGCTAGGTTTGTGCCACGTTGGCTCCAAAAACCTATCTCAAAAAACAAAGTGGCAAATTAAAAACATCTATTTCTTTGTCCGTACCGGAACAAAATGTCGTTTTTTCAAAAAAAATAAAAATTGTGCTAGGTATAGCCTTGGATACTAAAAGACAAAAGAAAAAAACTCTATTACTTTCCGTTCAGAAGAAACATTTGAAATGTTTATTCAATTATACCTTCTAAACCATCGGTTCCCAACTGGTCGCGACCCAAGGGGTCGCCGTAGCTTTTTGGGGGTCACCAACGAGTTGCGCGTTATTGAAAAGAGTTCTTTCGGAAACTTTCTGTATTATTTTATGAGATAATTTATCTGCCGTATTGCACTTTTCTTATATTGCTTTTAATCCATTCAGCGATTTTACAACAATTAAAATGCCCGATTGCTGCGAATCTATTGCAAAGAGCAGCGAACACTGTGTTTCGAAGTGAGAGTTTACCAGATTGCTCGTTGCTCGTTGCAATGAATACGGAGCTTAACAAACCGCGCGGCATAGGAACCACCGCCTCAGCAGCGGCCTGATCAGATCACGCCAGGGTGACAGTGCTTACTGAATCGTTACGGGGTGTGATTGCTTCACTGATTTCCTGCTAATAATTGTTATTTATAGTTAGTTTTAGAAGAAAATAACTGCTTCTCAAGTGAAGTCATTGCAGTGTTCTTTTATGGTTTATGTTTGAACAGTTTGTTGCTAGTTTATGTCTTGTTTGATGCAATACTAATAATCACCTGTCACTATTTGTTTTTGATAAATTGAGACACAAATATTATTTATCTTATTATTTCTTAAAATTTGGGCAAGTAAAAGTTTTAAACACTGTTAATCTAAAATTTTTATATGATGGGAAAAATATTTTAAAGCATTTCATTTTTATCCATTTTAGATATTAACATTATGGAGAAAAAAGGAAATATTCGGAGGATTACTTAAAATTTGGATTTTCGACTGTAGTTAATAACGGCATAGAACGGCCACAGTGCGTTTTATGCAATGTTGTTCTTAGTGTTGAATCTATGAAACCTTCAAAACTTAAACGTCACTTGAAACAAAGCATCACGAACATGTTGCAAAAGACTTGAACTTTTCAAACGACATGAGGCGGCTTTGAAGAAATAAAGTTAGATTTAACTGGTACGTTTCAACAACAAAACCAGGCTGTAGTTCAGGCATCATATGAAATTGCTCTGGAAGTTGCAAAAATAAGAAGCCTCATACTATTGCAGAAACTCTCATTAAGCCTTGTTTATTAAAATCGGTTAAACTAGTTCTTGGAGAAGCGAGTACAATTAAAATTGTAACATTTCTTTATCCAATAACACTATTCAGAGACGTATTTCAGACATGTCTATGGATGTGATGAAACAAATTTTATCTGAAATTAAGGCATCTCCTGTCTTTTCCTTTCAACTTGACGAGTCCACGGATGTTAGTTCATGTTCCCAATTACTCGTTTTTGTGAGATATATTTACTTAGATGACATTAAAGAAGAGTTTTTGTTTTGTAGACCACTAAAACAACTACAAAAGGTAAAGATGTCATGGAGATGATAAGCTCATTCTTTGAAGATAATGATTTACAATGGAATAAATTGTGTGAGTGTGTACTGATGGAGCTCCAGCCATGCTTGGATCCAGGTCGGGTTTTCAGACGAAAGTTAAAGAGCTTGCACCCCAAGCAAAATGATTGCACTGCATGATTCACCGTTTTGCTCTTGCTACCAAGACCCTACCAAAGTCTTTACAAGAAGTATTTGACTCTTTGGTGACAATTGTCAATTATATAAAATCTAGTGCTCTTAATACTCGGCTGTTTAAAGAACTATGCAACAACATGAACTCTGATCACGAAGTTCTTCTTTACACTGCAGTTCGTTGGTTATCAAAAGGAAACGTTGTCAACCGAGTCTTCGAATTAAAGAACGAAATTAAGCAGTTTTTGAAATTGAAGGAAAACACGAGTTTATTACATACTTTAATAATGAATCATGGATTCAAGAGTAGCTTATTTATCTGATATACTAGATCAGCTAAATAAGCTAAATTTAAAACTTCAAGGAAAAGACACTAACATTATTCACTTCAAAGATGATAATATACAGACTTTTATATTAAAGTTACAAAATTGGCGCCGTAAAGTAAATCTTGCAAACTATGCCATGTTTGAACACCTTTCTACAGAAACTGAAGCATCAGAAACGGGCATCGCAGATAATCTAAGGGAGGAAATTAGTAACCACCTTCAGGCCCTTGAATCAGAAATTCAACGCTATTTCCCGGAACTTTCAGAACAAGAAGCTGCTTTAGTTCGAAATCCATTTCACATATCCTTGAATGTTGCCAACATTCCTGATGAAATACAGGATGAATTTTGGAGTTACAAAATGACTCTTCAGCGCGTGATACTTTTCAAGAAAAATCATTAAGTCAATTTTGTGTGCAATGCGGCATTCGTATCCTAAAGTTTCCATGCTTGCTTTTCAAATATTAGTGCCATTTGCTTCTACTTACCTCTGCGAAAGTGGATTTTCAACTCTTCTTCAGATTAAGACAAAAGCTAGAAATAAGCTGGATATTCAAGATGACATGAGATTAGCTTTGACAACAACTCCACCAAGAATTACAATACTTGCTGAGCAAATGCAAGCTCAGTCATCACATTAATAATAATTAATGCTAAATAAAATATCTTACAATAAAATATTACTTTTGTTTAGTTCTAAAATTTATTTCAAACCTCTTCTTTTGTTTTATATATCAAATATTCCGTACAAAAAAGGTCGAAACATTTTTAAAATCTAGAATGGGTCGCGATTAAGAAAAGGTTGGGAACCACTGTTCTAAACCATGACATATAAATGAATTCTACAAGCTCTGCTAATTTGTCCTAATCGTGTACAGTCTGAAACTATCGAGAAAATTACAGTAAGACATAAACAAATTCTGTGAGATGTACTCCGTTATGTTAAGTTAACACCATCAGAAACTATTAGTATATATTTCCTAAATTTACACAATTGCAAGAAATATCGCTAAACCAGAGACCATCGAGTTACGTTTCGAAAGTTGCACAATTTCCAAAGAAAAAATTACACAATATTTTTTGCCAAACAATTTTTTTACATTTTGGAAATGTTGATAGCCAGTCAAGCCCAACAACTTTCCATAATGACAGAATTGTCGAACCATCGTAGTTAACTGTGTTCCCAAAACTTTAGTCTTGAGTAGAAGCGCCGAACTTGAGTGAATATAATTAACCTCAATGCGGGTTGGAATGTCGAGTTTTCTGGCAAATACCGTTTTGTAAGAAATGTTATTGTCCACACTTTGAGAGGTTTTATGGCGATTTCGTATCTTGTGGTGCGCGACAGTAAGAAAAAATATTGTCGAAAAGATACGTTTTCCATTAAGAGCTCATCACAACTTAGAATGTAGAGTCGTGAAAATATTTTACAAATTAACAAATTACCGACAAATCAACTTTCCCTACCGAACGAATAAGTTTTCCCCTTGTTTCCAAAGTGAAATCGTGTTGCCCAGTTCGTCTTGGCATTCAACAGTAGGTAACACAACACAAGTAGGCACAAAACGAAGTGCACTACAAAGCAAATAATTGATTATAAATCTGTTCTTATAATGTAGTTAGATCATCCTCTCCTAGAAGACAGGAAAACTTGCAGGTAAATTGTACTGAATTTTCCTTATTGAACATCATTATGTTCTTACCTTATCTTTTCAAGAATTAAGAATGTAGTAGAGTAGGTATATGGTTATTAATTTTCTTTATTTTACTAATGAACTTACACAACCCATTAAATGTATTGCTTAGTTCTAAAGTAAATATGTGATGTGGAACAACGCACTACCTTCCAACATATAGAGTGGAAATTAAAAGAAATGAAATAATCAGAATAGTTATGCAACCGTTATAAAAACAACAACAACAATTAATGTCAGATGGACGTTTAGAGCTTGTCAGATAAAAGTTTATCATCTAGGTGTTAATTTGAAAAAAATTCCAAATTCTATTTAACTAATCTTTGTAAGGCATACTTGGCCTCATAAAGAAATGCTATGTAAAATTAAATATAAGTCTACACATGTTCTAATAAAATTCGTTATTCAGATATTGAAAAAATTTTAATTTAAATCCTACATTAGGAATTTTTGCCGCCAATTTATTCGTTAATACACAACATAATTAATTTATTATGTTAAGGTCTATATGCCGATATTTTTATATATTTGAAACATGCAGCTGTTTCAGAAATATTTCACAAAATCAAAAATTGTCCAACTCCCCCCGGCAGATTAGATTTCTCTCAAAAATCTAATTTTATTTCTAATTAAAATTAGAAATTAAATACATAAAATAAAAAGTTTACCTCGAGTAGGATTTGAACCTACGACCTGTACTTTGCTAGAGTACCGCGCTAACCATCTGCGCCATCGAGATTCAAGCTTCAATCAATGAAAATTTTGTCTTTATGTATGTAGAACTGATGTAAATCTCAGTATATTTAGAATTTATATCAGTTCTACATACATAAAGACAAAGTTTACATCGATTGGGGCTTGAACCTCGATAGCGCAGTTGGTTACGCGGTACTCAAAATACAGTCGTAGGTTCAAATCTACTCGAGGTAAACTTTTATTTATGCATTTAATAAAATTAATAATAATTTTTAATTACATATTTACCTTTGAACTTATTCGTTCATAACAAAACTTATAATAATTTTATTCCTATTTTGCATTTGAAATGAAATTTGTTGATATGGACTATATCTGTTAATTCTTATTAATGCTTTGCCAAATAAATGAATTGTTTCAATTTTAATGGAGAATAGTTGTACTATTGCCTTCATCAGAGCTAGGTAATAATATCAACCAAAACGCACTTATGGATGAATCGACTTTAACATTAATGGACATGCAATCTCGCTCAGTTTATAAAATAGATACAAATATGATGCGCAAGTAACGGGATCCCTTGCTTCCAGGGTGATAGAAATGACCATGTGAGCGGTATTTTGGTTGCCTATGCCACAGAGTTCGCGTATTTGATGATCATTCCCTCTGTCAGTAACCGTACGATTTCGTTGAGTCTAATTGGAATAAGTTTGGAGTTATATCATGCATAACCAGATTTAACATTTTCAGAAATTTTAATTAGGTGATTATTTCAAACCTACACAAAAAGACAAAAGACAATGTGATAAAGTCTAAAACTTAATTTTACATACATCATTAAACGACGATTTTGTACGAGGATTGGCAAGAATGCAAGATAGTTTAAAAGATGCTTTTGAGAACACAATTGCCCAGAACGCTTTTATTACTTACTTACTCCAAGCAGAAGAGACTTTATAACTTATTCTATTAAAAATATGCCAAATGTCATTACTGAATGTTCTATTTTGAATAGAACATCTATAAATTTAAATAAAAATTAAAATAGATTATCCAAGTTTGCTTATTTAACGAGTATTTCACACATGAATTCATGCATAATAAAGAAATCTCTAATTTAATAGAGCAAGCGGTTAGATAATATGGTCTGAGAACAATGTTAGCGCTTAAAACTTTTGGAACTGATTCACACGACCTGGTGATTTTGGCCTAGACGGGTATTCAAAGCTTGCATGACAAAGTGTGTTCAGTACGTAAATGCATTCCGTTGAAGTTCTCTTAGAAGTCAGCTTTTCAATATAAGCTCTTATAAGCAGCTTGAAAGGTCACGGGGTATGGGACTGCATAATTGCCTCATGCGGGGACATGTGACTCCCTTGGGGTGCGGCACCCGCCTGACATGTGAACGCAGGGGGTGCGATGCGTCATTTAGGGGATTAAAACCACGCATTTAAGCATGAGAATTTATAGTGTTGAAACAAGCTTTTTATTCTTGTCTTTGTACTCAATTTCGTATACATTCTAACTTTTTATAATTTATTCACGAAGATCATAGAAAAGCTAGCAAAGTTAGAATTCTCAATAATTTGTTAGAAGTTGCCGACGAGAAAATCTCTATCCGCCTTATGTATATTTATCACATAAGCTGCGTCCTTTCAGAAAACTTTACAATAACGTCTTTAGGTAAAGCACGGATGGATCCCTAAGTGCATAAGTCTGTCTTTATTATCATCTAATGCATCTCCAGTCGCCAAGACCCAGTCTGCTGCTACTGCTGCTGTTACTTCAATATCATCTTCAATTTGCATAAGAGGTAACACGTGTGTTTCACATCTCTCTTCCATATTCCTACATACATAATATATACAGGTATACTTTAAATGCACTTTTAATTCTGTAATTAAAAAAAAAGCGTGAGGTAGTCTGGAAAATTAATTTTCTTTTATCTATTAATTCTCAAGAGATTATTGGTACAGTGAGTTGTATGGTTAGGTACCTGTCTATTCATATAGATGAAGATTATTGTTGATTCCTTTTTATACGGTCCGTGGGCGGAATGATTGCCGTTTTATTATGTAAAGTGAACGACGTAGTGCTTTCAAATACATTAGTCGGATGAACTAGATACTATTAAGAAATTTGATAGATTGTTAATCATTTCCAAATGTGGAATGTGCAAATAATGTAGGTACGAGCTTTACAGAGAAATTTCCTTTCGATTGCCTTAGGAAAATGAAATCTTAGATACACCGATCATTTTATATAGGCTTTTTATAAATGTATGATTTTTGAGGTTTTTCTCGCCGGTAGTATATTTATTTCATTGACAAAAAGACGACTAAACACTAAATAATTGGATACAACTGCAAATCTGTATCTTCTCTCAAACTGAAGATATTTACAAAAGACTGCCAAGAAAAGCTTACTTTGCCGCACTGTAAATTAAAACAACAATAGTAAATAAGAAAGCTATGATAGCAAGAGGCAATCGGCACAAACGACACAAACTAATTTTAAAAATAGTTATTAATGATATAAGCGTCGAAAATGCTGTCCATTTTTTTTAAACGCACCATTCTAATCTAACGTAGATGCTTATTTTATTTACTAGTGACGGTAATTTAAACGTGTCAATTACTGATCAATTAATCCTTACTGGATGTTCCAAATTGATCATCAGAAATATTTGATTGGTGTAAAGTATATTTTAAAACAAATTACACTGTCGAAATCTGCGTAAAATGTTCTACCGATAAAAAATTTCTACCTTTACGATATCTTTTAAAACAACAAGGATACGGGAGAATCGAGAAAAATTAATTTACCCCACTATCTCAAAAACGGATTGGGCCATGACAATCATGAAAACGGCAACGACCGTCTGACAGCACAGTATTACTTTACTCATAACGTTGTACACATTTCGTGTGGGATTTTAAGCGATAAAGTTGTTGTCCCATTTATGTTTTTGCAAAACAATTGTCGGTCCTTCTAGAATGGCATACTGCGTTTAAAATTATAAAAAAATGGAAACTTTCTAGATTCTCACACACGATTAAAACACTTATTTTTTACTGTTTTTGTTAATTGTCTTGGCTGATCTCATTGTTTGATTTGATTTGATTTCCTTAATTGATTTGATCAAGATTAATTTGTTTGATATCATTAATATCATTGGTCGATTGATTTGATTAATTTCTGTCTTTTAATAAGGGGGCAATGGCCCGAGTTCTCGGGCGTCCTATTCCTGTCTTAGGAATATGAGGGTCCCTTATAAGAATTCAATTTCAATTTTACCGCCAAGGGGCGAAAATCTAACAAATTCCGGAGTTCTGCAACTGTCTTATCAGTTAGTATGAGAGCCCGCTTACTAGAATACAATTTAAAATTTCCTGCTAAAACAAATATGGCATCCAAGATGGCCGAAAAAACAAGTTAGTCTACAAAATTGAATTATGACTCATAATTAAATCAAAATGGCGCCAGAATTTAATTATGGCTCAATTGAAAAGAAAATAGCTGAGGAATTTAATTATGACCTCATAATTAAAAAAAATAAACTGGCGGCCGCTGGAGATCTGTAGCTGACAAGGGGGTGGAGACCCGAGAACAAGTTCCGAAGTCCTATACAGGGCGATAACGCCTGATAACATGCTCCGAAGTGTTATACCTGTGTTATGAAATAGTATGAGGACCCTATTATTAGAATACAATTTCAAATTTCCCGCCATAGGCGACAAAATGGCCGATGAAGCAAAATGGCCGTTAATACACACCCACGAAATAGTCTACTACTACACCCACAAAATGGACACAACCTATCAGAAACTAGGGGGCGGATTCCATGGCGCAATCAGAAGCTGGGGGGCATGGCCAACCCTCAGGCCTTCCAATCAAAACACTGCATGCGCGCACATTTGCCTCTAGGAACTGCCAAAAAGGCTCTTAATGCAGCCAAAAGGTCACTAATTAGGAGCAAAAATGCCTTCAAGGGGTTAAAATGGCCTCCGAAAAGAACCCGACACCACCCTCGTCCTCACTCAAATCCACCACCCACATCACTACTCCTACCCCCACCACCTTATGGGCGTGGCTTGTCCCCACTCCATTTTGTTCCACGCTGGTCCTATTCTACTCACATTTGTTAGAGATAATGTTATGATCATAGTTTGATTTGTGTTAATCTAGCATTACCTATAAAAGATGGTAAACCATCAATAAATGAAAATGAGTGTAAATCTATTACAAATTTAAATTTGTTTAAATCTTTAATAATAATTTAAATCAAGATAAAGACATTAATAACTGTGTGTAAAAATTTATTAATAATTTAAATGAATGCATTGGCAAGTATACTATAGATAAGTAAAATAATAAATTTAGAAAAACTAAATTCAAACAACCATGGTTTAGTATTGATTTGTTTAATAAAATTTAGGAAAGAAATAAACTCGTAAAACTTTGTAACAAGCAACCGTTTAATACTGAATTAATATAACAAAAGAATGATTTTCTTTTACCTGAATGTATAATTTAAAAGAGTAAATTCGAATACTATAAAAAAGATAAAGGAAACTGAAACCATTGTAGAATGGTGGATGTACTCAATTCATTGCTAGAAAGCAATAAAAAATACATGAACAAATAACCTTCAATAAAACATGTTACGATTAAGAATCAGTAAGAGATCTGTAATGCTTTATTGAAGTCACGAATAAATTGCAGGCATTTGATAATAAAGATTATAATCCAGGAATACTATTTCCATTTAAAAGCAGTAATGACACATTTGCCATGTTTTGACAGATACTTAAGAAGTCATCTCTACAATAAAAACCGCTGCCAAATTATCTACCATAATGCTTTCATATATGTAACACATGATTTATTCTTAGTGATCTTAAAACCCGCAATACCCAACTTTCAAAAAATTTCGCATAAACGGCCACTGGCAGTTCTTAAAACTTTTTATTTAGATAATATTTTACAAATTAACAAAGTTGTAAAATTGATCATTAACCCACAATACCTGAATTTTACTCACACCGGATTTTAAATACGATAATCTGCTATTTTTGATCCGCCATTTTGAATTCTTTAATTTTGACAAATTATTTACACTTAGCGATCTTAAAAAACCCCAATGCCCGACTTCCAAAAAAATCCGTTAATAAATTAAATAAACACGATAATCCCCCATTTTTGATCCACCATTTTGAATTTTTTAATTTTGACAAATGATATATTCTTAGGGATCTTAAAAACCCCCGATACTCGACTTTCAAAAAAATCGGTTGATAGATCAAAAATGCACAATTTTGTACCCTAAAAACCACTGGTTATTATAGTTTTTCATTTTGAAATTATATAAAAAAGTATTAATTTGTTATTTTAATTAAGTAATGAAGCAATGAATTTTTTTAGTTTTCTGATCCCCCAAAAATGCCCCGCCACTGGTTGGATTTTGCTCATTAACGAACGTGACCTATATTTTATGGCAAAGAATGTTTGTACCAAATTTCATATCGATAGCTTTAATGGTTCAAAGGATATCGCGCACGACGCACCACACATGACACGATCACAACACACAAATCTACATAATTTACACAGCACACACACACAACACACAACAACACACACAAACAAATTATAAAATTAAAACAGATATACATAGTTTACTACATATACACGTACTAAAAACACAATTATCACCTAAAAAACACACACACACAATTCAACACATCACACGTCACAACAACTCAAAACACAGAAATCACACACACACACACACACACACACATCATCTAAATTTTCTAAAATGTTTTATGATAACTTAATGATTCAAAGATATCGCGTAATAACAGACATTAGAAACGAAATTGTTTTCAAAATAGTTTCGTTGTTAGCCATAAACCACGATCGTAAAAAAGTGTTTGAAAATAACTGATTCATATTTGTACTACGATAGAAGAATTTAATAAAATCAGTGAGCTACCAAATTCAAACTCAAGTAATAACTAGAGATATTCTCATATTTGACTAATAGAGTTTTACAAATGGAATGGCGTACTAAAATCTAAAATCTGTAATTCTTTAAATCTGGTGATAAAATGACTAAATAACTAAAGACACTTTATGGGTCATTTCAAAAATTTTGTGAAAAAATTATGAACAAAAGACTACTTAATTTTTTATATAAAACTGACTTTTTTTCGAAGAACTAGTTTGGATTTTTAGGAAACCGTAACACCGAAAAAGCACTTCTCCATTTTATGAGCGATATTTATCAAAAAGTTAATAGGAATGAAAAAAAATGTGAAAAAAGCTTTTGACACTCCCAATAGACAAATTCTGCTAAATAAATTAAATAGGGCTAAGTACACAAGGCTGTGTACTCTCCACCACCCTTTTCCTTATTTACTGTAATGATTTATGTGAAGGGGAGTTCAAAGGGAAGCTCACAGCCTTTGCGGACGACGCAGCCTTCAATTACCAAGCAGATAACTGGCAAATTTTAGACGATTACATTAATGCAGATTTAAAACTACTACAAAGGTGGTTGGAGAATAATGAATTTGAATATAAATAAATCTAAGGTATTAAAATTCTGTATGTATGAAAATAAATCGTTACGTACAAGCCTAGTTTCCTATTATTTTCATACAAGCTCGCGCAGTAGCTCTCTCTGTAAATAATTTATGTAACTGTGACGACGTCCAAATTACCGATACACAAAATTATTTAAGATTGACTTTAACAAGCTAACATGGAAACAACATGTTAAAAGAGTTAATTCTAAAACAAACTATAAATTGTATTATTTGAAAGATTTAGTAGACCTTGACACACCAAAAGCAATCTACTAATTCGTTTTTCACTTAAGAGTACAATACATATTATCTGTATGGGGAAGTACGTATACATCAATTAAAACGATGCTTACATCACAAAAAAGGGCTATGAGGCGTATATGTAATAATCGTAATCCTCTAAATTATTTTTTAAGCTACGGTATTTATTCCTATACAAAGTACTCAATACTTTTTTTCATAAATATAGTTCGTTTTCATCAACAAATTATACTAAAAACACTCGAAATAAATACACAGAAAAATATAAATTATCTAAAGTAAATAAGTTACTTTTTAAACAAAGCTTGTTATATATATACGACCCACAATGTTTAATTTAGTCCCCAACAAAATAAGGAGCATCAAAAACGGTAAATCCAGAAAGCAATTCTTAAGAAAATGGCTACGGTCAAATTACGAAATGCTGTATTTGCTATATTTCTGATCAATGCAGTCGGGCACTTTCCACTTTAATTTAAATTAATGTTAGGGCACAATCCATTTTTATTAAGTTATCATTTTATATAACATTAATTGTTTTTTTCTGTTTAAATGTATAAATTCGTAATTGATATTATGCAAGTTCCGGTATCTCATTTTGATTGAGATACCGATGATCCCACATATATATGTATACATTGTAAAATCATAATTATGTATAATGTATGGGAATAAAAACACATTATTATTATGTTTTCACCAAATTATTTAGTATTTAATCAAAAACCGCAAATGCCATTTTTTAAAAAACGCCCACTAAAATGTAAAATTGACCACTAAGAGAAGAACAGAAGAATAATTTATAGGGCAATTAATGTAAGAGAGAAAACTACTTTCAACCAGACTAAGCTCGTTAGTTTTGATTAAAGCACCACTTTATTTCAAGAGATAGACTAATGAGTTTAACTTGACACCTTGTATTCCCTATTACGCCTTCTAGCAGTCATTCTACGAACTTGACAGTTATCTATAGCTTCTTTGTCAGTTTTTATATTTTTTGCAAAGCTCTGGGTAAACTATTGCCAAGATATACTTACAGCTTACTGTGGCGCCTGGTATATTTTGATGTATTTCGATTAACCTATAACGTTACAAATACTTATGTCAGATTGTCTGTGTTGTAGTTCTGAGAAATAAAACATCCCTTTTTCGAAACTGTGTTAGTACATGTGTTCTTCAGAAATTAGCTTAATTTTACAACGAACACGTACTAGAAATTTTGAACATTTTTGAAACACGTGTTTATTTATATCGATATATATATATATATATATATATATATATATAATATATATATATATATATATATATTATATATATATATTATATATGAGATGTTTGAAAGTAATATGTATCGGAACTAATGACATTTGGGTCATAAAGGGGTAATTTCTGGCTCGATACAAGTGCAGACAATTTTACATAAATGTGGTTCACGATGGGTTTAAAATAAATTTATTTGGTATAAATTGATCTGAATATCATTTGCTTAGTTTGGTTTCATCATAAAAGCAATTTGTGCTACCAAAATTGTCAAGAATGTTAAATATAACCATTTTCGTAGAGTCATTTTAGTAGTGCAATTTTACAATTAAATTCAATTTTTCAAAGGTAATTTGGCAAGTAGACATTTCACATGTGTTTAAACATGGACTATAGTTAGGATTATGTTAGGATAGTGTATGTTTAGTTTTTAAAGGCAGGAAATACAAGAATTTACTAAAGGGTTATAATATGGACAGTATAGACAATTTTCGCAACATTTTTGTTAGTGAATTAGTGACAAAAATTATAATACATGATTCATAAGAAGAAAAACATTTAGAACATTATGGTATACAAACATTTATAGTGCCGTACATTTTATAGTGTAAAAATTCTAAAAAAGTGTTAGACGATGAGACTTTTTCAATGCAAGACTGAATAACATTATGCATTGCAAATAAGTAGTGAGAACAATAAAGACAAGTTGTACAAACCTTAAACATAACATTTTATGTGTTAAAAACATTTTTTAATATGATTTAATTTCATATTTAAATTTAAGTATGGTTACGTTGTAAATTTTAGTTTTTTTTCATAATTTTATACTTTTTCCACATTATTAGATTTAGTTTTTGCTCTTAAAGCAAATTATAGATGTTCCTTTTCAATATAAATAAGTTTTTATAAGGATACAGCGTTTTTATCCGCAAAATTTATGCTAAATCTGAGGTGAATTCTAGACAAATTTACAAAAGCTTAAAATTTTCATTAAATTAAATGTTTCGAATATAAAAGATATGTTTTCTTATGTAAATTGTCCTCAGAATTCCATTTTTGCAAGTAATTTTAGTGTAGCTTGTAAGTGTAAATAGTTAAAAGCTTATTTTGATTAGATTAAGTTGTTTCGTTTATTAGTATTAGGAATTATTGCTTGTTAGGTGTCCTTGTATTCAAAATTTCATGTAGTTTTCATTTCCGTTTTTAATTTTCATTTCCGACCATGTATAAGAAAGTTACGGCCAAAATTCCATTTATGTACAATTCATAATTTTGATTATCCAATCACAGCCATTGTAAATTTTGCAATATGGCTGTAAAAAATTGAAATCTCTGTAGCAACCAGAAACCTATTAAAGCAAGCGCTCAGGAATTACACTCTCTAGAATTTGTTCAAAAAGTGAAAAGAGTTAAAACAGTGTTGCTAAATTTGTGTTTACATAACCTAATTTATTATCGTCGAGAAAGTTTACGTTACGAATAATTTCGAGAGCACTTGTTTTTATATCTTCGGTTAAAATTAAATAGTTCGGTCACCGATACCTGTCGTTGTTAAATAAAATAATTCTGTATGATTAATTGATGTCACGATTTTGTGTAAATTTGTTTTCGTGTTTTCCGATTTAAAATAATTCTTTTATACCAAATTAAATTCCATTTTTATTTGGTCAAAGTTTGTTTTATTTATCCGGACAATTCCTCTTAAATAAATATTATTTTCGGTAACTAAAATAAAAGTGTGTTAACAAAATCTTGGATACTTAATAATACATTTTAAACGATATCACTCATTAAGATTTAAAACCATTTTAAATAAAAAGTTACCATAGTAAATAAGTGTTTGAGGTTGCCGTTTTGGAAAGAAAACATCTTGAAGCTTGGAAGTTGGTGTCTTCGAGAACCGAGATAGCAGTTGGATATTAGTAACAACTGTAGCCGAGGGAACATTGCCTGCATCCAGTTGAAGTTTGAAGACATCATTCTATCGACAAGAAGGACTGTATATGTGAGTTTTAAAATTTTATAACCCTGTTTATTGGTATTTCCTGCAATTTATATTTGTTATATGTTATTAATTAAGAATTTCAATTATTTACTTGTGTAAACACCTGTGAAGCTAATAGTTTCCTTTTCTTTTCTAAATTTTCATTTTGATGCAAACATTTAAGTTTCTTAATTATTTGACATTTTTGACAGCTTTAATTATTTTTCACTTAAGTTCTTTAACGCATGCGTTAGAAAGCAAATTCTATTCAGAGCAAATTTTATACGTTAAATTAAATTACATATAGGATATTTCTTATATTAAAAAAATTTTATCTTCAACTAAATCCCTGAACTCTATCCCCAATTGAGATCCCTGAGCTAGAACGGTGCAATAATAACATTAAGAGTTAATTAATTACTTCAATCATTTAGTAAATACAACATTTAAAATTTACCTCAAATTAAATATAACTTAAAATTCCTTTGAACTCTATCCCAATTGAGATCCTAATCTTAATATTAAATAATTATTTTCATTTCAATATATATGTTTCTATTTAGATTTCCACAAGTATTAATATTTAAATAAGACATTTTTCTTTGAAACTTGTGTAATTAAACGTACAATTAATTCAACGTTTCGGGAACGTCCTTTGTTCCGTTTGTCAAGAATTTATTTTGACAGTTACAGAAATTGAAATAAGGTAACTATTTTAACTAGTATAAAATATGAAACAAGGTAACTAATTTAAATTTAATCTCGATGGGTGTGTTTGACTTCGGGTAGTGGGTCTAGTACATGATGTAGAAGGTGCAGAAGTGGGGACGTCAGGAATAGTTGTAGCATAAGTGTTTGCAATTTCTTGAAGATTTGGAGTTGGTTGAAATTTCGAATCAACTTGTTTAATTATATTCTTCCAAATTTGTGGTATTCTAGAAGTGTCATCTCGTTTATTGAGGGCGTTTGGTCTTCTTTTAAATTCAACTGCTTCTCTAATAATTCTTTCTTGTAAGGTATATAGAGGTGCAATTAGACGGATATTGTTGTTTAATTTGGTGTCCTGTATCTAAATGATGTGCAGCTAAAGATGATGATGGATTGTGCTCTAATTGCTAGTTGGGTTCATCGGTTCTCGCATATAATATTCTGTTAGTTTGTCCGATATAAGTTCTTTGACAGTTGTTGCACGGTATCTCAACCCCTTGGTATTCATTAGAATTTTGTCTTTGGGGTTTCTTAAAAGTTGGGACAAAGTTGAATGTGGTTTGAATACCGGTCTGAAGTCGTTTTGGAAATTTCTTTGGATTCTGTCTGTAATTCCTTTTATATAAGGTAAAATAACAGGAATCTCGTTCATTGTTTGACAAGTTATTATTTCTTGGTCTTCTTACTTCGTTGGTAATTTTCAATATTTCTTGATCTTTGTATTCATTTTGAACTAGTATTTTATTAATAGTCTTCATCTCTTCCGTTTTAGAATTTTGGTCAGATAAGTGGTAAGAGCGGTATATCAAGGATTTCATAACGCTACGTAATTGACCAGGATGGTGATGCGATAGAGATTTAAGTATCTATTCGTATGAGTTGGTTTTCGATAAACTTTGTGTGTAAATTTACCATTAGGAAGTCTTGTTATTAGGGTGTCCAAAAAATGGAGTGAATTATTTTCTTCAACTTCCATAGTAAATTTGATGTTGTTGTGAATGTTGTTAATATGTCCTAGAAAACGGTCCAAGTTGTCTTTTCCATGAGGCCAAACTACAAATGTATCGTCAACATAACGAAACCAACATTTAGGTTTTAAATCTGCAGAATTTAAAGCAGTGGTTTCAAAATGTTCCATATATACATTCGCAAAAGCTAGAGAGATGGCGAGTCCATAGGTGCTCCTTGAATTTGCTTGTAGAATTGTCCTTCGTATGTAAAATAGGTTGAGTGCATGCAGTGGTTTATCAGTTTGAGTATATCTTGGTTTATTGAGTGTTTTCTTCTAGAATTTTCATCATGTCTTCAATAGGTATTTTGGTGAAAAGTGACGTTATGTCGAAGCTAACTAAAATGTCATTTGGAGCAAATTGTACAATTTGAGTTTGTGTAGAAAATCATAAGAGCTATTGATGTAGGATACAGAATTTTCACAAATCGGTTGAATAATTTTTGCTAGATAACGTCAAGGTCATGAGTCGGAAGTTGAAGAAAATAATTCACTCCTTTTTGGGCACCCTAATAACAAGACTTCCTAATGGTAAATTTACACAAAGTTTATCGAAAACCAACTCATACGAATAGATACTTGAACTCTCTATCGCATCACCATCCTGGTCAATTACGTAGCGTTATGAAATCTTGATATACCGCTCTTACCACTTATCTGACCAAAATTCTAAAACGGAAGAGATGAAGACTATTAATAAAATATTAGTTCAAAATAGATACAAAGATCAAGAAATATTGAAAATTACCAACGAAGTAAGAAGACCAAGAAATAATAACTTGTCAAACAATGAACAAGATTCCTGTTATTTTACCTTATATAAAAGGAATTACAGACAGAATCGCAAAGAAATTTCCCAAAACGACTTCAGACCGGTATTCAAACCACATTCAACTTTGTCCCAACTCTTAACAAACAAAGACAGAATTCCCAACGAAAACCAAGGAGCGTATGAGATACCGTGCAACAACTGTCCAAGAACTTATATCGGGCAAACTAATAGAATATTATACGCGAGAGCCCAACACAAACTAGCAATTAAACAGCACAGTCCTTCATCATCTTTAGCTGCACCTCATTTACACACAGGATACCAACTTAACCCTAACACTATCCGTGTAATTGGACCTCTACGTACCTTACACGAACAAATTGTTAGAGAAACAGTTGAAATTCAAAGAAGACCCAACGCCCTCAATAAACGAGATGACACTTCTAGAATACCACAAATTTGGAAGAATATCATTAAACAAGTTGATTCGAATTTCAACCAACTCCAAATCTTCAAGAAATTGCAAACACTTATGCTACAACTATTCCTGACGTCCCCACTTCTGCACCTTCTACATCAATACTAGACCCACTACCCGAAGTCAAACACACCCATCGAGATTAAATTTAAATTAGTTACCTTGTTTCATATTTTATACTAGTTAAAATAGTTACCTTATTTCAATTTCTGTAACTGTCAAAATAAATTCTTGACAAAGGGCACAAAGGACGTTCCCGAAACGTTGAATTAATTGTACGTTTAATTACACAAGTTTCAAAGAAAAATGTCTTATTTAAATATATATATATATATATATATATATATATATATATATATATATTGTTCCTCTGGGATCATTAGAGATTCATAGAATAATAATATAAATTCAACTTACAAAGTTTTTTTTTATCCGAGTTAACCCAGAGGACTGTTTTTTATATGGCATTTAACATAGCTTTTCGACATGTTTTAGTAAATGTGTAATAACTGATTACCAGGAGCGATATTTTGTATCAAAAAAAGGCTTACTTTGTAGTTCAGAAGTAGGAGAACACGATCCTTTGGTCAAAAATGACATCAAGTAGGTAATCTAAACTGTGAAATGCTTTCAAAATATTAAAAATATTACGTTCATTATGGCCATTAATCATAAAAAAATAATTGTTTCTATCAAATTATTGCAAAACTAAAAAAATTAAATAACTTTTTTTGTTAACTAAAAATATCTGAAAAACAACAAATTTTATCACTTTTGTCAACTATTTTTCTTTTTAAACTAACAAATATTATTTTTCAAACAAAGCAAATTAATTTATTTTCTAAATTTACATGTGGTTTGAACTGGAATTTTGAGGGTTATTGGTATTATTTTGAAACAAATGTAGAAATATTGATTTACCTGCATATTATAAAGATGTGAATTTATTTCTGTATATTAATACTTATATTTGAATATAATTGCAAAATATGAATCGATTTCAAATTATTGACAACTGTCATTGGAAACTATTCTTTTCACAAAATATTATTTTTGCAAGTAAATCTTAAAATTTAATTTTTATGCTACTTTGACAGTGTCTTCACAGGCTGTAGAATTGACAGTACGTACACAGCTATACACATGACAGCTGTCAAACGGTTCATTTATATTTTTTTCCACTTTTCTAATGATATTCCAATGTTCAGAATATATTTCTTTACTTTCAGTCCCCAAACACGTATATTTTCGGTACTTGGACAATATTTTGAAAGCATTTCACAGCTAGATTACCTACTGGATGTCATTTTTGACCAAATTATCATCTTCTCCAATTTCTGAAATACGGAGTAAGCCTTTTTTGGTACAAAATACCGCTCCTGGTCATCAGTTATTACACATTAAGTAAAACATGTTGGAAACCCATGTTAAATGCCATATAAAAGACAACCCTCTAGTGGGGCAGGTTAATTCGATCAAAAACTTTATAAATTGGATTTATATTATTTTTTATAAATGGCTAATAATCCCAGAGCACGCAAAGAATTTTGAACTTTGCCAAAATAAGAACCACTCTGATATACAGGGTGACATAGAAAAAGTGCCATGCATAGTGCCACGCGACAGAGGACACTAAAATAAGAAAAACAAGTTCTTATGAACTCCGCAACGCCTTCGTTTAAAAGATATAGGGTGTTGAAGTTTAATTATTTTTTTTTAATATCTTTTACAATGATGAAATAAGCGGACAGAATTTTGTATACAGGGCTTTTTATCACGCAGAATTCAAATATGGCCTTAGATATTTTATTACTGATAGAGGGCGCAACATACAGGTTTCTATCTTGTTTGAATCGGTCCTAACTTTTTACCTTACACTGTATGTCATTTTCGACTGGAAAAATTTGTTTTCCCATCTTTTCTGCTTCATAAAGGTATACCTTATTGAAGTCACTAGGACCAACGGTTTACGAGAAAAATGCATCCTATGCATGCAAATTATCCAAAAGCGCCAATGTAACTTATTTGCAAAAACAATGACATAACACTTCAACAATTAAATTTTAATAGCAACAATGAAGGGCAGTGATTAAAAAAACATTAATTTTTAGAAGATGTTCAAATTGTTGTCCTTGTACTTATACATTTTTCAATTCTTCTTCCTAAGGATTGACGGCATCTTTGAAATATTCCTGGTTATTACGGAATCTATCTGCGGATTCCATACTTCTTATCCATAGTTGCTCTTCATTATGTATTTCTACAGAATAAACATCATTTTTCATGTATCCCCAAAATGAAAAATCGAGGGGATTAAGGTCGGACTACGAGCTGGCCAGGTTACAGGTCCCCCTCGACCAATCCACGTATTTCCAAATCTCCTATCCAAAATTTCCTTGCCAATCGAGAAAAGTGAGCTGGCGCGCCATCATGCATGTAACGTATTCTACCAATAATAGCCAATGGAACATCCTCTAATAACGTATTTAGTTCATTCTCCAAGAAATTTCGATACAGTTCACCTGTCAATCGATTGGGAAATTGAAATGGGCCAATTAAGTAATTGGCAATTATACCTGCCCACACATTAATAGAAAACCTATATTGGTGACTTCTAATTACGGTTTGATGAGGTGCATATTATGTAGGTTCAGAACACCATCACGGCTAAAACCAGCTTCATCAGTAAACAAAATTGAAGAAAAATATCGTGACTTTGATTTTGCAACCATTCGCAAAATTGTACACGAAGAAGATAGTCATGTTCTAATAGTGAATTAACCTTTTGGAAATGATACTGGGCGAAGAAGTTGTTCATTGAAAATTTGTCTAATTAATTCACGGTTAACATTTCGTACCGCTGAACTTGTTTTCCTGGTGCTTGTTCTCGGATTATTTTCTACCATTCGTGAAACAGTTTCTTCGTTTCGCAGTGCAACGAGTTCTGAAATTACTATGCACGTCAATAACTGTCCTATTATGATAATATGCCTTAATGGATATCTTTCTCGATAGATACGTTGAGCTTCGGAAGAATTTGATCTAGCTTCGCCGTAATACAATTATGTCCCTGTATTATTCAAAGTGTAGTGAACCATTTTTGAAGTAATTTTGAAAAAATAAGAGAATCAATGAAAACTTAATCAAGAACACAAAATACCTCGACTGGAAAATTTGTTTTCCATCTTTTCTGCTTCAGAAAGGTATACCTTATTGAAGTCGCTAGGACCAACGGTTTACGAAAAATGCATCCGATGCATGCAAATTATCCAAAAGCGCCAGTAACTTATTTGCAAAAACAATGACATAACTCTTCAACAATTAAATTTAATAGCAACAATGAACAGTGATTAAAAAAACATTAAATTTTTAGATGTTCAAATTGTTGTCCTTGTAGAATACATTTTTCAATTCTTTTCAAAACTTAATCAAGAACAAAAATACCTCTAACAAGACAATAATATTTTGCCAAGTGTCATACATTTCGTTTGTTTTCGTAAATTTCCATCGCCTGTTATTTTCATCACTCCAATAGTACATATTATTTTATGTTCCTAAATGGTTCACTATACTTTTGAAGAATACAGGGACATGATTATGTATTTAGAATCTCGATCAAATTTCTCCAAAGTTCAACGTATCTATCGAGAATGATATCCTTAGGACAGGTTCAATGTTCAAACATTTATTGACGTCATAGGCGTTTGGATGAAGATTGGTGAAATGTCTGTTTAAAAAAAGTTAATAGTGGAGTTTCAACTCGTCGCACAGTTGAAAAGGAATAAGCTCAACATAATTAGATTGATAGATGTTTCATTAGATATTGCAAGGGACATTTTAATTCAATATCTTCAAAATGGTTTCCTTTAAATGATAGCGTTCTGTACATTTTTTAGTGGAATATACCCAATCGAGTGAATATGATTTTTGTTGTACTATAAGCCTGTTTCATTTTTCATAAGAGAATGATAGTTTGTCTGAAGTCGCTACGAGCACCGTTTTCGAAATAAATCGATTTGAACTTTTCATGTTTAATCATACTTTTATAAAATTAACTCAATTTTTACAATTATGAAAGATGGCTATGGTCAAAACAATTACGTAAACGTCAAACTGCTCTCATGCCATAAATTAATTTTGCTTTAGAAAGTAAGAAATAAACTTAAAAATAATCGTTTTAATTGTTGCTGACAATTAATAAAAAAAATTCAAAATGACAACTGAAAGCATGAAACAAAACTGAATCCAAAAGATCCTCCACATGACGACCATCCGTTTTATACAAATTTATTCGTTTAAGATTGCAATTTTGCAAAAATTTCATTGTTTCTAAATTGTCAGCATCGTGAATTCTTCTCCAAATCTGATCGCGTGTTTGTATTGAAATCACATTTTAGATATCCCAAACGCAAAATCGAAAAAATCTGGACCTTGCTGGCAACAACGTCTGCGATCCATCGCTCTTAATTGTTATCTAAAAAGTACGAACAGTTCTGTTATAGTGATCCGGACAACCATCATTAAAACCAAAAGTTCCGGATATTCAGATTAATATCATGTAATAAATCCGGTAAAGTATTTTGAAAGTTGAGATATTCTACGACGTTTAACGATTAGGCAATTCTACAGGTCATAGCAAATTATCGTCAAGAACACCTATCCATACATTAATGATTAACATGAAAAGTTCAAATCGATCTATTTCGAAAACGGAGCGTTCTAGCGACTTCAGGCAAAGTATCATTCTTTTAGAAAAATCGAATTTTTTAAATTTTATTTTAAAATTGTGAAATTTTGAAAACAAAAACTTATGAATAAAAATGTCAATGCCCGCTCAATCGAGCTGCTTATCAGTACAACTAAAATGTTAGGCGCCATCTTCCAAGAGCTCACTCTTAGGATATCTTTGTATTAAGGTAATTAAATTAAAATCTGCTCTAGAATCTGCAGTTTTCTTTTGTGAATAGAGTTTGTGGACACCCTGTACATAGTGAGTTTTTTTTCATTTTAAGCATTGGCATCTCGTAAACTACAAGAGGTAGAGATTCGGTTAAATGGGGAAATAGTTGCAGTTTATGAACCTAAATTAACGACGCTTTCAATTGTTGGAAAAAGTTCATGGCTTATTAGATATTTAAAAAACTAAAATTTTGCATTTAATAAATAACTCTCTTGTTATCAATTTGAGAAAGAAAATGTAAAGGAAAAATGGTAGCGTTTTTAGTTTATCTACTGGCGACGCCACTTTTGTTCGTTATTCAACTTATGATATAAATTTTTGTTTTTAAGTGGAAGGCTGTGACTTTTCAGATGCACATTTTTAAGCTTTGTAACGATATCAGACATGATGTATTTATTTTAAAAATAACAAATTATAACGATTTTATTATTGATTCACAGTTGACCATGGAAAAATGAATTAATTATTATGGTTTTTAGAAGTTTCTTGCACAATAAGTACAGTTTTTTTTCATTTAAAACTTTGATGCGTAATATGTTGCACATGCTAATTTCCTGCTCGCTTGAGTTAGAACAGATTTTTAAGTAGCAGTAATAGTTGGCTTTAGCATTTTAAAAGAACAAATTTTTGGTCACCTTACATTGATTGCTGTACTAAGTTTAATAATAGTTTAGAAGAGCTGCTCGATTTATTCCAGGGGAGAGATATGATGTGGTACTTTGCATTTTATTACAGCATAACTGCATCATGTCGCTATTACTGTGGGTCTTCAATTTGTTTTACCTTTGAGTATTTAATCTGAGGCATCTCTTACTTTAATGCTTGAACCTGCCTTATTTATTTATGTGTTAGTTAATAAACCACGACCATGAGTAACCAATGTAAATGTAAACCAGTTGTACGCTCTACAAATTTAACTCCGATATATTTGGTTTTAAATTAGCGGGAAAATAGTGGGACAATAGCAATTTTCATATGCGATATAAGAAAATGGTAAAATAGAGTATTGAGATTACATATCTGTATTTCGAGAGTCTTTATTATAAATAATTTGTCCTTACCTTCCGTTCTCTAGATTGAACTTCCAAAAAATGTTTAACTGACAAAACCTTAAATGTATGCAAAGTTTATGACTAAAATTTAGATTTACATAGTAAAAAGAACCTCAATAACAACCAAGTAAATAATTTAACAAAAAATATAAAAAGGAAATTTTCAATAACAGTAATTAAGAAATATTTTTTAATCTGATTTCAATGAATTGTTTTTAATTCCTATTAAAAAATGATTAGAAAACCCATGTTGGTGACTTCTAATTACGGTTTGATGGTCATATTATGTAGGTTCAGAACACCATCACGGCTAAAACCAGCTTCATCAGTAAACAAAATTGAAGAAAAATATCGTGACTTTGATTTTGCAACCATTCGCAAAATTGTACACGAAGAAGATAGTCATGTTCTAATAGTGAATTAACCTTTTGGAAATGATACGGCGAAGAAGTTGTTCATTGAAAATTTGTCTAATTAATTCACGGTTAACATTTCGTACCGCTGAACTTGTTTTCCTGGTGCTTGTTCTCGGATTATTTTCTACCATTCGTGAAACAGTTTCTTCGTTTCGCGCAGTGCAACGAGTTCTGGAAATTCACTATGCACGTCAATAACTGTCCTATTATGAAATATGCCTTAATGGATATCTTTCTCGATAGATACGTTGAGCTTCGGAAGAATTTGATCTAGCTTCGCCGTAATACAATTATGTCCCTGTATTATTCAAAGTGTAGTGAACCATTTTTGATAATTTTGAAAAATCAATAAGAGAATCAATGAAAACTTAATCAAGAACACAAAATACCTCGACTGGAAAAATTTGTTTTCCCATCTTTTCTGCTTCAGAAAGGTATACCTTATTGAAGTCGCTAGGACCAACGGTTTACGAGAAAAATGCATCCGATGCATGCAAATTATCCAAAAGCGCAAGTAACTTATTTGCAAAAACAATGACATAACTCTTCAACAATTAAATTTAATAGCAACAATGAAGCAGTGATTAAAAAAACATTAAATTTTTAGATGTTCAAATTGTTGTCCTTGTACTTAATACATTTTCAATTCTTTTCAAAACTTAATCAAGAACACAAAATACCTCTAACAAGACAATAATATTTTGCCAAGTGTCATACATTTCGTTTGTTTTTCGTAAATTTCCATCGCCTGTTATTTTCATCACTCCAATAGTACATATTATTTTATGTTCCTAAAATGGTTCACTATACTTTTGAAGAATACAGGGACATGATTATGTATTTCGAGAATCTCGATCAAATTTCTCCAAAGTTCAACGTATCTATCGAGAATGATATCCTTTAGGACAGGTTCTAATGTTCAAACATTTATTGACGTCATAGGCGTTTGGATGAAGATGGGTGGTGAAGATGTCTGTTTAAAAAAAGTTAATAGTGGAGTTTTCGGAACTCGTCGCACAGTTGAAAAGGAATAAGCTCAACATATTATTAGATTGATAGATGTTTCATTAGATATTGTTGCAAGAGTGGACTTTATGCTTAATGGTAAGCTAGCTCACTTTTTGAGTGGTAAAAATTTTTGAAATGAGGTTTGAAAATAGGTGGATTTGTCGTTCGTAATATGATCACTGCTCTTCAGTAATAAAAGAACTAAGGTCATATTTGAATTCTGCGTGATAAAAGCCCTGTATACAAAATTGCGTCCGCTTATTACATCATTGTAAGAAGATATTGAGAAAAAACAAAAAATAATTAAACTTCATAAGTTTTTGTTTTCAAAATTTCAATTTTAACATCAAATTTAAAAATTTCGACTCTTTCATAAGAGAATGATACTCATGTCTGAAGTCGCTACGAGCACCGTTTTCGAAATAAATCGATTTGAACTTTTCATGTGTTAATCATACTTTTATAAAATTAACTCGAATTCATTTACAATTATGAAAGATGGCTATGGAAAATAAACAAAATAACAATTGCGTAAACGTCAAACTGCTTTCATGCCATAAATTAATTTTGCTTTAGAAAGTAAAAATAAACTCAGGTAAAAATAATCGTTTTAATACAAAAAAATGTTGCTGACACAATTAATAATAAAAAACATTCAAAATTGACAACTGAAAGCATGAAACACAAACTGAATCTACAAAAGATGCTCACATGACGATCATCCGTTTCTATGCACAAATTTATTCGTTTATGTAAAGATTGCCAATTTTTGTAATAATTTACTGTTTCTAAATTCGATCTATTTCGAAAACGGTGCGTTCTAGCGACTTCAGGCAAGAGTATCATTCTTTTAAGAAAAAATCGAAATTTTTAAATTTTATTTGAAAATTGTGAAATTTTGAAAACAAAAACTTATGAATAAAAATGTCCAATGCCCCGCTCAATCGAGCTGCTTATCAGTACAACTAAAATGTTAGCGCCATCTTCCAAGAGCTCCAGCTCTCTTAGGAATATTTTGTATTAAGGTAATTAAATTAAAATCTGCTCTAGAATCTGCAGTTTTCTTTTGTGAATAGAGTTTGTGGACACCTGTACATAGTGAGTTTTTTTTTTTCATTTTAAGCATTGGCATCTCATAAACTACAAGAGGTAGAGATTCGGTTAAATGGGGAAAGAGTTGCAGTGTTATGAACCTAAATTAACGACGCTTTCAATTGTTGGAAAAAGTTCGTGGTTTATTAGATATTTAAAAAAAAAAGTAAAATTTTGCATTTAATAAATAACTCTGTTGCTATCGATTTGAGAAAGAGAAATGTAAAGGAAAAAATGGTAGCGTTTTTTATGCTTTATCTACTGGCGACGCCACTTTTGTTATATCTCTCCTTATTCCAAAGTTATGATATAAACTTTTGTTTTTTTTTAATGGAAGGCTGTGCCTTTTCAGATGCGCATTTTTTTAAGCTTTGTAACGATATCAGACATGATGTATTTATTTTTAAAAATAACAAAGTTATAACAATTTTATTATTGATTCACAGTTGACCATGGAAAAAATGAATTAATTATTATGGTTTTTAGAAGTTTCACACCCTTGCCACAATAAGTACAGTTTTTTTTTTCATTTAAAACTTTGATGAGCGAAAACAGGTTTAGTGATTTTTCTTTTAAATTTTGTAGAATCGTTATTATTATGAATGCAACAAAATGACACGAATAAAAATTTTGGACATTTTAATGCGTAATATGTTGCACATGCTAATTTCCTGCTCGTTTGAGTTAGAACGGATTTTTTTAAGTAGCAGTAATAGTTGGCTTTAACATTTTTAAAAAGAACAAATTTTTGGTCACCTTACATTGATTCTTGTACTAAGTTTAATAATAGTTTAGAAGAGCTGCTCGATTTATTCCAGGGGAGAGATATGATGTGGTACTTTGCATTTTATTACAGCATAACTGCATCATGTCGCTATTACTGTGGGTCTTCAATTTGTTTTACCTTTGAGTATTTAATCTGAGGCATCTCTTACTTTAATGCTTGAACCTGCCTTATTTATTTATGTGTTAGTTAATAAACCACGACCATGAGTAACCAATGTAAATGTAAACCAGTTGTACGCTCTACAAATTTAACTCCGATATATTTGGTTTTAAATTAGCGGGAAAATAGTGGGACAATAGCAATTTTCATATGCGATATAAGAAAATGGTAAAATAGAGTATTGAGATTACATATCTGTATTTCGAGAGTCTTTATTATAAATAATTTGTCCTTACCTTCCGTTCTCTAGATTGAACTTCCAAAAAATATGTTTAACTGACAAAAACCTTAAATGTATGCAAAGTTGATGACTAAAATTTAGATTTACATAGTACCATAAAGAACCTACAAATAACAACACAAAGTAAAATGAATTTCAACAACAAAGAATATAAATTCAAGGGAAACTCTATTCAATGCACAGCACGTATATTAATGTAAATCACTTTTTTTAATAACATGATATTCATGATGAATTGTTTTTCAACTTCCTATCTAAAGAAATGCATGTATTGAAAAGCATGTAATATTAATCAAGTTGATAAATTGATTTCTAAACCATATCGATTTTTTTCCTTGTTTTTGAAGGATTCGTAAATATTTTTATAGCAGCTTTTTAACATTTTTTCCAGTTACGTTATTTGATATACGAAAATATTTGATAAAAGAACAGCTGCCATATTTATAATATGAAATGTGTGTTCTAAAAATGTTGGTTGACTTATCTCATGAATCAATCATTCTAAATGTCAAAAAAAGCGTCGAGCAATATACATTTCATTATCATCATTCTATATATTTCTACCCTACCTGTCCTTAGAGTAGAATTTTTTTTTAATCTCTCGAATAACGGTATATTTTTTATGTGATATTAATATAAAAATTAAATATACTCTAAAGCTATTTTCAATTATGTACGTTTGCATTTTGTACACATGCTTTTAAAGTAAACAATGCAGGGTTAGGGTAAAATTCACCCCTAATGTAATTTTAGTAGGGGACTGCTGCAGCACAACCCTAAATCAGAATTGTTCCACTTACTTTAATTTTTTTTGTTTTAATTTATGCTACCTATGTGTTATTTTAATCTGCTCTTATGGTCTGTAACAAAAGAAATCCTAACACAATAGAAAAGAATCCCTAAGAAAATCTCTAGTGGTTTGAAATAGTTTTTATAACTAGAATTACCCTATTTTATAGTTTTTAAAGAATCCTCTTATGTGATTTCAATTTAAACAAGTCTGTCAAACCGATCGTATTGAAAGGAATAAAGGGTGTAACATTAATTTCAGTAATAATAGCGGCATGTGTAATATTAATCATAAATTGTGAGATGTGTATGTACGGTTCACAATTATAGAGTAACGGAATAAACACTATGATTTTTACAAATTTTGTTCTTTAACCGTATCGTAATAGTGCCCCACTGGCAACTGTACTCTAAGAAGATTTATTGCTTCTACGGTTGTTAATAGAATATAGACGTCTTTATATTTTATGGATTATGGAGATTACCACGCAGATATAAATTCGGAGGTGTCTGAAGATACTTTGAATTAATGTCACTGGTTCCTGAATATTCATTAATTGTGATGGACAGTGCTTCATACTATTCCCGACACTTAGACGGTCCACCCACAAGTATGCGTGGAAGACAATTATGACATTAGAGTAAAATTTATTAAATCCAGTCCCTATGTTAAGATTACCATCTTATCACTATGAAGTAAACCCAAAAGAGCTGGTGTGAACTCAAGTACAAGAAAAGTGGCGCAAAAGTAGCGCAGCCCAAATTAAATGTGTGGTGTTGGGAAGTGATTAACTAAGGCACTAAATAACATGACCGCAGGCTAGAAGGAAAAATACACAGAACACATAGAAAATATATGTGAGAAGTTGATAGCGTTGCCGGAAAACGAATCTGTAATCTATAATGATTTCGACAGATGAAGTTTCTTCGGAGAAAAAATTTATAGAACTATAATCAGAATGTTTTGAATATATTAACATATTTAAAATAGTTTCATTTTTATTAGAAATATTACTAATTATTAAGAATTTAGTTTTACATGTAGTTAATTAATTAGGCAAAATGTTTAGTGTTTAAAAATCTTAGCTTCATAGTAAGACATCCTGCACAAGTAGATTTACGTTTATTAATTTAGAATTTTGGTAACTAATGAAATTATAATTCTACTAAATATTAAAAATTATCATTTTTGGCAGAAAGTACATAATTTTTTTCCAAATAAATATTTGTCGTATTATCAGTATTATGATGAAGGTCATATAATTAACTAATGAAAGAAAAATTATCTACAAAGATAATAGTAAAAATTGATTCTCAATTTCTGTAGTAAATGAATCAAATAGTTCTGTACGTAAATTACAAATAATTAATAAGTGAAAGTTGGTATAAATTTATTAACAATAATTAGATTACAAAACTAATGGTTCATAATATAATTTCCAAAAATACTTCAAAAAATGCAATTTAAATTATGACGCACATGGTTTAAAAACGGATACGCGAGATTTAGTTTTGAAATTAATTTATTTGGAAAATATTCATTGATTTATAAAGCAGACGTAAAATAGACTAAGAAATCGTTGTCTTAACTTACCGATTGCTTCTTTTGGTGTATGACATGTGGCGCCATCGTGGTCTTCGGGGTCCTCCAATTGTTTCCACAAAAAGTTAGATATCAAGGCGATATCACATAGCACGATATCCAGCCTATAATCCATTTCCAACAGTGACTCTTTATGGGTACTTCGTATTTTCATGAATAACACGAGGATTTTCAATGACTCCAAATTCGAGAATTATTAACAACACCATCCAAATGACAATGAACTTATTCGCATTAACTTAAAAAGTTCATTAAATATGTTGGTTGACCTTGAGCTTTGGCCCGATAAGGGTGACCATTAAGTTTAGTATCTGAGGGTGAAATGCAGTACATAAAGTAATGGACCAAAAATGTAATATCTGTACCAAAATTTACCTGACTTATATTAGGACCAATATTTTATATTTTATTCTCTTCGTTCCAAACTGAACAGCGGTTACACGTACAAATATTTATGTTGTGAAGTCCTGCATCTCTGCTAGCATAAATGTTTTCCATATGCCTTCATCCCGAACTAACATGCTAACAAATATAATATATTACAAACAAATGGTAAATTTAAAAGAGGACATTTCGTCCCCGCTAATTTTAGGAGCGTGAAGTTGGGATGGGTTTCTTGGCTTTGTTCCACTGGATATGGGGTAGATTAGCCTAATGCCTTCAGGCGAGTGGGTGAAGTTCACAACCTCAGATAGATATCCTATACCGCTCTAAGAAAGTCAAGGAGCTGGCTAAACGTTTGCTTTTGTGCACCTCAGTCAGCTTTTCGACACCCAGCAGGAGCATAACTTTCGATAATTTAAACGTTCTGCTGGCTGCGAGCTTTCAGTTATACAAAATTACATACTTGCACTAGAATAAATACTCCCTTAACTGATCCCAGACACAAATCGTTAACGTACGCGGTTTAACCCCGAAAGAAAAGACAACTTAGTGTTGGCGAATTCAAAGGAAAAATGTACACATGTATTTTAAAGTTTACAATGAAGGTATTTAATTTACCCAAAAATCGATCTGGCACGATTGACACTCTAACTGTAACTAACCTTCCCCCGATTTCAAACCCAACCACTTCACTCCCGCAATCAAACCCCCATCTTTTCAAATGTAACAAAAATAAAAAACCTTAATTTCCGTTGGAACACTTTCATATGAATTATTGCACGGCACCTTAATTTTAAAAATATGCATTCGTCCGTAACAACACTACATTTCCCTCTTGAAGTTTCAAGTAACAAACAAAGATATCTTTTAAAAATCATTATTAATTTTATTAAATACATAAATAAAAAGTTTACCTCAGTGGCATTTGAACCTACGACCTGTACTAACCAACTTCGCCATCAGGGTTCAAGCCCCAATCGATGTAAATGTTGTCTTTATGTATGTAGAACTGATGTAAATTCTACACATAAAGACCAAATTTACATCGATTGGGGCTTGAACCTTAATGGCGCAGTTGGTTACCGCGGTACTCTAGCAAAGTACAGGTCGTAGGTTCAAATCTTACTCGAGGTAAACTTTTTATTTCTATATTTAATAAAATTAATAATAATTTTAATTACCTTTGAACTTATTCGTTCATAACATAACTTATAATAAATTAATATTAGTCAAGTTGCGTTGGTATGTGTGAATCTTTGCGATATTGCAGGCTCACATTCCATTAATATAAGTAATTTGATTGTAATCTCATTATATTTAGAATTTACATCAGTTTTACAAACATAAAGACAAAATTTACACCGATTGGGGCTAGGACCTTGATGGTGCAGTTGGTTACCGCGGTACTCTAGCAAAGTACAGGTCGTAGGTTCAAATCTTACTCGAGATAAACTTTTTATTTATGTATTTAATAAAATTAATAATAATTTTTATTTACACATTTACCTTTGAACTTATTCGTTCATAACAAAAACGTATAATAAAGATATCTTTTGATCGCGGCCCGTTTAATCATTAGATCAATGACGTTTTTACATCAAGAGCGTGCATAAGAAATTACAATGACGTGAATGGCTGTATAGACACATTAAAAAAGGCGTGAAAACAGTATTGTTAACTTAACTTAACCTTCACGCCATTCCCATGCGGGGTAGGCAAAACAATCCCTACCTCATTTATTTTTCATTCACAATCTTTCTCCATGCTTTCCTATCTCCGCATAACTTTCGAGCTCCCGCAAGGTTCAGACATTGTCTCTGATATGCCCGTTTATTTTTAAAACTCCTTATCTTTCTTTCCTTTATCATACATTCTACTGCATCAGCCAAGTTTTACGCGGCCTACCAGACCCGGCCTTTCCTCTAATCTCACCATATATTTTCTTCGTTAATCTTGCGTTGTACATTCTCTTAATGTGACCAAACCAGTATAATGTACTACTTTTGTATTTATCCATCATTATCTTTTCCTCGCCACACTCAGTCATTATGCATTAATTCTTTATCTTATCCCTTCTCGTTTTACCACATGCGCTTCTCAGGAATCTCATACCCACGGCATTTATTTTTCTTTTGTGTTTTTACATACCCATATCTCACTTCCATACAGTACTGATTGAGCCAACACGCCATTATAGATTGCTCGCAGCTAGGCTCATGCTTTCGTTTCTCATTATCGTCCACATACTTCCAATCACTTTCCTTCCAGCATTGACCCTTCGTCCAATCTCGCCTTCGATTGTACCATCTGTAGTAAACATTCTACCCAGGTATACCAGCTCGTCTACTTGCTCCACAATTTCGTCTTGCAGAGTAAATAATCTACTCTCCTTTACACCTTTCCGATTGAACACCACAATCTTAGCTTTATTCACGTTTACCTTTAGGTCTATGCTTTCACAGACTGTATCAAACCTCCTCAGAGCGTTTTGTAGCTCATCCGCACTGTCACTTAATAAGAATCTGCGTACATCAGAAGTCGTACATTTTGTATCGATACATGCTTGTCTAACACATCTGTCCATGTATACATTGAACAACCACGGTGACATCACAGAACCTTGTCGCACTCCTTCCTCACAATATTAAATTATTCACTCACCCTAACATACGCCCGACTGCCATTGCATACTGCCCTTATTCCATTTATTATACCTTTATTTACGCCATATTAATTTAATATTTCCCACAGCTTCTCCCTATTGACTCTGTCGTATGCTTTCTGCAGATCTACAAACGCACAGTACAACTTCCGTTTTACCCTTAAACATTTTTCGATTACCTGCTGGAGAGCATTGTTACAATGAAATTCCACTTTAGGCCGACTTAGGTATATTGTAAAACTTTAATACCGAACCCATTCCCTTGGTCTAAATGTTAAGTGTAGGCACGTATATTTTGAAAACCTGTGCAATATCAGTAAAAAAAAGGATTAGTACAGGGTCTGCCAGTGAATCGGGAAATATTGAAGTACCCAATTTTTCAGAAAATACTTATTTTCAAAACTTTTGATCTGTACAAAAAGCCTATTTTACGAGAAGCTGTTTTGGTAGCTGACAGAAGATGGTCAACCCATGAGAGATTTGAAGATACAGTCATACCCAACAGAGTAATAGAGTCTGAGCCATTTACACTTACAACAGGAAGTGATCGATCATTTTTGGCGGACACAAGGCAACACTGAGTTTTGTTAGCATTAAATTTAACTAGATTATTGCTTCCCCATTCGAGAATACGTTGAATGTCTTTGTTGATTGAATTTGCCATTTCAGCTTTAATTTCTTGATTTGGTATAGAAGGTGGATTATCACTACGAGGAGACTAAGATGAACTACAGTGAAGAGTGCTATCGTCAGCAAAGCAATGGATGGGGTTAGTTGTTGAAGAAATAAGGTCATTTATGTACAGCAGAAAAGTGTAGGCGCTATAACGGATCCCTGTGGTACGCCCGCATTAATGGTAACTTCTTTTGAAAAAGCCATCAACTACGACACGTATTCGTCTTTTATGAAGGAAACTAGAAACCCAGTTGATGAGCGTATCATTTAACCCAAACGAGGTGAGTTTGGCAAGTAAACACTTATGCCAAACTTGGTCAAATGCCTTTGAGATATGTAAAGCGACTACAACTGTTTCACTGGACTGCTCTATTGTTCCAAACTTGGGTCACATATGAAAGAAGATCACCTGTTGAACGACTTTGCCTAAACCCATATTGGTGGTCACTAAGGAGTTTGTTAATTTCAAGGAACGTGAGCAGTTGCTGATTGATGGCTTTTTCCATGATTTTAGACAAAATGGAAGTGATGGCAATTGGTCGGTAGTTTGAGGGATCGGTCTTATCGCCTTTTTGGGAATAGGTTGAACATTTGCTAACTTCCATGATGAAGGAATTCCCAGAAGACATAGAGATCGTATAGAGCTTAGGTAGGACCGGTACTAGTTCGGGAACATTTCTTTAAGACAATACCGTCTGGGCCAGTCGCCTTATTGAGATCAAGCCTACTGATGATCGATTCCAAGAGCTTGTACCGAAAAGATTTGGTTTCATAGCGTATGAAGAAGAGTTGACTAGGAGCACATCTTTTCCAGAATCATTGAGACACGAGTTTGGTGCAAACAAATCCACAAAACATTGGCTTTGTCTACTGAATCAGCAACTACCGATCCGTCAATAGACGTCAGGAAATGAAGATGTTCCAAAGTTTTTACTAATAGCTTTAGCTAAAGACCAAAATTTACGACTTCCTAAATGAGATGTATCTAGTTCATTGCATTTTCGTTGTTCGAACAACTTTTTAGTTTTAGTGATGACACTTTTGCAGATATTTCCAGCACCAACGTATTCTACATGACTGTCGACCGATTTATTAGATTTCCATTTAATGTAATATTTATTTTTTAAAGATATTGCATCAGCACAAGCCTTATTGAACCAGGGTTGTGAATGTGAATGACCTATACGGTACTATTTTTGGGAATGTATAACTCCATTCCCATGAGGATGACTTCAGATACTGAAAGAGCGATGTCCGAAGAAGAGAATGACTTAAAACAATATTCACGCCATGGAAAGGTTGCAAAGAAATCCCGTGAATTACTCCATCGAGCTGACTTAAAACACCACAAGGTTCTATCGGTTTTGCGAACAACGGTGGAATTAGGTACAGTAGAAGTGATTTTATTAGAATAGATTAGAATGGTCGGAAAGGCCTAAAGGCGAAAGAACGGAAGTTTTATGAGTATATAATATGAATAAGTACGGTTCCTTCAAACCCATGTAGCGATCGTTAAAACTCATATAATCGTAAAGTAAACTTAAAGCACAAACACCACCCTTTTGTCTGAGGGTTTGTAGTTAAACACATAAATATTTTGCATTAACAATAAAAATACGCACAATATAATGAAATCACAGACTTTTATGCTACGGTAACGCGGGCGTATATATAGCAATCATAAATACGTATTTGTAACAGAAGGATGAAGCACAAGACATGCCAGATATGAATAATATAGGTGTACAGCTCTTAGGATTGAAGTAAGCGGTCAGTATATGCTTAATGTATCTACCGACAATAAAGCCCTTTCAATAGCAAACTCAAACATAATCATTGTCATAAGAAAATTCATCTTATTAGCTTAAATGATAAAAATAAATAACTATATCGAATTCGTAATCCAAACTATAAATAAAAACAAATAATTCAATAAACAAACAAGTAGCTCTAATTTGTAATTCGAAAATCGAAAATTAAAAATAATTAAATCTTTCTTTCTCAAATAAACAACAGTCCGGTAAGTAGCACGAGAACCAAATATCGCGTAGGAAACAATCTAGTTTAAATACGATATAATTTAAATTAAGTATGTTATAAAGTAAGTAGACACATTTATATTATTATTTATATTTTCCTGTGCCAGTCTCTATTTTACTTTACTTCCTTTCATCTAGAGAAAGTTGGTTAAATAAGTGGCAGCACCGCCCGGTAGAGGACGATACCAATAGTAGGGAATAGTAAGGAATGGATGTCGTCCAGAGCACAATTTGGCCTGTCTGCTAATTTAATTACTTAAAAGAGCAATACCTATGTCTCGGATCGACCTGCGTACAGGGTGAGGTCAAGGTCGAAACATACAGGCCCCGTTGCTGACGACAGCGTAAGGAAAGAATGGCTAGTTGGTACGTGGAATGTATGCATGATAAATTATTTGAAATTACGAATTTAATGAATAAAAGGCCGCTTGATATTCTGTGTATCGGAGACAAAGCGCAAGGAAAGGATACTGTGGAGATGGAGGATGGCAGCCTAGCACTATGGTCAGGGGTTGAGACTGAAATTCATGGTGCTAAAGGAGTAATCGGGAGTGAAAGAGTATCCACCGGTAAATGTGGGTTAGAATGAAAGTGGAGTTTCGAAATTGTTTTCTTATTACATGCTATACATCATGGAATTGAAGAAGAGACCAAGAGTGTAAGAACTTTTGGAATGATGTAGAGAACGTGCTGAACGTATCTAAGCCAAACGAAGGAGTGGTTATATTGAGAGATATGAATGGATGGGTGGGTATACAGAGAGAACATGCTGAACGCGTCCTAGGACAGTTCGGAGACCAAAGAGGCAATGATAATGGTGAACGCCTGGTGAACATCTGTGTGGCGAAACCTGTTTGTATCTAGTATCTGGTTTAAACATAAAATGTACATATGTGTACATGGCAAAGAGGTGAAGCTAAAAGTATGATTGACTTGACAGTGTATGATGAACGATTTAGAAACCTGGTAAAAGACACAAAGTAATGCGCTGATCAGTTGTGTATCGGATAACTTTTGGCGGTATCGAGAATGTATTTAGGGTAAAAGTGGGTCTAGAGAAGGAAGCAAACGTAGTGCGAACGTCCAGAATTAGGGTAGATAAAATGGTGCGAGAATGAAATATGTAGAACGAACAAATAAAAGACAAAAACGGTAACGGAACAGGAGTGGATGAAATCACTGCTGAAATGTTAAAATATGGAGGCGCAAAGCTTGTGCGAAGATTGTGTGGAAATGTGCCGAGTGATTGAAGAGCGCCATCATTGTACCACTGCATAATGTCACGTGGTTAAAATTCACCGTAGATTTTTATTTCTCGAATTTTAGGATATTTAAAATGTTGTATGTAGAAATTGCGGGAGGAAATTCTTTGCTTTTCGTATCAGATCATAGAGAATTTAGGTATATTTTAGTATGAAGTTTGGGAAGGGCTAATTTAGTTACAAATTTTACTTCGTTGGGCGATGCTCGAAGTTATTGCATATTGATGGGATGTAGCGCACAGTTTTGTGGGAATGGCATATAGATTTATTTTTGGTAAATAATGGATAATTTATTTTTAAGTAATCGTTAATATATAGCTTAATTTGAGTTGAAATCACGCCATTGGAAATTGCTTCTTCGTAGTTTCAGGAAAGCGTGGTTTTGCAGAATTAAAACGTTGGCGACTGTATGGCGGGAAGTCATTTCTGGTAAATTAGTTTATGTAGACAAAGATTGTGGTTTTCATAATACGTTGGTTTAGAATCGATTTTTCAGTGTCTAGAGGCGACGAAAACAAATCATGTTACATGATTGATTTTTTCAAGTACCTTGAGGGTGCAAGTTAATGCCAGTGACGTAATTTTCCAACTCGGTTCTCGAAAATCATCTCGTTTTTATCGCACTTACGATTTGAAGGATTTGTTTCTTTTGATTGGTGATTTGGCGTAAAATGTAAGAAGGCGAAATCTGTTAAAATTCGCAAGAATAGAAGTCGACGTCGAGCTATAGAAGAAGTTGACTGTTGGACGCTAGACGCGTAATATGAACATGGGGAGCGCATTAAATTTACTTATACTCACACGGGGTACTTGAAGCTGTCATTTGGGAGCTTTCCGTTCACTTTATATGGATTTTCTTTGACAATTCAGTAATCCGAGGACCTCTTGTGGTGTATTTCGTTAGTAGGAAGAGGTAACCAGTTACCTACATGTCAATTATACAATAAATAACTATTACTAAGTCAGTGTGAACATTTGCGCCAATTAAGGTAATTACTTTCATACGTTTGTCTTATTTTTTTGTTGATAATTTTAATAAACTGTTTTAATTGTATTCGTAAGGCGGATGAATACGCTTTCTTTGTGTAAATCTTTGCATAAAAGCCCTTTTGGCGATTGAAAGTGTATTCAGCCGTGAATCGTATCATTTCCTTCTGTGAACTATTATTATTATATTCTGAATACCGTATACACTAAAATTCATACTACGAAAATTTGCAAATTTATATTTTATACATTATTATTTCTTGCAACAGTCAACTCGATTTAATTATAGATTTTACAAAATTGTGCTGTAACATCTGTATCAATACTTTGATTGTTTAATTTATTTTTATTATTGTCACAGTATACGAATAGCGTTAGTGAATTGAGGGTATTATTTCGTACTGAGTTTAAAAGTATGTATCCTCATTCCTCATAGCGTATCGTTATTTAAGTAGTGCCAAATTTAAAGGACAAGCGATTTTGATTACGTTCAAGTTACCGAGTGATTTTGTTATCACTTTGATGAAAGCTTTAACGTGACAGTTTGTGAGAGTTTTCTTCATTATATTATTTACTATTTTGTTTTTTATGCAATCATATCTTAAGATTTAACGTAACGAAAAGTTTGATGACCGATCAGCTTGTATGCACGTCATGCTATTGCGAACGCGTTCAAATATTTTGAAGCTTTGTAGGAAACATCGGATCGAGGCTGATAATTCACTGATTCACCTGCTTTGTGACAAAAGGTATGTTTTTCTGTTTGTTTGAAATTTAGCTGCGTAAATTTATCGCATTTAGTTATTACGACTGCTATATTGACGTTTATAAACATTCTGGCACTCAAATGATTTATGACTTACCCTTGTGTCATGTGTATCATAATCGCAAAATTAACAATACGCCCACCCCCTTTATTCCACTGAGCTACCGACCCCTTCCTTATCTGTTACTTCCGATCTACTGCCATTTACGCCCATAACAATAAGGGTATGGGAAACACGGGCGATTGAAAAAACTATAGAAGAATTAGTCTGCTTAGTGCACCTGGTAAAATGTTTGGAAAAGTACTGATTGATAGAATACATAAAACTACCGATACTAAGATTTGGTATCTGTATAGCGGTTTCATGCCAGGGAGTGGATGTGTTGATCAGATGGTTGCAAAGTGTTTAAGTGCAAAAAAGAAACTATATCGTGCGTTTGCAGATCTGAAGAAAGCTGTGGGAAATATTAAATGCATATGGCGTAAGTAAACGTCTAATAAACGGCACAGGGGCAGTCTACAACGGTAGCCAAGCATGTGTTAGGGCGAGAGGCGTGAGTGAATACTTTAGCATTGAGTAAGGAGTGTGACAAGGCTTTGTGATGTCACCGTGGTTGTTCAATGGATAGATGTGTACAGATCCTGAAAATCCTTACTATAAATTTTCCCATCGTAGTAAATAATTCCTATCAATTCTTATTTCCTATTTCGTTCCACAACTGTTTTATCGTTATTCATAAATGGTATCAGTTGTACACTCCTTCCCACTCCATCCAAATTACACCCCCGCATTACACTTATACCTGACTTATAATTATGCTTATACCTTGTACTTTTACTATTATCCTGACCAGTAACCAGACCAGCCTAACCAGTATCCCTTGACCAGTATTATTAACCTGTGCTGACCAGCATCTATTATTTACCCAGCATCCCTGAACGCTTTTTGTACAACCTTTTTGTTGGTGTATAACGCCCCGAGAAGAATGCATAAAAGTGATCCGGGCAAGACTTCTTTAATTTGACGGTGATTACGCGCCGAGTAGCCAAGCACTTCTAAACTCAGGAATATCCCTTATCGCTATAAAACCCCTATCGTAAAATAGTAAAACACGGCCATTAGTACGGTCTTTTTGGAGGTGTCGTACGCCCCGAGGAGAGTACTTTAGGGCTGTTGAAGGACGTGGGTTATTTGACGGTGGTTACGTCCCGAATACTTAACTACCTCTACTACTAATAGCGATACCAAGCCTAATACCTTAGCCGGCAGTTTCGGCTCCGAACAGGGTAATTTAAACCAAATCCCAATCAGAATTTGAATTCAATAAATATATATTTACCCTGTTACCTGCATACCAGATTTAATTTAATTATAAACCAGCAGCATATATTCATACCCAGATCGCATACATCATTCATCCGTATTTATCAACACCTTCACTCTGCATATAAATTCCAATCCGCTTTTAAAATTTCATTTAGAAAGAACTCAATTCTAATTACTACATAGTAGTAATTTTCTGATCTTTCAATAGCATTCAATTAAAGTAAAAAACGTTAGTAAATCGGCTGTTTATTAACAGCACCTTAACTTTTACACATAATTACCAGACCAAATTTAATACTTACCTGTAATTAGTTCCTGTATAATCCTGAATTCAAATAACACATAATTCGCTACACTTACTTGATATTCTCACCGCACACGTGTTTTGATTTTATACTTCCAGGCATTAGCAAGGGAGGGCCCCCTTTAATTAACCCGGGAAATCCAGGCAGTGGAGTCCCGTCTATTACCAGTACATAATCGAGACCAGAATAATTTTTAGTTTCCATTTTACTTGTTTATTGAATCCAGTAGAGCTAATTTTATTTATTTTATTACTTCCTGCTTCAGAATTGTTTTATTTTTATATTTATAGTGACCTAATAAACTTGTTATACAACAACTAAGTTTTATTCCCGGATAGGCAACACAAATAGAATCCAGGTAGTGAAAGCCATGAACTCACCCTGAGAGTCAAAAATGAAACAAAAGGATTAAAATTCTAATTTATACAAAGGGCAAATGTCTTCAATCGGGAAGGTGAAAAGGAGAGTAGAGTGTTTACACTAGATGATAAAATTGTGGAACAAGTCGGTCTGGGTAGAATGTTCAATGCAGATGGTACAATGGATGGCGAGAGCGGCCGTCGTTTCAATACTGGAAGGAACGTGATTGGAAGTATATGGACGATAATGAAAAATGAAAGCATAGGCGTAGCTGCGAGACGAGCGATCTATAATGGCATGTTTATCCCGTCAATACTGTATAGAAGTAAGACACTCGTATTTCCAAAAAAAGCACGAAAGTAAAATATATGCAGTGGGCATGAGATTCCTGAAAATCGCATACGGCAAAACGAGAAGGAATTAGATGATGAACGAGTGTATAAGACGATGATGGATAGGTATAAAAGTAGCACACTACGTTGGTTTAGATGGTAGCTTAGTGGTGACATGACCTGCTTAGCATTCGGAAGGTAATGGGTTCGATTCCGTTACCGTCTACCTTGTATGAGGTTTTTCAGGGTTTTCCTCATACACATGTAGCGGCATGGTCACTGGTATATGCACACCATGTGCGGCTACTTAGGCGAATGCTGGGGTAGTATTTTCCCTCAGAACCCTAACTGGTACGCTGGTAATCCATGATTGGGCTCGAAAGCTCGAGCAGCCCGCCCTCCCCGTGGGGAGGGAATGAAATACGTGACCCTTTCCTCCCCCCCTTGGTTTGGTCACATAGAGAGAATGAACTACATAAGGTTAACAAAGCAGATATATGTAAGTGAATTTACTGGCAAAGCCGGACCTGGTAGGCCGCGTAAAACTTGGCTGAACGCAGTAGAGTGCATGATAAAAGAACGGAAGATAGGGAGTTTTAAAAATTAAGGGCGTGTCAGACAATGTATGTATCTGTAATGTAATGTGTAAGCTACTTTTTCTGATATTTTTCCAAAATATGAAATTGATATGTAATTATTTTTCGTCGGTTCTGTGTTCATAGCAAATTTGTACTGTTGATTTTTAACTAAAGTGTGGATTATATTTCAAATGTAACCGTTTACTTGTGCAATTTGTTTTATACTTGATATTTCTTTATAGAAATTTTCGTAATGGTAAAGACATTACTCTGTGTACTAATGATCTGTATAACTGTTCTATGTTTTAATTTTTATTGTTAAATCTACAAAATTAATTGCTCTATTTGTTCTTTCTCTAGTGTATAGTTTATGTTAGGACGTAAATTGTTAATATTACTTAAAACCTCATTAATGAGTATCAAAACATGCTAAAAGATCAACATAACGAAAGCAAAATTCAATCTTACCAGAAACCTTTAATCCAAAAATTTGATCTTCTAAATTATCCATAATGATGTCAGCTACAATGGGCGAAATTGGACTGCCCATAGGTAAAGATATTTTAGAAAACATACTAGTAACATCAAAACTTACAAGCATGTTATATAGTGGTAATTTTGTTTTGTAGTTTATGAATTAGTTCTTAATAGAGTGTTTAGATTGGTACTATAAATTGTATGTTATTATGTGGTTTTGCTAAAATATACTTGGATCTAAGAAAGTGCTGGTCTAATTGGCATATTTGGTTTATGGATTTTTATGAGACCGTATAGTTTTTGTAATTGTGACACGTTGGTCTCACCACAAAATAAAATAGCAAAACTTTAGCAAACAAATGTTTAGGTTAAACTTTTGTAATTTCACTCAACCATATTTCCTGCATAACGTTTACGTGGTTTAGTTTTTTTGATGTATACGGGCGCCAATTGTTTCTATTGATTTTTAACTGTTGCAACAATGTTCCAATGGTTATTATTGTTATTAAGTACCTGTTGTTGAAAAATATATATCATCGTAATCGAATTATTTATCGATTATTACGATTATTACGATGTGTGGAATCTTCACCTGTGTTACTATGAGACTGTTTCTTCATAACACGATTGTTGAAACTAAGCTGGTAAGCTGAACATGTCACATATATATTAATCTTTTCTTAGCATGACGAAGTTTATTTTAACCGTCGATAAGTACATATTTTTTTGTAATTTTAGTATTCTTCTTATGGTTATTTAATAATAGTTATGCGAGTACTAAAGCGTATTAGGTTACATAAATAATGTGAAAAACCATTTGCGCTCCCTATAAGTGAGTGTGGGAGTGAAACCCATTAATGAAATACGCAAAAACATAAGTATACGCTGCTTACGCAATTCATTAATTTAAACTTTAATAAAGGGTATACATATACTGAAAATCAAATTAACTATAAAAATTACAGCGCTGCATACTACTAAGAACAGACTTTCATGAGTGTACAACTTAGTGTAAAATTAGTTCAACTTTAGTACTGAAATCAAACCTATAATGCATTCTTATTCTTCTATAATTGTACAATTATTCGTGCTACGGATATAATTCATGATATGGTGTGTAATTGTAAAAATTGTTTGCATATCAACAAGCAAAGCAAATGGGTGTTAATGTTGTGTATTTGTTCTTTAGCTGCATCAGGCGTCAGCGTGAGCGTTTAAGTTAATGCAGTTATTTTTCAGTTCATTCATTTAACGTCTGACAGCATTCATTTTGAAATTTGGTTAATGATGAACAATATTTTTTAATTCATACAGCTAATTTATTATTGAAGTTTATCTATAGTTCATTTATTCAACCGTCAAGTACATTAAAAACTACAATTTGGATTATTAATTGCTTTAAGAAATACTAATAATTAACCAAACCTAAACATAATCTTGTTGAAGCTAATAATTCAATAATTTTAGAAAGATTTATGTACAGAGAGATATAATAAACAAATAAATTGCGCAAAGTAAGTAATTCATTAAATAGTTATCTACTTAATGCCATAAAACGAAACGCCAACGATCGAGAAAACTTTTTAACCACCCTACGAAGTTTGCAAATGTGTATGTGGATTCTTTATGTTTTTACTATCTTACTCTTGACTTGATTAGGATAAATGGTTATTAAGTAAGGACTGTTGGATCAAGTTGTTGTCTGTTGATATGTGAAGTTTAAATGACTCAGTGCACATTTACTTTTACCCTTTAAACTAATGTTTTAAAATATAAAAATTATACAATCTTGACGGAGCGTTAATTTACATCCACCATACAATGATAAATAAGTTTATTAACTTATCGTATTCTTTACTTCAACTGTAATTAGTACTGCTTGGTTTCATTACAATTACTTTGTGTTTTTATTGATTATTATTATTACTATCACCCCTTTCTTACAAACGTTTCACTTCATAGATAATTTCCTTATAATTGATATTATATGACATTCCAACTAATTTAGCCTCTCGTGTCTTTTACTACATTTATGGTTGTGGTTATATGTAAGAACTCATACTGTATACAGCCGTATATCTATTTGTTGCATATCTGTATATCGTATCACCGTTGTGAGTCAAAATATTACAAAGACACGCAACGGACCGAACGGTCAATAGGCGGTTTTTCGCTGTCGCATAAAAGAAACGAAACGGCTTAATGATGACGTCGTGGAGGTTTTCATGAGTTGCAGATGTACCTACTGCTATCTATTACTGATTCTTCTATTTTATGTGCAAAAAATAAATGGACTAAGAAGGAAACCATACCGTTACTAGAAACATATCGAGAAATAATTATAACTCGGAAAATTAAATTAAAAATAATTGAATCATTTGGTCGCAAATAAATAAAGTCCGGTGATAGGCGTGAGAGCCAGGAATCGCGTAGGGAGCAATCTAGTTGAAACATGATGTGATTGAAGGGTATGCAAGTGAAAAATGTATATGTATATATGTACATTTAGACATCCATACATTAACTATACACTCTATTATTTATATCTTTCTTGCCTCTGTCTATATTTCTGACTTGCTTACGTGTCGAGGCAATAGACAAATAACTGACCGGTAGTAGGACAATACCGTTAGTAGGGGATTATATATCGTCTAGGACACGATTTGGCCAGTAACCAGTCTGCTCGCTATGGTATTACTCAAGAGAACAATACAATTGCCTCGGATCGACCTGGCTATAAGGGGCGATCAGGGTCGAAACAGACAGGCCCCGTTGCTGACGACTGTGCAAGGAATGAATGGCGAGTAGATACGTGGAATGTTAGAGGTATGCATGGTAAAGCATTTGAAATTGCGAATGTAATGTATGAAAAACACCTTGATATTCTGTGTGTATCGGAGACAACGCGCAAAAGAAAGTATGCTGTGGAGATGGAGGATGGTAGTCTAGCACTATGGTGAGGAGGTGAGACTGAAGTGCATGCCGCAAAAGGAGACGGGGTGATCGTAAGTGAAAGAGCGGAAAGATGTGTTAAACAGTACGAATTGGTATCTCCCCGGGTAATATGGGTTAGAATGAAAGTGGAGTTTCGAAGAATTGCACTGGTGAATGGTGAAAGAGGCCAGGAGCATGAGAACGGAAGTATAAAACGTGTTGAACGTATCTAAGCCAAACGAAAAAGTGATGGTAGTGGGGGATATGAACGGATGGGTAGGTGTACAGAGAGAACATACTGAACGCGTTCTTGGAAAGTTCGGAAACCAAAGAGTAAATGAGAATGGTGAACGCCTGGTGAACATCTGTGTGGAGAGAAGCCTGTTTGTATCCAATACGTGGTTTAAACATATATATATATATATATATATATATATATATATATATATATATATATATATATATATATATACATGGCAAAGAGGTGAATCTAAAAGTATGATAGACTTGATAGTGTATAATGAACGGCTTAGAAACCTGATGAAAGACACAAAAGTAATGCGCGGATCGCTGTGTGGATTGGACCACGTTTTGGTGATATCGTTCAGAATTAGCGTAGACAAACTAGTGGATAATAGTGCGAGAATGAAAATGTGCAGATGCTGTGAATAAAGAGTTAAATGTGAATGAAACAGTGTGGAACGAACAAATAAAAGTCACTGACTGTATGTAGACAGAAAAATGTACTTGGTTGAATGAGTCTGTAAAAAGGCAGTATGTAAGAAAAAGATGGCAATGATTGTTGCAAAAAATGAGATTGAGAAAAAGCGATTGTATAAGGTGTACAGATTAAGACACAAAGAAGCGAAGGAGGCAGTGAGAATAAGTATTGAGAAAGTGATGGCTGTGGAAGGATAGAAAATGCAGAATGATTTTGAGGGAAACAAAAAACTTTTATGGAAATGGGTCAAAAATATAAAACGTGGCCCAAAACAGAACGCTGCAGGAGTGATGCATACAAGGAACAAAATGGGAACGAATATTTCAGAAAGCTGTACAGTAGAGTGGAAAATAGGACTGCAGAGTTAAATAAGGAGAAGGAATGGTGAATAAAACTGAGGATATTGGGATAAATGGGGTAGAGTAAACGGTAGGAAAGTTGAAAAACGGCAAGGGAGCAAGCGTAGATGAAATGCTAAAGTATGGGGGTGCAAAGCGTATACGCAGATCGTGTGAATTATTCAAGGTATGGGAACAAGAGTGATTGCAAGAACTACAGGGGAATACGTTTTCTCAGCGTGCCTGGTAAAGTATTTGGAAGAATACTGATTCATAGAGTACGAGACGCTACACAAACTAAGATTTGGGATGTGCAGGGTGGCTTCATGCCAGGGAAGGGATGTATCAATCAGATGGTTGCTCTCCAGCAGGTGATCGTAAAGTGTTCAAGGGTAAAAAGGAAGCTGTACTGTGCGTTTGTAGATCTGGAGAAAGCATACGACAGGGTGAATAGGGAGAAGCTGTGGGAAATATTAAATGAATATGGCGGGGCAGTATACAACGGTAGTCGGGCATGTGTTAGGGTGACAGGTGTGAGTGAATACTTTTATATTGAACAAGGAGTGCGACAAGGCTGTGTGATGACACCGTGGTTGTTCAATGTATACATGGATAAATATGTTAGACAAGCATCTACCGATACAAATGGTGTAAGTAATGGTTAGCGACATAAAAGTAAACGTGAACAAAACTAAGATTGTGGTATTCAATCAGAAAGGTGGAAAGGAGAGTAGAGTATTTACTCTGCAAGATGAAATTGTGGAGCAAGTGGACGAGCTATATATACTGGGCAGAATGTTTACTGCAGATGGCACAATGGAGGGCGAGATTGGATGAAGGGTCAATGCTGGAAGGAAAGTGATTAGAAGTATGTGGACGATAGTGAGAAACGATATCATGAGCCTAGCTGCGAAACGTGCTATATATGATAGCGTGTTTGTCCCATCAGTACTGTATGGAAGCGAGACATGGGTATGTCAAAAAGAGCACGAAAGAAAAATAAAGGCCGTGGGTATGAGATTTCTGAGAAGCGCGTGTGATAAAACGAGAAGGGACAAGATAAAGAATGAATGCATAATGACCGAGTGTGGCGAGGAAAAGACGACGATGGATAGATATAAACGTAGTACATTACATTAATAATTAGTTATCCCACAAAATAGAAAATTAGAAGTTAATTAAAGATTACATAATATGAGTAATATATAAAAGTCAATGGCGTAGCATAAGGGTTTTGCGTAGGGCGAAATTTTTATGTATATTTACACAAACTTTACTACAAAATTATCAAAGTGAAGATACAATGAACAAAGTCACAAGACATAGCAAAGGGTATGAAAACATCCGAAGAAGAATGTAAGACAAAGAATGACTATATTCTTCTTTAAATTTAATAGTAGCTTGCCACGTGTCTAACCATCATATGGCATAAAAAAGGAATGGGCTCGACTAAGCTCAGGCGTACGGTCGGAAGACCGCAGAACACTTGGATGCGTCGTTGTTTTGGAGGTATAGCTTAAAATGATGGTAATATGGTTAGATAGGAACCGGATATAAGTAGGCGCCACAGGCTTTAATAAGGAAATACTCAATCAGAACTGAAAGGAAAATAAACCCTATAAAGTCTGAAACAGGATTTACCCAAAAAGAAATAGACATGGGTTAACAATTCCCAGGAAAAAGTAGTTTTATTGTCAATATTCTGACAAAGAAGAATAAAGAAAATTAACATTCAACACCAAAGCAATTACAATTTAAATTTCAATTAGAAAAACTTCAGGCCGCTGTAAGATCTTACTGGTCACAGCCTGAATTGGCCATTTTAACACATAATCCCATTGGGATGTTTAGTAAAACCAGAAAAAAAAGATTTAATTAATTAAATTGCTTGCCATACGCTTCACACAGTATACAACAAAACCCCAATTGTTTTTCAGTAAAACACTAATGATTTTATATTACATAGCAGTAATTGGAAAGCTTGTTCGGTCCACAGTAAACAACTACCGTAACAATTAAAGTAATCAAGAAATTTAAAGGAAATAAACCTAGCCCGAACAACCTTGTCCACAGGAAAAAGTAATGTACATGACACATAAAGATTATGAGACAAAATTACAAATTCATATGAAATTAAATGTTTAACTTTTGCAATAGTTCACGGTAATACAAATAATCGTTACACATGGTATATTTCCATCAAAACAGGAGTTAAATCATTGGGTGAATGTAGACACAGAAGCTAGAATTCATTAGGTTAAAATGGAAGCTACAACTTGTTTGGGTGCGGTCTATCCAGTCACTTTTACTGACTCAATTAAAGTTTTACTTGTGATGTGATTGAGTGCAAAATATTCAAAATTAATATCAGTATATTTATTTTCGTTGTAGAAATTCACTAAGAATTTTCTAGGTGTATTTGAAATTTGGAAACACAATCGTGTAACCAGGTTATAAAAAAAGATCTGACCTTTACTGACGAAACTACTTATGTGATCTTGCAACCATCGGGTATTATTCCAATGATCTAGCAGCCTTCACGTGTATGATCATGGGTGTCAGCAAGGCTCTTACGCCTTCCAGCGATAATCATGTACTTTGGATGTAACGTAACAGTAAAATGTCAGCGGGCAATTTAAGAAGGAATGCCGTTAGAAACCTAGGTAGTACGGAGATGCTAAAGAAGGTAAACACTTTTACTGACTCAATTAAAGTTTTACTTGTGATTGAGTGCAAAATATTCAAAATTAATATTAGTACGTTTATTTTCGTTGTAGAAATTCACTAAAAACTTTCTAGGTGTATTTGAAATTTGGAAACACAATCGTGTAACCAGGTCATAAAAAAAGATCTGACCTTTACTGACGAAACTACTTATGTGATCTTGCAACCATCGGGTATTATTTCAATGATGTAGCAGCCTTCACGTATATGATCATGGGTGTCAGCAAGGCTCTTACGCCTTCCAGCGATAATCATGTACTTTGGATGTAACGTAACAGTAAAATGTCAGCGGGCAATTTAAGAAGGAATGCCGTTAGAAACGTAGGTAGTACGGAGATGCTAAAAGAAGGTAAATATAAGTACGTTGTTTAATTAATTATGACCGTTCATACCTCTTACAGGTGACAAACGAACCGGTAGTGAACATTCAAAGTAAGTTCGATTGAGGTGTCTTTATATGTAATGAATTAGTATTAAATGCTTTTGTATTCGAAAACCTGAAAACGATTTTAATTACCATGAGGTTATCGAATCATGTGCCATTTACCGAAGATGTGGACGAATGAATAATTTCAATTATATCCGCCTTTTAAAAGCGTTAGTAATACTTTTACTTAACCAAGTATTACTTTAAGTGAGAATCTTCCAAGAAAATGATGCTTCAGCATCCAGAACCAGAAACGAAAATTTTCCAGAAAATCAGCATCCACCATCAAGGGCGTTCTTAAAAAGGAAGAAAGAAAAATTGGCCAATACCTTAAAATCAATTTTACAAGCATGAGAAAATTTGTATTTAATCATTTAAATGTGTTACACGAGAATCCTGGAATGTTATGAAGGATATTATTTTCAGATGAGGCATCATTCTATTTGAACGGGACAGTCAACAAACAAAACTGTAGATATTAGGCACACGCAAATCCTCACTGATATGGCGTCAAAAAGTACAATATCCCCAGAAATTAAACGTGTGGGCGGGAATTGTTGGTGACAGGATAAGTCCATATTTTTTTAACTGAACCAATCTACCAAGAATTCTTGGAAAACGAATTAATTCATGCGTTAGCCGTTATTTTTCCAAATGCAGAGGATCCTGACATTCCGAATAATGCATTATGGTATCAACAAGGTGGAGCACCACCGCATTATGCAAGACCAGTTCAGCAATACTTGAATGATGTATGTCTCAATAGATGGATTCGACGAAGAGGTTCAGTAGAATGGCGCAAGGTTTTCTTCAAGTTTACCGAGAGAAGCCAGACAATTTGGAATAATTAAAAGAACGGATAAGAACAACAGTTAGCGGGATATAACCGAATACTCTTCAAAACGTGCTACAAGAGTTTCAAAGTCGACTGGGATATTGTCAACAAGTTCGGGAGGGGGGGGGGCATTTTCAACATTTGCTTTGAGGCGGTTTTGTTTGTTTTCATTTTCACTTACTTTCTTTATTTTTTAGTTAAATAATATTTTTATTATTTTTTTTTCTTTTTACTAAGGCATAGATTAATTACTAGGTTATTAGCCGTTTTTTTTTGTTTTCAAATCTGACTTTCGACCTTCTTTTAGAAATTTTAGCAAATTACGTATATTAGAAGGATTGTTATTTAGACACTGTTCCGGAGACATAAGTATCTTATCTTTCTTTCTTGATTCCTCATATTTTTTACAATGTAACAGTATATGAATTATCGTCAGTCTTTCGTTACATGTCACGCATACAGGGGGTTACTGTCCTGTTAGTAAGTAACTACTTGTAAGTTTATTGTGGCTTAATCTCAATCTTGTTAACACCACTTGTTCCCTTCTGCTAATGCTAATGGGTATTTTCCATATACTTGGCGTCTTTTTAAGGTTCCCAAAAAAGGATCTGTTGTTTTTCCATTTCTGAAATACATGATTTAAAACACTTATTTTAATGTATACTTTTGCATCCTCAGGTCGGGATAACGCGCAGTCTATTCCAACATTTTTACTCGCGTTTCGTGCTGCAAAATCAGCTTGTTCATTCCCATTTATACCTATATGGGATGGGCACCAAGCAAAACATATCTTTTTTGGATTAGAGGATCCATGGAGAATATGTTTGAAATGATCTGCAATGAGCTTAGAGAATCAGTGCAGTTCAGTACCTTAGTGTTTTGAGAGAGTTCGCTAAAGATCAGTGCGTGTAAGATTGCGTATAATTCCGCTATATAAATCCTGGCGTCCTTGTTTAGGGAACAGCTGTGAGACATATTGCTTGTGTAGATCTCACTACCCACTCCTTGTTCAGACTTTGAACCGCCAGTGTAGATAATAGTACTGTCCTGGTAATTGGCCAATATTTTTGCAAACATTGCTTTCATTATGTATTTGTTAGCCCGTTCTTTAGATTTTTGGTTACAGTCTAAATGTATAGATGCTTTCAGTACTGTCCAAGGTGGAACTTCACTGCATCCAAGTGTGTACAAGCTGAACGGCAGTTCAATAGCCATATCCTCTCCTATTTCTCTCGCTTTGATTCCACTCGGTCTCATAATCGTTTTCCTATTTCTATACACATTACTGTACTGGTTGTTAAACATAACTTCGTAGCTAGGATGCCGTGGCTAAGCACATATTCTAATCATGTACTTGTATAAATTAATCTTGATAATATTCTCGACGGTTGTTGACTCGGCCTCGTAAAAAATTTCTTGCAATATACTGGTGCGAAATGCACCACTACACATTCTTAGCCCTAAACAGTGAATACTGTTTAATTTGTGAAGTCACGTTTTCTAGCGCTTGAAAGGACTACACTGCTGTAGTCTATTCTTGATAGCACTAGGCATCTGTACGTGTGATATTCATCTCAAGACATTAACAGCTTTCTTTCACTTAATTATCAAGTGTTCACTTGCCTTCTCCAGTACAATTTGCTTTCAAATATTCCACCCAAGTAGCGTATTTCCTTGAAACCTCAATTTTGCAGTTTCTTATTTTTAGTTTCGGATGATTATGTCCAGTTCTTAGCCTACAGAAGTGCAGTATTTTGGTCTTTTCCGGACCGAAAAATTCTTATTCGCAGTGGATGTTAGGTTATCTATTTCTTTTGTAGTGTGTCTTCAATATTTGTGTTTAACGGCCCTGACATATATATCACTAAGTCGTCGACAAAACCGTTTTTCCAACCTCAGCACTCAAACTTTCAACTAATCTATTCATTGCGATCGCAAAGAGGGTCACGCTAAGCGTAGAATCCTGTGGTATTCCGTCCCTTTGTGTTCGCTCACTTGATAGAATGTCTCCATGTCTTACTCTAAATTTTTTATGAGAAAGAAAACTTTTAAAAGCATGGGTAAGTTACCTCTAAAGCCTAAGGCCTGCAATTCTAATACTAGGGGTCTATTTGTACGGTCAAATGCCTTTTATATATCAAAGAATACTGCAAATGTATGTTCTCTTGCAGCAAATGAATTTAGAACTGCTGTTTCAAGTTGTACTAAACAGTCATTGGCATACCGAAATTTTCTTGATCCCATTTGGAATCCAGATAATAGATTTTTACTCTCCAAAATCCATACTAACCGTGAATTTATCATTCTTTCCAATAATTTACCGAAGCAACTAGTAAGTGAAATAGGCCTGTAGCTTGTTGCTTTAAGAGGGTCCTTTCCTGCTTTTATGCAGGGTATAATAATGGATTCATGCCAATTTTTGGGGAAAGAGCCTTATTCTAGTACGGAGTTGAAGAGTGATAAAATTGAATGTTTGTGTTCTATTGGAATTTGTCTTATAAATTTGTAATGAATTTTATCATGTCCAGGAGAGGAGTTTCTGGTAACAGATAACGCTTGTTCAAATTCTAAAAGCGTAAAAGGGCTATTTTAATCTAATTGTTCATTGGTGTCAAAGGAAATATTGTCTTGTGCGAAGCATATTTCGGACGTATTTGTAAAGCTACCTTCAAAGGTGTCAGCAAATATCTTCACTAAATCTCTGGGATCGTAAATACTAAAGTTGTTGTGGATGATTCTAGTTATTACATTGTTATGTCGTGTTCTGTTGATCGTTCGTATTTTGTTCCATATTTCACTGCTTGACGTATTTGTTGTAATGCTTGTAACATAACTTTCCCACGACTCTTTCTTCGCCTCTCTAATCCTACACCTTGCTTTGGCTCTTAACTTCTTAAATGCAATAGCATTTTCAGTAGTTGGATTCTTTTTGAATCGATTTAAGGCCTGTTTTCGTTCACTTATCGCTTCTTTGATTCTGTCGTTCCACCATGGAACACTTTTCTTTGTAATATTTCCAGTTGTTTTTGGAACACTGACTTCACATGCCTGTAAGATTCTTGATGTGATATTAGTGGCTGTGTCTTCTACGTTGTCGTTAACATCGTTAAATTGCAAGAGAGAATTTCTAAATTTGTTCCAGTCTGCTCTATTAATGATCCATTTGTTTGTTTTTCTTGTAGTTTTATAACTGCGCGGAAAATTTATCTGTACAATAGCATGGTCCGAAAACATCTTACTTTGTAATACTTTCCAACACAATTTTGGGACTAAAGGAGGGGAACACAGGGATAAATCTAGTACCGAAAAGGTGTTGTTTCGGGTGTTTAAAACTATTAAATTTGTGTCTTCTATGAAGTCTTCCAGAAGACTACCACGCACATCCTTTTCTTTAGAACCCCATAGGGGATTGTGTGCGTTGAAGTTGATTTATTAGGTTATGTAATTGTTGAAGTATCCAGGAAAAATCTGGTAGGTAGATATTGCATACCGTATATTGGAATGGCCGTTTATTGGTAACCGCCACCGCTTGTAGTTGTGTTTTTAAATTTATAACGTTATGACTGTTATGAGCGACTGTTTCTTCAGTATTGCAGTGCTCCCGTGAGCCCGCAGACCAGGGTCAATATCATTTATCCTTTTAGGTTAAATTTGTCTAGTGGTTGGTTTAAACCTAGTTTCCTGAAGACAGATACAGAATGGGTTTCCTTCAGAGATTAGAAGTTTTAACTCTGGTAATAAATGAGAGATGCATTCATTAATATTTAATTGGAGTAAGTTATTCATAATATTGAAATGGCTAAATATCTCAATTTTCAAAATGGGGATAGGATTCTACTTGAGGGAAATATAATTTTAAATGTATAATTCTATATTATTAAAATATACGATTCTATTTGTGCACCGTACTAGCTCAAATCTCTTTAGGGATAGAGTTGTGATTTGAAGGAATAATTAACTGTTTCAATATTATGTGGGTTCCACGTTATATTAAAAATCTATATGTTAAATGTACCTTAATAAAATTTGTACTATAACGCATGCGTTAGAATTCAATGAACTGAAGTATCAAAATGTCAGATTTGCTAAAAGATGATGATTTTAACTGGATGATTGAAATTAAAATTTGGAAATAATACTAAATTTCTACTTATTTTGCAGATGTTTACACAACTATGGCTAAACATTTACACCTATACATAAAAATAATAAGTGCAGGAAATCACACAAATAAAGATACAATTAACAGGGTTATGATTAACAAGTGACTAACATGTGCATTGTCCTATCTGCAACGGATGTTTTCATACAGCTGGTTTCAATTATTCATGTAAGCTCCTTCCAATTGATGATCGAAGTTCTTGATCCATCAAGTTCGCTGCTGCAAAATGTCCAATAATTTCACACTGGCCCTCGGATTGATGGTTGCTTTGTTGTGGTAAACGTTTTTATTATATGCTTAAGAGTTTCACTCAACCACAAAATTTATTGATAATGATATTTATTTAATTGTTTTAAGATTTTCAAACTTATCGGTTTAAGTAATGTTTTAAGATTGTAGAAATTTTAAATTATTATCATTTTCTTTTTAGCATCCGAATGGAATATTAATTATTAAAATGTCGCAGCAGGAATAAAATACCAATTAGAAGAAAAATGATTACAATTTTATTTTGGAAAACGTAACCACAAATTAAATTAAACAACGAACTTTTTAAAATCGTCAAACATTAATCGTGACAACTATGAAATTTAATTCGTAATGAGCTTTACGAACATGGACAAATATCGGTAATCTAACTTTATTTTAATAAATGTAGGTTAAAACAATTGTTTCTGAACTTGTCGTCTCTCCATTAAACTTGTATTAAAATCTCCGATAATAATTGTGGTTAAATAACTTACTTGTTACACAAAAACACTTTTTAAACTTTGCAAAACAACTGGATGAATAGAAAAATATAGAGAGAGATTCTGCTCAGGAGCAATTCTTTATATAACCTTCTGTTAGTTACCATATTTTCATTTTTTTAGAAATCCAAATAATGTAACCAAGTCTATGATTGGTCAGAATAAATTGAAAACCTTAACTAAATTATAAATTATATATTATTCTTTATAATGCTATTGATTTAAATTTTAAAACAGAAATGAAATCTGTGCTAAATTTTGCACAAATTGATACCCAACTTGGCATAACTCTCTTAAATATTCTACGAATTGACTTATTCTAAACTGAAATTGCTTATATCTAAAAATCTTACTATCTACACTTAAATTAACTACATATTTGTGATATGGACGAAAATTTGTATCAGAAAACATTTATTATATGTTCAAAATCTTAAATTTATAGGAAAATTCTATTTAACATAGTAAATTTGCATACTCAACCCCATTTCACAAAATTTATGTTTAAATGACTTGTACAAGTTAAATTACTGTGTGGAAATAAGGAAAACCTCCTATTAATCACATTAACAAATGATTTTAAGCTCATATTAATCTAAAAAACTATAAATTTGTAAAAACCTTAAATTTAAAACTTAACCTAACTTTATTTTAAATATACAAATAATTTGCATTTAAAAACGTTCAAATCAACCAAAATGTTATCCATATCACTTATAAAATCTGTCTGTATCATATTCAATGTTCACCTTGCTTGTATTGTCTAAATTTAAGTCACTTTAATAAACCATATTGTCTAACACACTTCTTCAAAAATCTAACATAAAAATGTATTTGTATGTAAATATCTTTATGTAAAATTGTTCTGTACAATGTTCTTAATGTTTATTATGCACCACTTTGTTTATCGCACATCCGCTTCCATTTATATTGTGAGTAATGATTAAATTATGTTCGTATTGTAACCCTTTCTCGAATTTTAACATTTTTCCTGCATTTTATCTTACTTATAATATGTCCCTAATATAAACATAACTCTACACTATGTGTTAAACACCTGTAAAACATCCAAATGCCAAAACACTTTTAATGAACTGTAATTTAATGAAACAAAACTAAGTACTTAATCGTACTTACAGAAATAACTTTATTTAACCTTCCTGACATGTTTTTATGTAGCACAATGCTTTTTATGATTGAACCAAATTGTACAAATTTTACTAAGCCTGTTTTAACCAAAACAAATCCACTTTCTTGCAATCGTATACCAAATTACATCAATTAAATGTATCGTAAACGTATCATACTTGATCTCAACTTGTTCTAAAGAAATTACCAGTTTAAACTCTCCAATCCCTGTCTTAATCTCATCTAATCATCTCAATATATAGAATTAAAATTAAACATAAAGTCTAATGGAAAATAATTTTTTCTAAAAAGATAAGAGACGTTTTGAATAAATAAAACAAACAATACAATAATATCACAGTTAAGTTTTGTATGTATTTCCACTATCATCATGGTTTGATGATTGACCAGAATTTTCATCTTTGTCGGGGTTTGTTTTGCGTGGCCGACCTACTTTTTTCTTTTGCTTTCGATTTGTTGGACTTATAAACTCGAAGTTACTTATTTCTTCGCTACCTGCAGGAGAGGAACTCGGTGGGCTTGGTTTTCTTTTTGATCCCCTTGATTCGTCCTCCATGAATTCTACCTCACTTAACAAAGATGTAGTAGAAGTTGTGGGCTTTTATTATTATTGTAGCAAACGTTAAAACTCCATTTTTTTTTCTTTTTAAAGCTAATTATTTCAAACATTTTCATCAAAATTTTTATACCATCAGACTATCGCACTGGCTATTAAAATAACAAATAAACATTGGGAGTTATTTAAAAAGTGACATTATTCTTAGATAGATCACCCCGTATATTTCATTATAGCGCCAGTAAGTGCACAATTAAAAATAAAAGTTGACGTGTTTTTGGAGTTTTTTCAAAAGTCAATAGTCTAAATTTTACAGCCATTATTCCAGGCTTTTTACTCAAACATAAAACACGTATGTGCTGGCCACATTAGATTCTTAACTGCAGACTTTACTGAGTTTGCAAATAACCATTGCCGTCCTAATTGGACATACTTAACTGTTTAGTCGATATCAAATAGTTTAACTGAGGTATCCATTCATGGCGAGGGAAGATACAATCGTTTCATTAGTAATTAGTGGCAACAATATGTTTTTATAATCAGATTTAATTTGAATAATTGGTACAAAAACAAAATTCTCATGATTTACTAAAATTGACCAATTTCTCCGCCAACTGCCATCTGCTCAAGTCCATTGCAAAAGAAAGAAATTTTCACTATAGTTATATGAAGCTCAATGGTATACTCTAAGAAAATGAAGCATTTCTCTTACTCTTTAGGAACAATCGGTTTTACATCAATCTTCTTATTATAAGCATTAATGTAAAAAAAACAAACGTACCGAAATAAAAAAAAATAACAAATTTCATATTATAAAAGTAAACATGACAGCATCAAAAATAAATTACAAACTGAAAAACTTTTTAACATCAATTTAAACTTGCAAGTTCATGTCCGTTACAAGAAAACCGCTCATGCAAGACAACCCTGCAATTCAGATAAATGCCTAGAAGCAAAAACTAGATTATAATCTGTTGGAAACGTAAACGGTTGTATATATCGATAGATTGAGAGTCAGTATATACACTACCTACTTGTTTCCCAAGTTAAACTCTTAAATTGCCAATTTGAACTGATTGCAATTATAGAAAACGAATTTCCTAATGAGATAAATTTCAGTTTTGTAAAAATCAAATTACCGGTTAAATGGGAAAGAGATTACCAAATACGAGGGTCAATCTGAACTATTTCTGTACACGCCGTACATTATAGAAAGTACACTATATTTGCATTCGTTCACCTTACAAGCTTCTGATATTTAAGATTTAAATGTTCATTCAGGAATAACTATGGCGTAAATTGAAAATGATTCACAATAATGGTTTATGAAAAATAATTTAAAACTAACATATAAATCTATGGGATGTATTGTTGTGTAACGAAAATTCCCATAGAATGATTACTAATGATTAAGTATTACCCTCAATAAAGCTTACGTCTCCATAAAAAAAACTTACAACGTCCGGCATGGATTTTACACTTATTTATAGATATTTATTTTCCTTTGTTCTGTTTTCCTGTGAAGTTCATTATCCATTTATAAAAAAGAGGTTTAAGAATTAAACAAAGTACTTTGTTATGTCCCTTTTGAAATCGTTATTCCAGGATTGCCGTATATTCCTGTTTCAACATCATAATTTTGTCCTACAGATCTTCGCTTATTTTAGGCGCATTTTAGGGTCCGTTTAGTATCGTTTCCTATTTGATCCATCCTCTTACAATCTATTATTCCCCTAACTAATTTACTTTTCTAGGTTTATATGTATCGCGGGGCTAATTAAATTAAATTTAACCCAGACGTGCCTGAAATGGATCCAAAGAGGTTTTGATTTAGTGTGTTCTAAAAGTTAGTTGTTCATAGATATATAAAGAAGGTAGTGAAGGTTACATGTCATGAAAATGTCCATGGTGGCTGTTAGGCACCGCCCTATATTTAGGACGATAGGCATATAAGGTATTTTAAATTAGACAAAAAATAATTTCATTTAAACAATACTTAGAAAGTTTACAATGAATGATAAGCAACGAAACATTCCACATGTAAACCAACATCACATTCCTCACATCTGGTGGTAGTTTTGGTGTGACAATGTCGACGCTTGGTTTGCTTATCCTGGGGGTAATACCCAATGATCTAACCTATCATAACGAATACCACTACTTTCATTTTGCGCTGGTCTTCCTTTGCTGAAGCTATTTGACAACTTGTTATTTTGTTGTAACAATGCAATAGCAATTTTCCTTTTAAATGACAAATGGTCCATACTGCAACCATTGTATTTATGTATTTGCCATGCATTTTGAAGAGACATGTCATTGCCTCTTACTGATACGTGGTATAGGGTGATGTTCTCACCAGAACGATCTACTCCTCCCATATTCTGATTATACAGTTTTACTATGTGTTGTTGTTCAACGTGGACGACTCTGCTTTCTCTGCGCGAGAACCTTTTTACGTTATGTACAGGTTGTGCCCCAACTGCATTCGAACACAAAGTAACGACACTATTGTCATTCCATTGTACTAAAGCTAGATGTTCTTCCTGGCACACTCTACATTCATAATCTTTCTATTCCTTTTCTTCATATCTGTTGAAGAAAATGGATTTCACAAGCCTGGTTGTCCTGATAGTTCCGGTCCCTTCAGACCTCTTTTGATAAATTTGCAAGCAGTGTACAAGAATTGAAAAATTATCGAAATAGAAGTGAAAAGAAGAATTTGGCCATTTTAATTGTAGAGCGTCTGCATATTGTCACGGTGTTTACCGTAGAATATACTCGGCCAGGCTAGCAGTTGGTTATCTTGAGCAGTTTAGGTGTGGGCGGCAGATATGCGGCAACTAAATAAATGTGGTTTAGAGCTTAAGGAACAAAAAAAAGGTTAGGCGACACAAGTTTTCTTTAGATCCCTAAACATAAAAAGGGCATAAAAGAAACAATATTGTGAGAGTAAGTGATACTATATTTAACAAAACTATAAATGGGAATTTCTGTAAAGTATAAAATACAGCTCAAAATTTTGAATTTGTAAAAAATTCCTTTTAATATGTAGTAAGCAGTGCCAGTGAAAGTGACTTGATAAGTGGAAAGGTACTAGATAACAGGGCCGGTAGAAACCAAGCAAAGCGTTTAAAAGAACTTATCAGTAAGCTGAAATAAAAAAATAATTTATGCATACACAGTAATTTATTGAATCGATTCAACGTAGGCATACTGCGCACCTAAATAAATAAAAATATAATAATGAATTAATTGTAAGCTACACAGGAAAAAAAAACTCTGCGTAGCCTCCCTCCTATAATCTGAATAAACCAAGAAAACTTGACTTCCGGCAATTGAATTCCGACTGTACTACCGCAAATGATTTACAAAAAAAATATTGTTACTATGGTACTAAAGGTACATTAAACACAATAGCAAAATAAGCGTAATTAAACAAAATGCGGTACAATAGTCACAATAACTTAGGGTTGGATGTTTTTCTGTTTATGGTGAATACATTTCGTTTTTTTTTAACAGATTTAACAGTTATCAATATTTATATTATAAACTACAACAAAGGGGAATTTCAACTGAACTTCAACATAAGATCAGTGAAATTTTATGATTAAATCGTTACTTTAACCAATATTATGTATATATATATATATATATATATATATATATATATATATATATATATATATATATATATATAAAATGAAAAGGTATGTAACCCCAATGATTGATTTAACAACGTGAATAGTGATATTAAATTCCAGAAATCCAACACAATCCACAAGCGTTCCTCTTAAGGTATGATTTGCACAATGGTTTTAATCGTAACAATAAATTGTAAACGATTCTGATCTGGCCTGTTCATTGCTACGAAGAACAGAACGGTGAAGGTAGAATCGAGTCGCAGACCAGAGAAGATGGGTTGTTGTTATATTAGTTACCAATCACGCACCTTGTAGTAAGGGGTTCCGTCTGGATTTGTCAGTAGTACACCGGCACCTTAACCACTTTTACTCTACTACAGTAGCACTTTCACTTTTTACACTCACGTGTGAGACAGGATTTTCCACCCTTATTTTTACACGCCCGACGGTAGGCGTATTTTCCACCCTTATTTTTGCACGCTCACGTGAGCCCTGATTTTCACCCTAGTTTTTACACTCACGTGTGAGACCGTATTTTCAACCCTAATTATATCGCTTACGTGAAGGACCGTATTACCCTTATTTTTACTGATTTCCTTTTGGGAGCCTTATGGCTGTATTAAGGACCTTTTGACACCTAGGACTTTTGCTAACGCTAGGACAGGGGTGGGGTATGGCTTGCTTTAGAACTGTATTCTAGGGTTGGAGCTTAGGGTGGGGCTGGTCTAGGGTGTAATCTTAGGGTTATTTGGCTGGTATTAAGGCCCTTCTGGTTGTAACCCTGGAGGTCAGGCAATTGTGCTCAAACTGTGTCTTGTAAGATATGCCTCTCTCTCTCTCGTGTCTCGTCCTGCGTTCTGCTCTCTTCGTTCTGTCTCTCGTTCTCTCGTCGTTCTCTCTCGTTCTCTCTGTTCTCCTCGTTCTCTCTCGTTCTCTCTTCTCTGTTCTCTCTCGTTCTCTCTTCTCTCTCGTTTCTCTCGTTCTCTCTCGTTCTCCTCGTTCTCTCTTCGTTCTCTCTCGTTCTCTCGTTCTCCTCGTTCTCCTCGTTCTCTCTTCTCTCGTTCTCTCGTTCTCTCGTTCTCTCTCGTTCTCTCTCGTTCTCTCGTTCTCCTCGTTCTCCTCGTTCTCTCGTTCTCGTTCTCTCTGTTCTCCTCTCGTTCTCCTCGTTCTCTTCTCGTTCTCTCGTTCTCTCTCGTTCTCTCTCTCGTTCTCTCTCGTTCTCTCTCTCCTCGTTCTTCCTCGTTCTCCTCGTTCTCTCTCGTCTCTCTCGTTCTCTCGTTCTCTCGTCTCTCTCTCGTTCTCTCTCTCTCTCTCTCTCGTTCTCTCTCGTTCTCTCGTTCTCTCCGTTCTCTCTCTCGTTCTCTCTCGTTCTCCTCGTTCTCCGTCTCTTCTCTCGTTCTCTCTCGTTCTCCTCGTCTCTCTCTTCTCGTTCTCTCTCGTTCTCTCTCGTTCTCTCTCGTTCTCTCTCGTTCTCTCTCGTTCTCTCGTTCCTCTCCTCGTTCTCTCGTTCTCTCTCGTTCTCTCTCGTTCTCTCTCGTTCTCCTCGTTCTCTCTCGTTCTCTCTCGTTCCTCTCGTTCTCTCGTTCTCTCTCTTCTCTCTCGTTCTCTCTCGTTCTCTCTCTCGTCTCTCTCGTTCTCTCTCGTTCTCTCTCGTTCTCTCTTTCTCTCTCGTTCTCTCGTTCTCTCTCGTTCTCTCTCGTTCTCTCTCTCTCTGTTCTCTCTCGTTCTCTCTCGTTCTCTCTCGTTCTCTCTCTTCTCTCGTTCTCTCTCGTTCTCTCTCGTTCTCTCTCTTCGTTCTCTCTCGTTCTCTCTCGTTCTCTCTCCTTCTCTCTCGTTCTCTCGCTTCACATAAGCACGGACACTCAATACTCAAACACACAAAACAAAAACACAAAACGAATCAAGATAGGGTATTGGGGTTTATAAATAAAATAATTTTATCTGTTTTTATTCTTTATATCCAAATGGAAGAGTATCAAAATTTTCTATTCTACGTCGCTTAGAATAACTTATCCTATACTGCTTAGATTCCGGTCTACTTAATACATTATAACAACTATCTCTAACAATTTTTCTGTCATTGTATACAAACAAAGAGTCTTTACTATTACTAAGCACCATATCTTTCATCGCATCAAAGTTTATAATGCGCGAGTTTTTATAGTTTAAGGTAATGCCTTTTACTTTACACACAGATTTAATTGTTTTGTCACTGGTAGAAAACACATTATAACTATAGTTTTTTGGTCCGGCACTAACAAATTCGGCTATATAGCTCCCATCACCGTACGTCTCCAGCTCGTCGGTCATTTGGCCAAGGAAATCCCCACATCCTGGGTTCCAGTCGCCGGGTTTTGCGACAAATATCACACTGTCTGTGTCGTAATACAGAACGCGGCGGTCTAGTTTCTCCAAGTAACTGTATAGCTCTAAACGGGCATGAGCAGTTGTGTATGCGGCTATGGACACATTAATTGTTTTTTGTGGCTCACCCTCTCCCTCCGGTCTATCCCAATTCACCATTACAACGTTATCGTTAATAGGTATTATAGATTGTACCTGAACCAATGGATCTGTGAGTAATTTGAAAAAGTCCTTTGGTTCAGATACAATACTACACTGCGTTAAATTCTCGCGCTGACCAAACTTACCCCAAAAAGAATTCAGCATAAGTTTGGCCAGGTACCTTAAACCGGGGTTTTTCTTAATATTATTCGCGTCTAACTGAATCCCCTCTTTCTCATAATACTCTGTCACGTACTGCGTTTTTTCGATTTCTGACGCGCAGTGGTTAGGCCACCCTGAACATTCCTGTTTTAGTTTTAAGAAATTATCTATGTAACCGCTAAATAACCCACCCTGTTTAGTTGCTCTGTCATACGTGGTTACCTCGTATTCCCAAACTTCAAAAACATCAAGGACTTTATAGTTTTTAGAGATAGCTTTACGCAGCTCATCAGCTACAAATGTTCCAACGAAACTGCGCTCGGCTTCACTATGTCCACACACTCCCTGATTTAATTCAACACCGCACGTCTTACACAACACAAACATCAGTTTGCCGTGCATTTTTTAAAGGTAGAACAGGATGGTAGAGATTAGAGGGTGGTAGTACTCTGCATTTAACTAAACCCTCCACCGTGTCTAATGAAATGTTCTTACATTCTAACCCTACATGAATTTTCGGATGACCTATAGGATATTTACAATATTTATTTACAAAAGGATATAATGAGCACACGTCGTAATACATTATTTTCTCAGTAATACCGTCACATTCGTGATAAAGCTTGCTAGCATTAGTGCGGCCTCCGTAAAACGCGTCACGCGGGTTTAAGGGCTCGTCATCTTGATGACCTAAACCTTGAATAAACGTTCTCAATTCGTCGTTAACGAGTATTTGTTTTTTAAAATCGCATTCGCGCATCTCCACAAGATTATACCCGCGCTCGCGTAGAAACTGGGAGCGCGCCACCGTGTTCTCATTCCGTGCAAGCATAGAGGTATTTACACCCAGTTTAGGGTCCATGTTGGCCTGATTGGGGAAACATTCCTCGCAACCGTGCCAGTAACACCCAAGAAATTCAAAAACGGTGTTTGACTCAGCACAATAGCCGTCGACCTTAACACCTTCAGGTGTTCTAAACTCGCGAGCTTTTCCTGCGTGCTGTATGGTTACTTGCTGAGAATGTTCCACCCAGCGTAACCATTGTATTGCTATTTTGGATTGATTGTCGGCACGTCTATAACCGCCTTTTGGAATAAGCCCTATAGTGTTTTCTTTAAGGAAACGTCTGCGAAACACCTTATTGCAAGCGCTAGCAATAGTGGTCGCCTCCTCGAACGGATCGACTTTATTTTGGGTCGTGAATGTGGACCAGAAACTAATGCAACCTTTAACGAGGATCTTAACATCCATCAGGCAATATCTCTCAATCTCCTCACTCATCTTAAAAACATAATTACTCTGGGCCGTGTGCCAGTCTAAAAGTTTTTGTCGATCACCCGCTGACATCTGATCTGCACAATAATATTCCAGTGCTGGCAATGGACCCTCGTAATTCTGGTTCTCGGATGTATTGAAGAGATATGGGAAATAACCTTTGGCCTCGGGGAAATTGAAGGTTTTCGGAAATGCCGAGAGCGGTGACGGGATAAAATTAAGGGAGTCAATGAACCTAATATCACTACACTGAATAGAAATTAATTTTAAGCCGTTGCAGATGACATTAGGTCTCCATTGATTATTATTAGTTAACATGCATCTTAGCACAAAACACCCATCGTACCCTTCATGTTATGTGCGATGCATGTAACTTTAAATTTTCTTGCTCGCTCGGCAACATATGACAAGAAGGATTCAACTGGGTTTTCCCTGAAAATGTGCACTCTTTTACTACATACTGAGCATTGCTCATCTAAATTGTCAGCATGTTTGATACAGACAGAGCAAACATTCGCGGCCACGCATAGATTGGGCTCATGCAGAAACCTATCATTCGTACCCTCACACACCTTCTCTTGCATACACTCTAAATCGTAAAAGATAAACATAGATGGTTTACCATTACCGCTGTCACGTCGAGCTTTGTTAACGGCCATGTAGCAAAGATGACCGATAGGTTTCTCGCTCATGCATGTGGGCAGCGACTGTATCCGCATCTATGTTTACTCTTTACTTCAGTTGTTTTAAGACATTTTAAACATCTGCGCAGTTTTTCACATATTTTAGCGTCCTTGTGGTTTTAATACATTCCTGACCGTAAAAATCTCTTGCAATCATTGCAAGTAATTTTGGGTTTTCAATAGAACAAGGTGGTTTTGATGACACGCGGGGCACTGGTACATACATTTTACATGCTCTTTCTTGTTATTATACCGTTTTTGCATTGTTCACAGTAATAACTGCAAGTAAATGCTGAAGTTAGGCTGGTGATGACGTTATAGTGCTCGTCTTCTAATATTAAATTTAAAACTACTCTAGCTGGTTCCCTAGGGCCTTCAAAATAAACTGAATCACCTATACGCGAATTATAAACTACAATGGTGTATGAATCTAAATGATTTTGAAATGCTTGGATGTGCTCGTAACTACCACCCTGACTAAGATCTACCCCACTATCTAGGCAAAGCTGTATAGTTCGTTCTTGAAGTAAGGGGCGCCCCATTTCCATACCATAACGCATCGGATCGTTATTTCTAAACGCAATAGCTATGACTAGCGCGCGAGCTAAACAGTTATTATCGTTAATTGTCGATGGTACAACAATAATACCCTGTTTTTTAGATTTACAAAAGTCTGCAAATTTTAAACCCGTCAGGTTTTTGCGTCCATAGCCAACCGGCACAACCACTCTATCAACGTTTAACACTAATAAGTCACTTGAGAAAAAACTAGCGTTACTCTGCATTACCTTTTCCAGTAGCGACATTATCACTTTCACCGACAACTGGTCCACTCTTCTGAACGAAATGCCAACTGGTTTATCGGGGAAGTTCGGGTTCCTTAGTGTTATCCCTACACGGTCTGAAGGAGCCGCATCCTTTACAATATATGAGTACAGTTCTTGGAATGCATTCTGTAAAAATGTGTATTAGATAAATTTTTAGTAAAATGGTATATTTTACCTGTAGCCACGTTAGGGGATTATCCTTGCACGTCTCGTCATTGAAGTTAAACCGTAGCGTTTTACATGTGGTATTGAATTTTTTAATAAACTTACTATTTGATTCCCCAATTATATTAATATGGTTGAACCTTGAGGGTGGTACGGCCTGTTGCTGGGAACCTGAGCCCGATTGGTTCTGCTGTAATGTACTCGTTCAGTAATACAATAAAAATTAAAAAAAAAGACATACCGTTATCAGATCCTCCACAGCGGAAGTTTCCATATTCTCATCAAACACCTCCTCTAGATTTATCTGAGCAGGTCTATAAAAATAATAATTAAAAATCTTTAAAATAAAAAACAAAATATATACTTACACTCCAACCGCTTGTTGTACAGCTTCAACAAAATCATTATAAACATCTATCGAATCGATAGTGTCATTTTCACACAACATTTTATAAGTGATGATATTATACGCGTTTTTCAAACCCTCGTCGGTTAACACACCAGCACTGAATAATCTCAAAATATGATTAACTGAGAAAGATTCCATAGCTATGCTCTTCAAAACAGAACTAAATTAACTAAACCAAGCGTACGCTTTTATAGTATTTTACAGGGTCAAAGGTCAAATTAAGCCATTAAAATTCACAAGGATAACTTCACGGTAGTCTTCAAAACTTATGACTAATTAACTTCAAGGCCAACTTGTTGCTCATAGGTCTCCTCAATGTAGAATAAGTATGCTGTTGTAAAGTAAGTTTCATAACTAGCTTCAAGGCTAACTTCAAAATGGACTTACAGCCGACTTCAAGGTTGCCTTCAAAACCAATGACTAGCTCAAAGGCTAACCCCAACGCCAACTTGTTTCTCAAGGTAAAATAAGTATGATATTTTATCCTCGAATGACCTGAAGGTAAAGTTAGGTAATAACAGTTTGTACCAGAAAATCATCCTTAATGAAAATGTAATAACCTTATTTTTATTTTACCTAAGCGTTTATTCATTACGGTGTAAAACATTTATTGTTAAACTAGATCAGTCGTTTAACTTCATTGGAAAAACAATTTTAACTATACTCATATAAATTCTGAAATATAACAATAAAAAATGTATTTAAAGATTACTATCAAAAGCCTATTCTGACCGGTGTGATTCTCATAATTACGTTTTAAATCAGAGGTGTTAATCATCTTGTTAATATCAAGGGCGTTGCTTTCTTTTAATTGTATGATGCATTTACAGAAGTCCACTAGATAAACATTTCGAAATACTACCTCGGTGTGTTTTCATGACCTTGCATTTAGGAACAGCTGATAATTCCATTAAAATAAAGCGTTTATAACTTTACATGAGCTCGAGTTAAATAAAATGCAGTACAATGATTATATAAACCTTGTGAAGGTCATTATTACTTCGTGTATAAGTTGAAAGTTTATGCATGTAGAAGGTTAAAACCGGTGATTAAAAGGAAGTGTAAAAAACAATTTAAAGCTAATTCGTTTTATAATAAAATTCTTATTACAAATTACATTTAAAACAACCATCCATATCAGAATTATAGTATTAGGTAAACATTAATATCTGTTAATAATGGTACTGAAAAAGTTTGTATAAACTCCGTTAAAATTACATATATAACATGCTCAATACTGTTTCTCAAGGTAAAATAAGTATGCTATTGTAATCTCGTATCAATGTATTAATTGAAATATTTTTAATAAATTTTTTCTTAGCATGATGAATGCATGTAAACTCAAATATACATTTTTTATGGTCTGCGGTGTCATTGAAAAGACCTAATCACTAATTCAAGGCCCGAGCTGACGCAACAAGAAAAAATGATCTACAAGATAACCCTAACTCGTTGATAATGCCATCAAATGAAGTGTTAATAAGTTGATATGAGCTCGAGTTAAATAAAATGCAGTACAATGATTATATAAATCCCATGAAGGTCATTATTACCTCGTGTATAAGTTGAAAGTTTATGCATGTAGAAGGTTAAAACCGGTGATTAAAAGGAGGTGTAAAAAAACAATTTAAAGCTAATTCGTTTTATAATAAAATTCTTATTACAAATTACATTTAAAACAACCATCCATATCAGAATTATAGTATTAGGTAGATATTAATACTTGTTAATAATGACACTGAAAAGTTTGTATAAATTCCATTAAAATTGCATGTATAACACGCTCAATACTGTTTCTCAAGGTAAAATAAGTATGCTATTGTAATTTCGTATTAATTGAAATATTTTTAATAAATTTTTCTTAGCATGATGAATGCATGTAAACTCAAATATACATTTTTATGGTCTGCGGTATCATTGAAAAGACCTAATTACTAATTCAATGCTCCGAGCTGACGCAACAAGAAAAATGATCTACAAGATAACCCTAACTCTAAATACAGCTCCAGCTCTGGCCCTAAACACAACACCAACCTCTAGCCCCGCTCTAAGCCATGCCGAGCCCCAGTTCAACCCCTAGTCCTAAATACCACCCTCACGTTAGCAAAAGCCCTGGCTGTCAAAAGGTCCTTAATACTGCCATAAGGTTTAACCCCAAAAGAAATAATAAAATAAGGATAATACGGTCCTTCACGTAAGCGATATAATTAGGGTTGAAAATACGGTCTCACACGTGAGTGTGTAAAAATAGGGTGAAAATCAGGGCTCACACGTGAGCGTGCAAAAATAAGGGTGGAAAATACGTCCTACACGTGGGCGTGTAAAAATAAGGGTGGAAAATCCTGTCTCACACGTGAGTGTGTAAAAAGTGAAAGGTGCTACTGTAGTAGAGTAAAAGTGGTTAAGGTGCCGGTGTACTACTTTTGTCGGTCGTAAATTGAATTTGTATTCCTTGATGTAATAATTAAATTATTGTTTGTAGAAGCAAGAGTCGTGAACCGTGAATAATTCACTGTTAAATGTGACCTAAAATACATGAATGAAACAAGAACAATTTGAGCAGTTGGTTTAGACTTTTACCTGAGTTGATAGGCGGCCAGACAGGAAACGTGCCAACTATTATCCGGAACTTCCGAAATATAATTGTACATGCAGGTAATAACCTACTACACTAATTAATATAAGCCTGTATTCAATTTTTTTTATATGTGAATGCACGAGATTTAACCAGAATTTCCGCTTCAAGTACACCACATGGCACGAATTTTTAAAAGAACAAAAATTGTTGATAATAGAATGGAACCAGAAAAATGCCAAAAGTACCTAGCAATGATAAAATTTGACCTAGGGTCAGGCTATTGAATTGCAATTCAAAATTGATATCACTAAAGACATCTATTATGCTAAATGTGACTTAAAATAATTTTTTTTTTAAGTTTACTATTTATGAATATATTGAAATTTATTGTTAAATAAAAATTAGACCGTTACATTCCTCCTTCCTTTCAATGAAGAAAATTCAATAAGGGAAAAAATTTCTGACGAAAATACACAACGAGAAAGAAGAAAAACTAAAAGTAACTAAGTTGTCGGTCCTAGATGACCAGGCCATATCACATGATTATGAGTGGAATTGTTCGTGGATTTTACCTCTCCTTTCATTACAATTTATTATCAAAACTTAAAACCACGATAACATAAAAACACAGCCGGTAATAAAGCTTAAGGTGGATTATAGACAGGATCATAGACATATGGTTTCAAGTCTTGAACATGCCAAACACCCTGGGAATTACCTTCTTCATCTTCCAGCTCATAAGATACTGACCGAGTTTCTTTTTATCTTAAAAGGTCCAACATACTTTGAGCTAACTTGGCGTTGAAAGATGCTAAGACATTCGATAACACTTTATTCTTCCTCCACACTTGTTCGCCAACAGCAAAACTGGTCGCCGACGACGAAGATTGTAAGTTTTGCGGTTTTGTCAGATGAAGACTGTAATTTGGGTAGAACCTGTTCATACAATTTTTCAAAACCAATCTTCCGATTTTGTATTTCGTTTTCGTTTATCGGATGCTCTGAAGTACTAAAATCTGCATCATATTACCAGAAAGTACATGTTCTCGACCAAAGTTTATGAAGAACGTAGTGAAAGCAGTAGTCTCCGAATGAGAAGTACGAATAGCTAAAGCGATAGAAGTAATATTTTCATCCCAAGCTTTATGTGAGGATTTAATATATTGTGAAATCATTGTCTTCATAACACGGTTTACTCGTTCAACTGGATCTGCACAGGATGATAAAGTGGTGTAAAAGAAATTTAACTCGATATTTATCGCACAGCTTTTTGAATTCATTTGAACGCATCTGCACTCCATTATCACATATGATAATTTGGAGAACTGAGTAATTTAAAAGATACCTTCCTCTACGAATTTACATAAATTCCTAGCGTTTGCTGCTCGACATGAGAACAACAGAGGATACTTACTGAAATAATCGGACTCAAGCAAACTAACGTTTCCATGTTTAGAACGCGGAATAGACCAACAAAATCTAAACTAATAATCTGAAATGGGCGAGTGGGTTTTATACGATTACCGGTGTGATTCTCATAATTACGTTTTAAATCAGAGGTGTTAATCATCTTGTTAATATCAAGGGCGTTGCTTTTTTAATTGTATGATGCATTTACAGAAGTCCACTAGATAAACATTTCGAAATACTACCTCGGTGTTTTTCATGACCTTGCATTTAGGAACAGCTGATAATTCCATTAAAATAAAGCGTTTATAACTTTACATGAGCTCGAGTTAAATAAAATGCAGTACAATGATTATATAAACCTTGTGAAGGTCATTATTACTTCGTGTATAAGTTGAAAGTTTATGCAAGTAGAAGGTTAAAACCAGTGATTAAAAGGAAGTGTAAAAACAATTTAAAGCTAATTCGTTTATAATAAAATTCTTATTACAAATTACATTTAAAACAACCATCCATATCAGAATTATAGTATTAGGTAAACATTAATATCTGTTAATAATGGTACTGAAAAGTTTGTATAAACTCCGTTAAAATTACATATATAACATGCTCAATACTGTTTCTCAAGGTAAAATAAGTATGCTATTGTAATCTCGTATCAATGTATTAATTGAAATATTTTTAATAAATTTTTCTTAGCATAGAATGCATGTAAACTCAAATATACATTTTTATGGTCTGCGGTGTCATTGAAAAGATAATCACTAATTCAAGGCCCGAGCTGACGCAACAAGAAAAATGATCTACAAGATAACCCTAACTCGTTGATAATGCCATCAAATGAAGTGTTAATAAGTTGATATGAGCTCGAGTTAAATAAAATGCAGTACAATGATTATATAAATCCCATGAAGGTCATTATTACCTCGTGTATAAGTTGAAAGTTTATGCATGTAGAAGGTTAAAACCGGTGATTAAAAGGAGGTGTAAAAAACAATTTAAAGCTAATTCGTTTTATAATAAAATTCTTATTACAAATTACATTTAAAACAACCATCCATATCAGAATTATAGTATTAGGTAGATATTAATACTTGTTAATAATGACACTGAAAAGTTTGTATAAATTCCATTAAAATTGCATGTATAACACGCTCAATACTGTTTCTCAAGGTAAAATAAGTATGCTATTGTAATTTCGTATTAATTGAAATATTTTTAATAAATTTTTCTTAGCATGATGAATGCATGTAAACTCAAATATACATTTTTATGGTCTGCGGTATCATTGAAAAGACCTAATTACTAATTCAATGCCCGAGCTGACGCAACAAGAAAAATGATCTACAAGATAACCCTAACTCTAAATACAGCTCCAGCTCTGGCCCTAAACACAAAACCTCTAGCCCCGCTCTAAATGCGAGCCCCAGTTCAACCCCTAGTCCTAAATACCACCCTCACGTTAGCAAAAGCCCTGGCTGTCAAAAGGTCCTTAATACTGCCATAAGGTTTAACCCCAAAAGAAATAATAAAAATAAGGATAATACGGTCCTTCACGTAAGCGATATAATTAGGGTTGAAAATACGGTCTCACACGTGAGTGTGTAAAAAATAGGGGTGAAAATCAGGGCTCACACGTGAGCGTGCAAAAATAAGGGTGGAAAAATACGTCCTACACGTGGGCGTGTAAAAATAAGGGTGGAAAATCCTGTCTCACACGTGAGTGTGTAAAAAAAGTGAAAGGTGCTACTGTAGTAGAGTAAAAGTGGTTAAGGTGCCGGTGTACTACTTTTGTCGGTCGTAAATTGAATTTGTATTCCTTGATGTAATAATTAAATTATTGTTTGTAGAAGCAAGAGTCGTGAACCGTGAATAGTTCACTGTTAAATGTGACGTAAAATACATGAATGAAACAAGAACAATTTGAGCAGTTGGTTTAGACTTTTACCTGAGTTGATAGGCGGCCAGACAGGAACGTGCCAACTATTATCCGGAACTTCCGAAATATAATTGTACAGGCAGGTAATTACTAAACTAATTAATATAAGCCTGTATTCAATTTTTTATATGTGAATGCACCAGATTTAACCAGAATTTCCGCTTAAGTACACCCGTGGCACGAATTTTAAAAGAATAAAATTGTTGATAATAGAATGGAACCAGAAAAATGCTCAAAAGTACCTAGCAATGATAAAATTTGACCTAGGGTCAGGCTATTGAATTGCAATTCAAAATTGATATCACTAAAGACATCTGTTATGCTAAATGTGACTTAAAATAATTATTTTTTTAAAGTTTACTATTTATGAATATATTGAAATTGAAATTTATTGTTAAATAAAAATTAGACCGTTACATTCCCTCCTTCCTTTCAATGAAGAAAATTCAATAAGGGAAAAAAATTTCTGACGAAAATACACAACGAGAAAGAAGAAAAAACTAAAAGTAACTAAGTTGTCGGTCCTAGATGACCAGGCCATATCACATGATTATGAGTGGAATTGTTCGTGGATTTTTACCTCTCCTTTCATTACAATTTATTATCAAAACTTAAAACCACGATAACACATAAAAAAACACAGCCGGTAATAAAGCTTAAGCTGGATTATACACAGGATCATAGACATATGGTTTCAAGTCTTGAACATGCCAAACACCCTGGGAATTACCTTCTTCATCTTCCAGCTCATAAGATACTGACCTGAGTTTCTTTTTATCTTAAAAGGTCCAACATACTTTGGAGCTAACTTGGCGTTGAAAGATGCTAAGACATTCGATAACACTTTATTCTTCCTCCACACTTGTTCGCCAACAGCAAAACTGGTCGGCCGACGACGAAGATTGTAAGTTTTGCGGTTTTTGTCAGATGAAGACTGTAATTTGGGTAGAACCTGTTCATACAATTTTTCAAAACCAATCTTCCGATTTTGTATTTCGTTTTCGTTTATCGGATGCTCTGAAGTACTAAAATCTGCATCATATTCCGCACCAGAAAGTACATGTTCTCGACCAAAGTTTATGAAGAACGTAGTGAAAGCAGTAGTCTCCGAATGAGAAGTACGAATAGCTAAAGCGATAGAAGTAATATTTTCATCCCAAGCTTTATGTGAGGATTTAATATATTGTGAAATCATTGTCTTCATAACACGGTTTACTCGTTCAACTGGATCTGCACAGGGATGATAAAGTGGTGTAAAAGAAATTCTAACTCGATATTTATCGCACAGCTTTTTGAATTCATTTGAACGCATCTGCACTCCATTATCACATATGATAATTTGGAGAACTGAGTAATTTAAAAGATACCTTCCTCTACGAATTTACATAAATTCCTAGCGTTTGCTGCTCGACATGAGAACAACAGAGGATACTTACTGAAATAATCGGACTCAACAAGCAAACTAACGTTTCCATGTTTAGAACGCGGAATAGACCAACAAAATCTAAACTAATAATCTGAAATGGGCGAGTGGGTTTTATACGATTACCCATGTGTCCAGAAGGTAATTTTGTTCAACTTTGTGCGCAGAACAAACTAAACAATTATTAATATAGCGAGGAACATCGCATTTCATTTTCGGCCACGTAAATCTATTACAAATCCTACTGAATGTTTTAAAATACCAACGTGTCCAGAAGTAACAGGATCATGACATTCCTTGATAATATGACGGCGGAAGTCTTTTGGAACAACTATTTTCCAGGTATCGAATTCGGACGACAATTGTGGTAGACGAACTTTAACGTGTTTATACAGAATACCAGTATTAAGACGAAAAATAGACTATTTCAATAGATTTAACTTAACTTTAGTTTTTAACTTAAGATACCAGTTATCGGACGTAGATAAGAAATTATGAGTGGAAACAAAATTAATACTATCAGCAAACTAATCTGAACGTGAAAACATGTCGGGTACGACGTGTTCTTTACCTTTTCTATGAATAATGGTAAAATTATAGGGTTGGGGTCTTAGAACCCAATGGACTAAACGGCCTTGGGACCTTTTAAATTATGCAGCCACAAAAGACTATGGTGGTCGGTTATGACCGTAAAATGTACACCTTCTAAATATTGGCGTCAATGCTCAACAGCCCAAACAATACTAAGACATTCCCTTTCCGTTGTTGAATAGTTTCGCTCTTGTCGAGTGAGCGATCTGGATAGGTATGCTATGACTTTCTCACCATCATGGAACGATTGAACTAAACACGCTCCCAAACCATATGCAGAAGCATCAGTTTGTAAAATAAATGGGCGACTAAAATCGGGACAGCAAAGAATGGGTGCACTATGGTTTCGACTACTTAAGAGCAATCTCCTTAAGTAGTCGAAAAGATCCTTCGCACTCATCACTCCAATTATAAATAACATTTTTCCTAACCAAATTCGTTAAAGGGGCAGTGATTGTAGCGTAATTAGAAACAAAACGCCTATACCAAGAAGTGGTACCTAAAAATCTTCTAAGTTGTTCTAAGTTTTTCGGACTCGAAATATTCATAATAGCTTGTATCTTGTCAGGATCTGTTCGCAAACCCTTTCCATCCACTACGTAGCCTAAGTATTTCAAACTAGGTTTACAAAATTGACACTTCTCCCAACTAATGATAATACCAGCAGAACACAGTGGCTTGAAAACAGTTCCTAAAATTTCTAGATGACGTTCAAAAGTTAATGAGGTAATGATGATATCGTCAAGATACATGAGGTTGCAAATCTGCGCCTAAAACTGAATCGATAGTTCGCTGCCAAGTAGCAGGAGAATTGGTTAAACCAAAGGGTAACCGCTTGAATTGAAATAACCCTCTACCCGGAATAGTAAAAGCAGTATTTCTTTTGAATTTTCAGAAAGTGGGACTTGCCAATATGCACTTTTATGTCAATGGAGCTTATGAATTTGGCATCACGTAGTTGATCCAGTATAGCACTAATATAGGGTAGTGGATAAGCATCCTTCTTAGTAAGAGAGTTAAGTAAACGATAGTCTACACAAAACCTCTGGGTTGCATCCTTTTAGGAACTAAAACTACAGGGGAGCTCCATGGACTTTTAGATGGCTCAATAACATCTAACTTAAGCATATTTTCTAGCTCCTGCTCAATCAAATGCTAACGAAATGGAGAAACTGGGTAATACCTCTGTTTAACGGGTTTAGCATCTGGTAACAAAATGACTTCATGTTCGATATTGAGACGACCTAATGGAGAATTACTTGACATCGCCGATGTTTTTATGAGAGTCTCCAATAAATCTTTTTGTGAAGAAGTCAAAACAGACACAATAAATTCCGTTTACCTCAACCTCTGACACAAAATGCCATACATCATCTACTAAATTAGGGATTATGTTCATTGCCTTCCAAAAATCTATGCCTAAAATCAGAGCATGAGGCACATCAGGTACAACTAACACATTCACCAACTTAATTGTATCTATCAGTCGAAAGGGTAAGTCTACAGAACCCATGCACGGACAAGACATACCACTAGCGATTCGAACAGGTTGCATGGGCACACCGTGTTTCAAAGAAAACCCTAACCCCTGCAAAAGATCCCACCCGCTGGAGCCTATGATAGTACGACTGGCACCGCTATCTAAGAGACCTACAAACGGATAATCTAAAACGGATACTTTCAAATATGGGCGTTGATCATTCTTCGCATGAGCAAAAATATATTCGAACAGAATGGAGTGTTTGTTGACTAAATTATCTGGTTTGATCGCATGAGCAGAACGAGAAGAAACAACGCTACGATCTCTCATTGTCTCCTCGATTCGTTTCCCGAGCATCGTGGGCAATCACGAACGGTAAAACCTTTTTCTCCACAACGATAACAATATCTTTCTCTAGGCCGATCGCAGTGTTGGGAATCGTGACCTAAACGTTGACAGTTCCAACAGGGACGCTTAAGTAAAGAAGATGTTCCTGCAGTTTCCGACGCAGACAGCGATAACGAACTACAACCAGATTCTACATACGCTAAATCAGGTTCAAGCAAACGAGTTGATTTACGTGACGGCGGTGCAAAATTTTCTAGGGTTCGTTTTCTATTTTCCAAAACTCTTCCAATTTCTAATAATTTAGAACGCGAATTAACCTTATGCAAACCTAATTGTGTCTGATAGAAAGGATGAATATTTTTAAAAATAATTTTTAATTTGATTAATTTAATAGTAAGTCGATCGAATAGACTTTCCATTATAGATAAATAAATACGTATAGATTCGCTCGGTCCTTGGGGTTCTTTGGCGACCGATCATTATAATCAAGAGGTTGAAATTCTTGACGCAGTAGGACAACCAAAGATTTCCAATCATGAACTAATTTACGTGAAGCACGATACCAAACAAGTGCTTTATCTGAAAATAAATCACTAGCGAACAAAAACAATTGTTCTTCTGAGAGACCACGCGATACACGTAATTCTTCCACGCGTTCGAGAAAAGTGCTTAGTGACATAGGACGATCATCACCGTTAAATTTTAAGTTCCATTTAAATACGGGTACTGAAACTACATTTGAATTGTTACTAGTAGGGTGAATAAAAGACGAAGACGCATTAGGCGGAATTTCCTCCTCATCTTCAGACGACGATTCTAGATTAAATAACATCGGTAAACATTCTGAGTCACCAATTGATCTTTCTTTGCGGCGTATCTTTTTTTCAAAATCGGACTTTAAATTTAAAATATCCACTAAAAAGGAAGATTTAGCGGTTTTGTCGTCTTGGGAAACTATAACAGCGCGATTTGCTCTCCCTAAGACATGACTTAATTTCGAAGTAATTTTCTTTTTAACATTCTCATCACCAGTAAAGTTTTCAACAAGATCCTTTATTTCATCAATTCTGGATTGAATAGCATTAACGTCTTCTTCAAAAGTAAAAGGATATTTGGGATAATCTATAGAAGATCCCTCACGTTCCAACCGAAAAGACTACGCAAGGTCTTCCTCATCTTTTCTACCGTATTAACTCCAGTGATACCTCGAATGGCAATCTCGTAGCTTAATTCATCAGCCACAAGTCTATTAACCTCCATTTTAAAATAAAGAAGTTACTACAGCAGATTCCACCCAAGTAATAAGAAAAAAATAATACAGGTGAAATGTAAAATTTTTAATAACAACGAACAATATGCCAAAATATCTACCTAGGGCACAACCTTGGTCGCCACTAATTGTCACGGTGTTTACCGTTTTTTTTTTGAGAGTTTACTATTTATGAATATATTGAAATTTATCGTTAAATAAAATTAGACCGTTACAATATGTCAAAATAACACCCGCTCCAACCCCAAGCTCTATGTATTTAGTACCGACATGTGTAGTTGCTCTTTGGTAGGGCTCAAACCAGTTGACATACCCCAACCGAGTACAACCCATCCAGAATTTACACCCGTATCTGATGGGTTTATCATGAATCTACTGTTTACAACCATGGCGTCCATAATAGGGGACCATTGCTTTGTCTATGCTATGTGATTGTTCTAAGGCAGCAAGTTGAGGTGTACAAGCAATGGCCTAACTTTTGCAAATTTATCATTTGGGTCTAAGTTGTTATTATCCGACAAATGAATGTGGCTCATTATAAATTCGAAACGGTCTCGTAATATCGCGTTTGCTACTAATTGATTATGGGTGTCTTTCTTACGTTCCCAATACATGCGGCGCCTGGGTAATTGCATATAACCACTAAGATTTCATTTCACAGACAGTGATAAAACTTGTTTTGTTCTTCTGTGCTGCATACCTAAAAACACCTCGAAAAATAATTTTTGTTTCAAGCGAAAATATAAATCATCTTATCTGTTTGACTCATCCACAAAAATATTTATCAATTTATCATCAAAAAACTTCTCAAACAAAGCCAAAGCAGTTGTCTGTCCCAACTCATATCTGATATTTCTGGGCCATTCTAATGCTGAGGAGGACGCAAAATCGCCATTAATCCACTTGTCGGATGGAATTTTTCGTCGTTTTATTTATATGGCGGTTTGGAAATAATTGTGCCAAAGGGAATTTCTTCCTCTGAATCATATTCGGAATCTTGGAGATGTTGTATGCTGAAATTTAGTCTCGCTGGAGCTCCCAGTTGAGTAGCTGGCAAATTATTTGGATGAACATAATCTTTATCTCCAAAATCCTCATCCGTAACATTACCACATGCATTCTCAGGTGGTTGAATAACAATGTCGGTTTCTGGAAATGGAAAGTTGTCTTCTTCCAAAAGTCGAAGGGCTTTAGTCAGTGTAAACCCTCTGGAATAAAAAAGGAGACACTAAGCCACCAACACAAGTTAGAAATACATAATTATAACTGATGAAGTTAGCACATATGGTGCAATATGCTATTTGCCTGACGTCCTATATGTATGACGCCCGCAAACAGGAGCAGATGTACACACCTAACCTAGAAACCATCAATACTAGATGTTAAGATTTGTGAGCACTCTTACAATATCTGTACTAAAAAAAATTTTTATTACTAAGTACTTACCCTGAGAACCGTACAAGGTCGCCGTAATCCATTTTCTTTGAAATGCACTGAATATTACACTAGGTTAACTGTCACAAATTAGCTCTGTTACACGTTTACCCTTTGGAATATAACCTTCTCACTAACTGAGGACAGATTACAGCACCTACATCTAATTCTGTCAGTTTGACACTATTTGAGTATATAGATTCTGTCTATCGAAAATACAAATATAGAAATAAAGCCAAGGAATGCCTAGCTTTATTTAACTTCTCGTTGTTTGCAGCAGTGCATGTGTCTGTTTACACGTTAGTCAAATTGACTGACGTATTGTAGAGGTAGTGTTTTTTCGTAAAATGGATCGGAGAGCATTAACAGCAGCGGAACTTGAGCAAATAGTAGATATGAGTGAAATGGAATTTACCGAAGATAGTGATGACTTCATAGCATACGAGTTCTTCATCGTCGGACGATTCAGATGCTGCATATGATATCCCTAACAAGAAACTTATTGCTCGCAGTGGGAGAAAATCAGATATCAGTTCGCGATACACAGAGCGACTCAGAATGTGAAATCGAAGATAATGCACTAATGTCATTTGGACTGAATGCAAAGGTAAAAATCTCATGTTCTTAATTTTTTTTTGGTCTTTAGTAGGAAATTTTAAAAAAATTGCGTTTTTTGAAAGCCCAGGAGTTTTCAATACATTTTTTTTTCAAAAAGGGAAGGAAACGAACCAATTGACTTCTATTTGCAAAAATTATGCTGGGTATAGCAAATGAAACCATTAAAAAAAACTCGCTTTTAGTTTATTGGAAGGACACTGATATACATGAAATCTTAACTTTTACTAGAATGCTGTTGTTGATGGGCTTGGACAAAAAGCCAACACTAATGAACTATTATCAAACATACATTTTTCCGACAATGAAGCACATGATCCAGCTGACAGACTGTCCAAAATAAATAATTTAATAAACAAGCTGATCACTTATTTTCGTCCTTTCGAGGACGATTGTTCTTTTTGCAATACATTGGTGGAAAAAGGTATAAATAAGGAATAAAATTGTTCAAATCGTGTGAGGAAAAACAGTACACATGTAATATAAAAGTTTACACGGGTAAGGAAAACATCGATAGCGGACAACCTATCACGAGCCGTATTGTGATGAGCATTATGCAACATTGGAGCGAGTGTTAATACTGCCAACTTTTATACTAGCGTCGGATTGGACCACGAGCTTTTGGAAAGGAGATCTCATTTGTTCGGTACTCTAGGTAGAAACAAAAAACATAATCCAAAACCAGCAAATTTACAAAAAGGAGAATTGATTAATCGTGAATGTAATATTCGGGATGGGGACGTTTAACCCCACCGTTTCGGCCCCGCCGTTTCGCCCCCACCATTTGGCCCCCGCCGTTTCGCTTCCGATGCCGTTTCGCCCCCGGCCGTTTCGCCCCTAAATGGTGTACTTCTACAAAAATTGAAAAAATTATGAGCAAAATCTTTTTTGTCGTTTTCTGAATGTGGGTTTGAGAAAACAATAAACAAGTAGGAAAAAATGAACAAATAATTGTGTATAAAATAATATTTAATATAATTAATATAATATTAATAATAAAATTAATTTATGGATAAGTTCGTTAAATGTTTGTACCTACTTCAATTAGGTAGGTAATCTGGGTAAACCATTATTAATGGTTATTAGCATTTATCTTTCTAAGGAATTTCTGATAAGTACTTAAAATTTAAATCAAGAACTAATAAAAATATTCTGTACTTTCTACAAGAATAAAGAATATTGTTGAAAGTTATGGCAGAATAAATATTAATGATTATTTGTTAGGCATTGCCCAAAATTTTGAATTTTAATATTTTATGTATTAGGTACATGTTATTTAATAAATATTAATCTCAAAATTTTCTATTATTTTCGAAGAAAAAGGTCCTGGCGAAACGTCCTGGGGCGAAACGTCCTGGGGTGAAGCGTCCGGAGGCGAAACGGTGGGGACTAAACGGTGGGGTGAAACGGTGGGAGCGAAATGTCACATAACCAACCGTAATATTCATGTTATAGTGGGTAAATGGAAAGATAAGCGCAATGTGCTATTTTTGACTACTACTGAAGTGCGTAAACTGGTAAATGTAGTAACAAAACGGGGTGAAAAACAAAAACCGTCTACGATAAAACAATACAACATAAAATCGTCTATTGACGTATCTGATCAGAAAGCAGCCTATTCCTCTTCATTGAACTAATCACAAACACAGTAATAGTGAATACCCGCATAGCATATGGATCTGTCACGGGGAAAAATATAGGGATTACACAGTTTCGAGAAGAAGTCGCATTAAAAATTTTTGAGAAACGACATCAACAACCTTAAGAAGGTGAAGAAGACCTAGAGAGACAAAAGTGTCATTATCTTTTGGATAGAGAGTCAAGAGGACGATTTATCAATTGTGAGAAGAAGGGCCATGGTTATGCCATGAAGGAAACTCCTGGCGTTAAATCATTTTGCTGCGCTTGCGCTTTTCAGTATTTATGTTTGAAATGTTTTTTTTTAACATAATTGTTCGGCCAAAAAATAAAGATGTGGCCATATACGGTGCACAGTTTAGTTTAACAAGAGAAGAAAAGTATTTCTACAGACTGTCTGTACCAGTTTTGCACACGCTTTATTAAATCTTAGTTTTAGGAAAATAACATTCTTTGGACACTTAATGTATAACATATGACATGAGTTTTTCAAAAAATTGTTACCGTTTCCTGTTACATATCACCTTTGTTATGGCCAGTAGTAATAAGAATTAGAAGGTGTGAATATTGAAAAGATGGAAGAAATTAAAGTAAAAAGACGTTGTTTTGTTGAATATTATTACAGTTGCTACTTTAATACGCTGGAAGTTTCTTGGTACTGAGATATTACTTTTCATGAATCAACTTTGAAGTGTAAATTCAGAATATATTGTTTTTGGTTATCGACAATATTTATTTTAACATTCGACATACTTTAAAACGTTTAGAAATAAATATCAATTTGAGAAGTATTGGACATTATTCGGATATTGGAATTTTAACCCATTAACACCCAGACCTTGTGGAAATTTTAATATCTTTGAGTTAGTGTGAACCTATACAAAAGTAACAAATACGCTGCGATCGTTATTTGGTGCATATGCACTGTGTACCGTTATCTCTTGGCAAGCCACAAACGCCATGACAGAATCATTCGACCGTGTTTACGTTTGTGATGAGTATTTGAAATGTCACCTCCGATTAAGAATCCCGTCGACTGTAAAATATGCGCTGTGATTCGTTTTCTTAGTGATAAACAAATGAAATCGGCTGAATCCATCGTTAGATCAATGAAGTATATGGAGAAAATATTATGAGCGATGGATGGTACGGAAATGGGCTAGAGCTTTTAAAGATGCCCGTACGAATGTGCACGATGAGGAACGAAGTGGGCGACTTGATGCCGAAAGTTGATGAAAAAGTTAGAAGAAGTGTGATTTATGAAATTGCGTGTACATTTTTCCTTTGAATTCGCCAACACTAAGTTGTCTTTTCTTTCGGGGTTAAACCGCATACATTAACGATTTGTGTCTGGGATCAATTAAGGAATATCTAGTGCAAGTATGTATTTTTGTATAACTGAAAACTCGCAACTAATCATTCTACCAGCCTATGTAACGTATTAAAAGAACCAAACATTGTCTTGTAAAGGTATCTTATTCGTACTCGGACTCATTAAACTGAAATCTGCTAAAATAAAAAGACAGTATAGGGCCCTCTCACTCTGGCGAATTGGCATTGTTGGTTGTTGGTTATATTTATAGTTATGTAGAGATGGCTGGTGAATGGGTACATGATGCCGCTGATTATTAATTGTAAAAGGCAATTGACAGTAGGTACACACCCCAGGCCAGACCATTAAACACCTCGAAGTTTTATTTCTATTGTTTTTATTTGTTGTATAGATGAATGTGTAACCTGAGAGAGGAGCTCTGTATTTTTCTAACGTACTCAAACTTATGTATTAATCATGATGTTAGTACTCTATTTATAACTTACTCTTGTAAGCCTTTGTTTTAATGAGTTTTTTGTCAGTTTGTTTAAGTAGAATTATTTGCCTGTGAGCTGATTTCTCTTTATATCTGCTTTATTGTAATTTGATTTATGTATTCTGTGCTTTAGTGGTTACTAAACAATTGGATACGTGCAAATTTCTTGTCTGTTTTCTTTTGTCCTCGGCTTTACCTTATTATCACCTGTGAAATTTTACTGTTGTTGTATTTTATATGGTCCATAATTTGTTTTATTGCTGATTTACTTAAACACCGGCATGATTGGTTTTTAAAGAGACACATGTTTGATGTTATGATTTTTATTATGATTTTTATTTTGATTATTTATGACCCAATTGTACGTGTGACTACATGTGGTTTTTTTAAATGATTTTGCTTCTGTGCAACTAAACTGCTTTTTATTCATTTCCTCTTAATATTATAATTTTTTCCGCACTTTAACCTGATTTATTGGTGTTTTGTAATTTTTTTTTGTGTTATTTGATTTATTAATGTACTTGTGCAATTACTTATTTATAAATAAAGTAGGTTTTATTGGTGATTCTATCCCACGAGATTATATTAACGGGCTGAACCACCACTGCGCAACGCTCGTTGATTTTAATTTGAGTAGTTTTATTTTTTTACCTGCCCCTCATGATGCAACACTTACCTCATCCAGCCTATCTAATTTATATAGTACAACGTACCTACCACTAGACGGCCCCTTCGTTTTATCAGATTTGAGGTTTGCGAGTAATTAAGTATCAGTCTTGTCAATAAATTCTAATGTTTTAATTATTTCCCGGAAAGTCAAAGTAAGGCAGGCAATTAATTTGAGTAATAGTGACATTATTATCAGTCAAGTCAAGATAAATCATTTAGCGATTGTTTTGTTCTTGACGTTGCATTATTGCAAATATGTTCAAATTACGCTTTTCAAGATAGGGTACCTGGGGGACGCTACAACTTTTCAAAACTAACACCAATGTTCTTAAATGTTTATTCAACTAAAGACATTTTCGTCGGGTATTTGTAAATTGATCTGCACATTCTCTAATTCTAGTTATATTGGATAAGCACTTAGCAACTTAGCAGATTAGATGGTTTGGAAGCATTCGAAATTTATAAACATAAGCAGAAAGTACCTTTAAAGAACGAAACAAATTTGCTGTTTCACATTAGTGATTTGTTACCATTACAACTTGTTATTATCTTACTTATTTAATTTTAAATATTAATATTTAAATTTAAACGATTGCTTTATAATAGTCTCCTGCAAAATTAATAAACCAAAAAAATACGCGTAGATGTGCTACATGAGCCCGACTTTACCTATACCATACTATGCTATGTAGGTCAAAATTTATATTGATGTACTTACTACTGTGACAAATGCAGAGTTAGGTGGAAGAACAACCATATAGTTGAACTTCGCCCTTAATATATATTTAAATTACATGTTAACCGCCATAAAGCAAATAAAGGCCTTTATAATTATTATTATTATATATTTTCTCTTGATAATGATACATGTATGGAAATGCGAAAAATAAATTATACACAGAAATTGTGGAATTATATTGTATTTAAAACATTAGTGCTATTAAATATGGAATTCCACTTTTATCATTTACTGAAGACGATAACTGTAATTGTTATCGAAACGTTGAAATTTGTATAAAAAAATAAAATACATGATTACAAACCCAAAAGACACGTGTTTAAATTTAAGATATGTATTATAATGGATAACAACAGGGCCCGCTCCAAGACCGGACATTTGTCCGGGGCGGCAAATCTTAGGGGCGATATTTGTACTCTCAGAATGTGAGAAAATATTAAAATTAAAATATTAATAATAATAGCATGCCGCCTTTCATTTGTAAAAACATTTCTTATCACTGTTTTTACAAGAAAGTTAAAATACTTGTTTTTCATCTATATACAGTCAAAGCTGCTTATAGCGAACTTCCGGGTATAACGTACTAGTTTTAAAAGTCCCGTTACACTATCCTTAAGATCCCTTATGAATATTGTTTGTTATAATAAACCCATAAATAACGAACTTTCGGATACAACGTTCGGAAAAATTGTTTCCGTCCGTTAAATTCTACACAAAAGTAAGCAAGTAAAATAAATAACAGGGACGTAGATTATTTGATATGCAAAGATAAGGTTTCTGTAATTCTTTTCTTAGAAATGCCTGCCTAAATACTTTCCTAATTGGTGTTTAAATCTTTAATCCTAAAGGGTAATTATGTATTTTAACAATACTGTACACGCTGACCTTGCAGGGTTTTTCCTAATCAACTTGTCAATCAAATAAATCAATTAACAGACTAGTTAAACAATAAGTGGCCTAATATCAAGGGTAATTTTAGTGATAATGGCGACGAAACTGGGCTATTTTTTTAAATTAAAGAACCCAGATAAAACACTAAAATTTAAAGGTGAAAAATGTGTAGGCGGCAAATTATCAAAAGAGCGGGTAACAGTTTTTGTGTGTGCTAATTTAACCGGAACAGAAAACGAAAGCAAATCACTCAAGCCACGGTGTTTCAAAATGTAAATCGAAAATTGTGTGGATAAACTGTTTTGGTCTACGAAATATAATAAACAATCGAAAATTACAGACTTTTTTAACAAAAACTAACTCATAAATGTGTAAATATTGTATAATATAGTGATTTATTAATGTATCGTAAAAATAAAATATGTATGTAACTTTTTTCTTTTATCGTTTATTACAAACTTATTTTTCAAGTCCCTTGTGGTTCGTTATAACCGGATTCTACTGTAGTTGTAAAGAAAATAGGTATAATTACGAAAAAATAATTAATTATTCAATAATAATTATTAAATAAGGAACACGGGTGTTATTTGTATACACTACCTAATATAACCGCGCATCGCATATATACCATATAAATCAGCAAGCAGGGTGCCGCATGAACTTGTCTGAATTAGGAATAGACAAGAAATGACTTGTTTATTGTCTTCAATTATAGAAGGGCTGTATTATTACAGCATAGCATTATTTTTACTCATTCGTCGGTGGTGATAACAAGTGTATATTGTATATACGGTTCTGGTTCAATAATCAGTGTGATTTGTAATTTTTAAGGTAAGTTAACCGTTAACTTAGCAAATCTACGAACTTAATTAATATAGTTTAAAAAACCTAAAAAACACGCTTTAATGATCAATCGAACTAAAAAACGAAAAATAATTCTTAATATAGGCAGAAAATATAAATAAACGAAAAAGATTAGTATTATTGTAAAAAAAGCGTGGGGTGCTCGATGAATGAAAAATATGGCACAAAGCACCCCACGCTTTTTTCACAATAATACTTAGCTACATACATAGCTTCAAATAATTTACTTGTTCAACTTGAAATATCTAATGCCTTGAATTCGTCACAATCAAAAATGAGATAGTTTTCCTTGCAAAAATAACATGACAGTTTATTTGGAGCTAAAATTGGAAAGGACTTACTCGGTCTGGAGGATAGGCATTGGATCCCAAATGCGCCGTATCTTGTATCGTATGTATCGCCGACCGCGCGCATGCTTGTTCAAAGAAGTCGGTTACAAACAGACAGACAAGCAAACAAACATATAGGTGAAGCTAATATAAGCGTGTTAAAACAAACTTTCATTTAAATTTCATAATCTTTTTCAAGGTAGGTATTTGAAGAACCTCCTTCTCAGATGAAAATTAAAGTTTGAAATCGATTTTTGAACAAAACAGATAAATTAATTAAAAAGTTAAAAGACTTGTTTTGATAATTTTAAATGGACTGAAATTTGTTTATGTTTCGTTAAAAATCGTCTTTGAAATTTTATTTTCATCTGCGAAGGAGCTTTTTCAAATACCTTAAAAAAGGTTATGAAATATACGGAATATCCTAAAGCTTGATTTTTTTTTGAATAATTCCTACCTTTTACTGACCATTAGACCCTGATTCTTTTTTTTATTATCAACTACTGGATGCGATCCCTTTTCAGTAAAGTTACGAATATTTTTACCTAGTTTTATAAATCAAATTTTCTTAAAAATAGCAAAAGTTTGTTAGGTACTTTATAAAATTAAAATAAAATATTTATTTAAACATTGAGCATTCTAGAATAAATCTATGCATGATCTGACTAAATTGGACAAGAAAAATTGCCCTGTTTTATACCATTTTAGATTTTGAAGCAAAATTGTATAAAATGCAAGTGCTTATACTTTTTCAAATTTAAAAGGTATCAGGTGTGGTAGGTTCGTTACTATTTTACTACTATTACATAATTTATAAATATAAAAAACATATAAAACTGCTTAATCGTTCCCTTAGATCTTAAATGAGCATAAAAAAGTGCAGTACTTGTCTAATTTAATTAAGTCTATTGTAAGGCAATTTCCTTATAATTTACTTTGTTTTATTTCAGATATTTTGTGTATCTCCCAGAATGCCGAGGGACGCAAAAACTATCTGGTTGCGAATATAAAAAACGAAGGGTGGAAAAGGAAATGCAAAGGCAAAGACAAGCTGGCACGTTACTAAATTATTTACAGAGTACGCCGGGCAGTACCAAAATAAATGACGACTCAAAATGTTCTACATCAAAGACAGCATTGAAAGCCACTGACAACAGTGACAACAGAGACTCGCCTGAGAAAAATGGGGATCAACTGGCAGTGGCAGCCCTCCGTCGCCAAATGAGAGCACTATTGATACCAACGTGGCAGCTACAGAAAGCGCTCAACAACTTTTAAGTACAGATCCAGCACTCTGGCCAATGATACTACCAGGCGCCGAAATAATCTTTTGGTAAGGCAAGGTCCACCTAAACCATTGTATAATTATAGATTTCCATACGATGAGACTGGTAGAAAATTTAGCCCTAATTATTATAAAAGAATTTTAAGTAATGGAGAGCAAATTTTAAGAGACTGGCTAGTGTACTCTGTCTCAAAAAATTGCGTATATTACTTTTGCTGCAAATTTTTGGCTGTGTACTTAGTTCCCTTTCAAAGGAGGAGTTGGAAGCATCTGAATCAAACTCTAAAAGACCACGAAATTTCTAAAATCATATTCAGTCCCAAAAATCTTTTCTAGAACTGAACCTTAGATTAAAGTGTTGTAAAAGTATAGATGCGGATTCCCAAAGACTTGTTAACGCTGAAATAAACCATTGGCAAGAAGTGCTTTTAAGAATCGTAGCAATCACTAAAATGCTTGGTAAAAGTTGTCTGGCTTTCCAAGGTACAAGCGACAAGCTGTTTGAGCATAATAACGGCAACTTCTTAAAAATAGTTGAGCTGCTATCTGAATTTGATTCCGTCATGGAAGAACACGTAAGTAGGGTGCTTAAAAAAGAAGAAACGAAAGCTCACTATCTTGGGAAATATATTCAAAACGAGATAATAGACCTGTTGCATCAAAATGTGAAATCTTATATTATTAATTAAATAAAAAAAGCCAAATATTATTCGATAATTTTAGAGTGCACTGCTGATATTTCTAAGGTGGAGCTCTTGTAATCAGGTATGCTTCAATCAATAAAACTGATTCCAATCAGGATGAGGTTGATATTAAAATTAAGGAAAGCTTTTGGGTTTTCTTCCAGTTGAAAGATATACAGGGAAGCAAATGTTTGAAATTATAATTGCAGAACTTAATAATTTGGGTTTAAATTTACAGGATATAAGAGGACAGGGATATGACAACGGGTCTAATATGCGGGGCGATAAATCAGGAGTGCAATCTAGGATTAAGAACCTAAATCCGCGAGCTTTCTACGTTCCATGTAGTAGTCACTCTCTCAATCTAGTAGTTAACGATATGGTAAAAGCATCTTTGGAAGGCGCTAATTTCTTTAATATGATTCAAAAAATATATGTATTTTTCTCAGCATCTACTTTTCGCTGGGCAATTCTTCTAAAACATGTCCAGAGTTTGACTTTAAAACCATTAAGTGATACTAGATGGGAGAGTATGATAGAGGCTTTAAAGCCTTTAAGATTTTATATCGGAGGCGTATACGACGCCTTGCTAAGCATTTATGAGCATGAAGAAATTGATAATTTAATAAGGGGCGAAGCCTCGGGTTTATTAAGTTGTATTAAACAATTTAAATTGTTGTGTTCATTAGTTCTTTGGTATAAAATTTTAAACTGTATTAATCCAATAAGCAAATTGTTGCAGACAAAAGATTATGATCTAGCATTTGCACTTGATCTTTTGCAAAAAGTTTTTTCAGGATCTTCGATCGGATAAATGTTTTAATGAAACTATTATTGATGCGAGAGAACTGGCTGACGAAATTGACGTTGAAGCCAATTTTGAATCAACAATACCACGACACCGCGTAAGAAGAAAAAAAAGGAATTTCTCATACGAAGCTCGAGATGAACCGATCGAGAATCCTAAAGAAAATTATAAGGTACATTTTTTTATTTTACAATTCACTAGGCACTAAATGCAATAGATACTAGATTTAAACAACTTAGTCACCAAAGTAATTATTTTCAATTTTTATATAATATATATGATTTAAAGTGCATGTCTAAAGAAAATCTTTTAAAACATTGCAACGATCTAGAAAGTATTTTAACTCACGGTGATTCTGCTGATATTAATGGGGTAGAATTAATAGAAGAAATTTGTGCAGTATCTGGGCTTATGGGCAAAAAGAAAGCCCAAGCACTGTTCTAAAATTAATAACAATGTTAAATTGTGCCCCAAACCTAAGTGTTTCCTTAAGAGTATTGCTGTGTATACCAATAACTGTTGCAAGTGGAGAAAGAAGTTTTCCAAATTAAAATTGATTAAGAATTTTTACGTTCAACTACAACCCAAAATCGTCTTAATGGGTTGGCCATTTTAGCGATTGAGCATGAAATTGCTGGTCAAGTTAACTTAAAAGATGTAATAAAAACATTTGCGGAAATCAAAATTAGAAAGAAAAATTTCTTTTAGGTTACTTTTTTATAGTTATATTTTTATAGAATCTAAAATTTCTATTTAGTTATGCAATATTTTTGTACTTTCTTAATAGAATATAAGTATAGCATTAAAATACACCTTACCTATATGTCCAGTACTTTTAAGTTTTACCCTTTTTAAATGTTTATTATGTAATGTATTACATATATTGATTTTAACATAATTTTTATTTTATTTAAAAAAATTGGCGGCAAATTGTCTGTTTGTCCGGGGTGACATGAAGGCTAGAGCGGGCCCTGATAACAAAATATAGTACGATAATCATTCAAAAGTAATCTTGAAAATATTCTGTCGTAAATGTAGAGTTTAACAACCGTCAATACTTAAAGGAATTCGGCCTCCAAACGTGTTTAGTGAACAATAGTCGTAAAACTTTACACCTTAGTTTTATATTTGGAATAATAAGAAATCTTGTAGGTATGTGCCAATTGATACGGTTGGTAACGCAGTGCATACGTTTCACTTCAAATATTTACTTCTTTACCATTTAAGGGACTATAAAAAATAAAAATATGGATCCTATAATAGACCAATGTCAAATGTCAAATGTTTTTATTAAGTTTGCTACGTGTAAAGTAGTTAAATTCTTCTGAGATGACACACTCTCTGTTCGCGTAAAAGAATTACGTCATCTTACATAATTACAGTATAATTATTTATTTTCTTAGCCGTGAACGCCCAAACTTTGCGTGTATTGTATTTTTATCGCACTAAAGCACCTGCTTAGGGTGTGCCAAATAAAAAAAAACAACGTTCTTCATCAGAAAGCAATTTAGCCTTTATCTTCTACGACATTGAACTAAAATAATTGCAAAATAAACAACAAGATAAGATAATAACAACAAACATTAGAAATAAAACCGGAAGTTAAAAATAGAGCAGATGTTATAGGTAAATAAATATGTAATCAGTACACTATTTAGAACAGCCAAAGTATATAGAAATAATATATTCTTCTATTACGGAACAAGCACGAAAATTTTTGCAACAAGCAAGACACTTCGTGTGTGGTAAAGAGACGCAAGTGGGTTTCTATGTTCTTTTATAAGAGTTATACAAGCAGCTGGCGATCAGAACTCGAAGACCTCCCGCTAGGTTATTGCCATTCCCCTTAAATTATTCCCCACCATTACGACTCCCACTCGTAGTTGATGCCGCATGAATGAAAGTTTATCGTGGATTGAATCACACTTCCTTTTTTTTTATGAAGTTATGACATAGTGTACAACTCGAGCGAGGTCACTTTTGTTTTTATTCCTTTGTCGGTGCGCCTGGCTTTTAATATAACTTTTATAAAGTATTTCTCGCGTATTTATAAATAAATCGGAATAAAAATTGCGTGTTTGCAAAAGAAGTTGGAAAAAAAAGCACTTATGGCTTACATTCAAAAATTCATTTTTCATTCGGTTCCCCTACATAGAACACCGGAATTTGTTGGCGTCTTATATACGCTGGTGGAAATAACCTTCGAAACTGCGAAATCAAGTGTAATTTATAGGTTTATCAGACCCAACACTATTATACTGCCAAAATTAGCTTGAGGGTGCATTTCGCCCCTATGGCATTATGTAATCTCAAAGCAAAATCAAAAACAACGGAAGCTATTGTGTAACTCAATTTAATGACAACTTTACATTTAGTAATTAAGCACAATTTTATTAATAAAAAACAGAAACCATATACATAATTCTGCAACCCAATTGTTCCCCATTGTACTTTTTGAACTAAAATAGTTCGTGAATTAGCTATCAAGTAAACAACGTTGCCAGGCGAATGGTAATGTTTACTGCGACAAATTACAGTTAACAACTGCTAAAGTTAGCAAAGTACGAAAAATATTTCGATATATCTTAATCTAAGATCAAAAGCTTTTAAATGGAAACTAGTATGTGAATTAGTTTTCTATACCGAAGTATTTGAACTCGTAAAATAAACGTTCAGATTGAAACACAAAAATTAGCAATTTTTAGAATTTCTAATGTGTTTTTGCTCAACCTAGCTTTATAAAGTTAACACTAATTGATTTGTGATCGTACGTTGACTCTTGCGAAAATGAGCGAACTAGGTATTAGAGAGTAAACCAAAAGCACCGTTAGGAACAATAAAATAAATGAATCTTAGAAAGTATAATTACATATGTCGAAAATTACGTTCTAAGAATACATTTTTTTAACGTCTTTACACCGATTTCATAAAGTTATGTTTGCCGTCGATTGCTAAAGTTATTGGCGCAATCATTAGTATCTAATTAAACTTATAAGTGTTTACTTTCTATATTATACTTTATGTATTTTATTACACCATGGTTACTGCATGAGAATCTCGGAAACCGTAATAATCATTTATTATTTTCATCCGCAATATTGCCTTTTCACAACCATTAACATTTCAATTTTCTTAATACAACACTAAATTTATTTCCAATTCTGAATTTAATGATGTACTATTAACTTTGCAATTCTATTACGTTTTTTAAATGATACATCTGAAAATATTAAATAATACCGCGTATGAAGTCCACTGCCCTATTTTAGTTGAAATTGTAGGATATCTTGTTTGCGAGCAAAGATAGAAATATGCGAGTAGTACACAAGCACCTTTCGCCGCCATCTTGGATTTTCTGGGGAAAACCCACCTTTCATTTTTTTATACGCCCACGTGGGGATCGTATTTTTTCACCCCTATGGTTTCTTTTCGGAGGCCTTTTTCAACCCTTGATGGAATTTTCATCCCTAATTACGGCCTTTTTTTTTACTCGCCAACGTGTGAGACCCCTATTATTGGCGGTTTCTTTTCGGAGGCCTTTTTCAACCCTAATTATTTTTGTTTTTACTCGCCCACGTGTAGGACGTGTTTTTCTACCCCTATGGTTTCTTTTCGGAGGCCTTTTTCAACCCTTGATGGAATTTTCATCCCTAATTAGAGTCTTTTTGACAGCAATTTTTGTACTTGCTCACGTGAGGGGCATATGCAGGTCTTGGGTTTGGTCTTGGACTTGGGGGTTGGTCTTGGACCTGGAGTTGGTCTTAGGGTTATTTTTTAGCTTTAACCCTAATTAAGATCCTTTTGGTTATATTAAGAGCAGTACCCCTGGAGGTTAGGCAAACGCACACGCATACAATGTTGGAAATTGCATAATTACCCTAATAAGATATTATTATTAAAATTATCGATCCTATTGTTTTAAAATGGTCATATGCTATTGGGTACGTTCGAATGATCTTTTACCTATACGAGAAATTTATTTATACGTTGTATTTCTAATAAGGAGGCCTAATGCTAGCTTTTAAGACACGTGTAAGGCTTTGCAACTTGTTCTCGGGCCTTCGCCCCTGGCTGGAGATGGTATGGAGACCCTAACCTTATAAGACAAGTGCAGAGCTTAGACCCTATCGTGACCCCCTTGGTGCAGTTGTATGCGGGTTCTAACTTAATCTTACAGCTGTAGGCCTTCGCCCCGTCATACAAAGTTGTATTCTAATAAGGAGCCCCTAGCCTTGTAAGACAGGACTTGTATCAGGGTCTGCGCCCTGGCTCCTTTGAGTTAAAATTGATTTTAGTGTCATCTAGTGGCGTATAGACTAATGAACATTTTCTATAATAGAAGTTGATAATGCACACCTCTCTCTTGCTCTATCTCGTTTCTCTCTCATCCTCTCTCTCTCTTTCGGCTCTTTCTCATACACACACAAACAAATCAATTAATTAATTAATCAATCAATCTCAAACAAATCATGCTCGATCAAATCAACCAGATCAATCTCAATCAATCAACCGTAATTATGTCTTACAGTTTGCGGAAACCAGATTACAGTTCAAAACTGAATACATTAAAGTCTAATTAAATATGACGTGAAATAATAACTAATTTCTACCCTAATGCAATACAGGGTCCGCCTTTGGGAGCTGATCCTATGAGTATCTGCTAAACAAAACTTACTATAATTTTGAAAATTTGGTGGCAGGGTAATGATGTTAGGGCTAACTCATCTAAAATATTTTCAGGTTCGAACCACTTCCGGTTATTTTACTTAGTCGCTTATTTTAAATGGAACACCCCGTATATTAATACATTTTTGGATTCTATGTCGAATTTTAAGGTAAGTTTGTTAAATAAACTAGATACGAAATTTCACCCAAAAGTGACAAAGAATAGAGGGGGAATTTGAAGGGACTTCCATACAAAAAAAGGAAAAAGTGACAATACTGGTTGTTTAAAAAAAAACATTTTTCTAAAAAAATTGACAGGTGTGGTCTTAGTAATAACTCGTTAATTGTTCTGTTCCTGTCAAACAATTTGAATAAAACTTTGAGGTGTTGTAGGCAAAGGTTTACTGCAACAGTCTGCAAAAAATGACATTTGTATTTTTCATAAAAATAAAATTATGAATGTCTAAACTTGACTATCAAAAAATGCAAGTTACTAAAAAAAATCAAATGAAAACCCCTTACTACTCACCAGAGTAGTAAGGGAAGAAGGTGTGCTCTATATAGCACAAAAGTTGCTCAAGTTCATACCGACTGGGTTTGCTCGACTTGTCAAGTACCCTTACGCTTAAGCTAAGAAAAATCTTGTTTTCAAAGGTACCACTCATAATAATGTGATACTATTTATTCGTTTTCCAGTTTAAGTGTACATTTTCCTTTATTCAAATAAATGCTTAGAAAAATATATATTATTATGTAGTTTTATATTTTTAGAACTGGCGTGGTGGTACATATAGAGTACCTCCATTTTTTTTTCGAAAATTTTAAGAAATACCGGTCCAGGACCACATAAAAACAAAACCACTCACTCAAATCGCATGAAATTTTACTAAGTCATAAATGAAACATTTCTTAATACGAATGCAATATTTCATTTTTGGAAACGCTAGATTTAGTAACATATTGTATTCTTCGAACGGAACGTCGCACGAGCATCTTACTTGTACTATTGTCTTCGCAATGAAAACAATATAAAAACCATAATTCCGTTACATGTTTTAAAATCAATTTTTAATTGATTGGAATTGTAACCGCTGAACCTCGAGTGCCGCGAATCAGCACACTGCTGCAAACGAAGGTGTATCAAAATTTTTTCAGTCAATTCCTATTTCTTTTTCATAAATAACTTTGACATACGTTTTTGTATCTAATTTTTCATCTATGGTTAGCAACTGTTTTGTAAAAAAGATTATCAAATCAAATAAATGCTTCTTCGTCTGTAACAGTGATGTGGTTGAGAAATATTGTAATGAATGCAACAATGAGCAACCAAAAACGGTTCGGTGCTAGGCAGCCAGACACAGTGGTTAGTCAATTCCAATCAACTAATAATAGTATTTAAACAACGTAGCGGAGTTGTGGTTTGAAAATTATTCTCATTGTGTTACTCACATTACACAGAAGGTAGTAGTATAAGTGAAATGTTTGTGCCTCCTCTTGTTCCGGAGAATACCATGTGTTACTAAACCGTTTCTATTTGTGTTCCAGAAGTGGAAGGGAAGCCGTTGAGTCCCTAATGGCACAATCAATTAAAAGTGGTGGCGGGGGATGGGGTGAGGGGTCGAGGGTCTTAGTGGGGGGTGAGGGTAGGGTCTGATTCATTTTGAAGGCGATTGTCAACCCCATGATGGAATTTTCAGCTCCTTGACGACATTTCCACCCCTAATTATGGTCCGTTAGGCTGTATTAAGAGCCTTTTTGGTAGACCAGCCCCTGGAGGGTAGTAAAATGATCACACAAAGGACAGGGATAGGGGTGGTCAAGCGATCCTGGGGGGAATGGGAAGGGTGGGTCAAAGTTCAATTATTTTAATTATGAGCCATAATCAGATTCAGCGGCCATTTTGTTTTTTATTATGAATCATAATCAAACCCTCGGCCATTTTGTTTTGGCAGGAAATTTGAAATTGTATTCTAATAAGGGGCCCTCATACTATCTCATAGGACAGGACGCCGAAACTTGTTCTCGAGCCTTCGCCTCTTGTCAAAAGACAGAAATTAATCAAATCAATTGATCGGCCAGTAAAATCAGCCGAAGCATATCAAACCAAATCAAACAATCTCGATCAAATCAAACAAACCAATTAGTCAAATCAATTAAGCAAATCAATATCAAGCAAATCCCTCTCGATCAAATCTAACAATAAGTTCAATCTCAATCGAAGCAATTAACTCAAATCAAATCAATCGAGAAGCTAAGCTAACAATTCTTCACTCGTACTGTACATACCCAGCTTCTATGAGCGACCGCTTACTTCGTAGACAAGACTAACCGACACTCAGAGCTGGTACTCTACCGAAACGTGAGGACACCGCCGCGCGGCGTGGGAAAACAGTTGATCATCCGCAAATCAATCTCAATCCATTCAATCTCAATCAAACCATAACTTACAGCTTGCAAAAAGCAGCTTACAATTAAAAATACTGGTTTGGCTTAACTTACCGCTTGCTAAAATCAGTCACAATTCAAAAATACCGAACTAATATAACATCTTATGAGATAGCCTTCGACATTGCTGTCAATATACGAACATCAAATTCGCATGTAACTAGCAAAAATACCTATACAATAACAAATATAACCAAACTCGAAATCAGACCACTATATTATTTTACATACAAACTTTGTTTTATTGGAAATACCTCTGGCAAAAAGGGTCCTAGATTTATAAACAAGCTTGAACGCTCTATTCCGTTTTTGAAAATGGAAAAATTCCTGGAAACAAATAAACAAACTGACTTTCGTTTCCAATTTTAGTAAAACACATATGACAACTCGTAAGACAACTATAAGACGCTCATCATCATTATTAGACAACCATAATAATAATAATATCACTCAAATTAGCGTGTTGCAGTATTGTTGAGTTTTCAATAAAATGATAGAAATACGTTTCACAGTTAAATTAGTAAAAATACCTATACAACAGGAACTATAACCAAATTTGAAATCAGTTCTCTATAAATTAAATAAAGTAAATAAAATAAGGGGTAAGGATTAAAATAAAAAACGATCACTTACCAGAGTTGTTGCTAATAATCGTATTGGAGGAACGCCTTGACAGGGTAAACAGATCGTTTTTGTTGCTTACAGTCACAACACGTTCAATTTCTGCATTTTGTTTATAAATGAATAATATAACGTACTTAGAGGTCTCCAGCAAGCATCAATAGTTTTCTGGATTTCCCCAGTTATGTAATTACAATAGCGACCTCTAACTATTCAAGTACATATAATGTGTTTGGAAAAACTCCAATTAGTTGATTACGTGAAAGTTGGATTGGCCTTGAAAATGAAAATACTATGTTCACGTTCTTTGCGCGTGACAAAATATCCCTCTAATTAGATTATACCTATTTTTAAAAGCAGATTTGTTTGTTTGTCGCGTCATCTAGTGCTGTATTTTTAAACTAGTGAATGTTTTTGTAATAGAAGTTGATCGTGACTCTACCTAGTAGTACATTTTTAAAAGCAGATTTGTTTGTTTGCGACCCCGTCTAGTGGTGTATTTTTAAACTAGCGAATGTTTTTTGTAATAGAACTTGATCGTGCTCATCTCTCTCGTCTCTCCCATTTCGATCCTCGCCCTTGTCTCCCTCGTTCCCTCATTTCTCACGTTCTCTCGTTTCTCTCGTGTCTCTCATCTCTCTCGCATCGATCGTTTCTCGCGTTTCTATCGGCTCTCTCGTTTCTCTCAGCTCCCTCGCCTCTCGCGTCTCCCTCGTTTCTCAAGTTTCCTTCGTTCCTCTTGCCTCCCACATCTCTCTCGTCTATCTCGCCTCTCTAGTCTCTAGCGTCTCTCTCGTCTCTCGTCTCTCTCTCCTCGCCCTCGTCTCCTTCGTTTCTCTCCTTTATCCATCCTCACGTTTTAGGTTAGGGCAATACACGTACAAGGTTCGGTTAGATTAATAAACGCACGGTTTTTAGGTTAGGTCAATACTCGCGCACGATCATGGATCTAACCTAAACCGTGCGTTTATTAATCTCTGCATCTTCAAATCTACGATGGGTTTACCATCTCCGGTCAGCTACTGAAGCATCTACTCGTAGAATTTTACACAGATCTAACCAAAACTTGACCTTCGGATAACTCTACTAAATAAGGTCCAAATTCGACCTCACCTAGAACATAATTCTCACCTAGAATATAATTCTTCCTTCTGGGTTGGTGCTCCCTAAAACGCTCTAGATATCGTTTAGCGTATTCAAAGAAGGGTGGTTAGATTTATAAATTTCCTTAATCATAGAAGAATAGTTTCAATTCTTTCCTTGTACTATCGGTATTAACAACAGTTATCAGGCCATCCTTGCGGGGGTATTCTTTTTTTTTAATAATTGAGGACCAGGACAGGCTAAATTTGGCGTATCGTGCTAAAGCACTCAGGAACACTTAGGAGGATGGGTAGAGGGACATTGAGTTGCCAAGCGATGCCTATGAACAGCTACCTTAACTGTTCGGCCATTCACATCATAAATATGCAGTACAAATTTCAACTTGTCGTACTAAATGGGCGCAATTTAAGCTAACCGTCCTTAGGCATCTTTTGGCATTCCAAATTCTTTACGTATCCTAAATATTATATATTACAGAAGTGGAAAGTATGCACTTTCGCCCAACTAATTTTAATTGATACGACGTTATAATTAAATGCAGGAATGCTCTTGTAATATTGAATATAAGTTACTTAACTTATCACAAGTACCACATTTTATTCGTAATGCAATTATTAATTTCCATAATAATCATACATGGCAATTAGTTCATGGGACCTTACCTATGCATGATAGCGCTTCACCTCATTTTAGCCTAGATCCCACCAACGTTTAGATAAAAATTACACTGACCAATAGATTGTAAGAAGCGGACCTCAGCCATGGCCAACTAGATCGCTGGATATTATTAATCCTTTGCATTTCGCCCTCTGGGGACACTCTAAATACTTTGTTTATGAAAAGTAGTATGAAAAGTAATTTTAATTTAAATATCGTATCAGCTGTTAAAATAAGTGAATTAAAATTAACTCAAAGAATATAAAAGCACAATTTTTGAATAAGTCGCATATACACAGGGTGTCCGGAAATTGCGTGTACAACATAAGACAAAAGATTCGTCAGCTTGAAATAACGATATAACTTAACATATCTCAAAAAAATTTGACAGTAACAGAGCTTCACGGTGCTAAAAGCAAAAAACTTTTCTTTAATCAGTATAACAATAACAATAAATTTTGATCGTATTACTTTGAAAATTTCAATAGCGGGGTTTTGGAATGAAAAAATGAAAGTTCGGTATTATTTTTGAAGTACGCGTAGGAGGTGCCACCTGTCGAAAATTTCATGTCAGACACCGGAACTTCTCGACCATACCTGGTATAGAAATTTTAGTGCAAAAATATTAAATAATAGACTATACCACTAAAAATGGTATATTTATTGAAAATTTTTAACTTAACCGTTTTAAAAGGTAATCGCTAAAATTTATGAACTAGTATTAAGGTAAGTTGAATGAAATGTAATCCCCAGATGATGAATCGGAAGGGGAAATGATGTTCTTGTTCAATTACAACGGCATCTTTGATCCCGGGGTTTGAATCCATGCGATTTTCTCTTGTGGGGTGCTTTGAAATCAAAGGTTTATTCTACACCAAGAAATCGCATGTGTAACGCAGTTAACAATTTAAGAACTAAAACATAACCAATGCAGAGAATTTACGTTAACTTTTGCGAAGAATCATTATGAGTATTTAATTATTACATAAGGGCGATTATCGTATAATGAGACAATTCACATTAAATTAAAAAAAATTTTTGTTTAGGAACAGGTTGGACGACCTTAATATCTGATTTTAGCTTACAGCTATAATTTTTTTAGATGCTTCCGTAAAAACTCATCAGTTCCGTAACGCGCATAGTTTAAGACAATATCAGGAATTATTTTGTTAAATCAAGTTCTCATATTCAGCTTGTGATTGTATATGGCATTTTTCTGCTAAAGTAAGTAAATGCAGTAATGTTTAGTGCGCAAACATCTAAGTGAATAACAATGTAAGTAGCGAAAATTACATTTTTGTTAAAAACCTAACTTTGCTAAGTATATAGATTTTTCAACATAGATTTGTTTTAAACTCATCAATGTTAATTGGTTCCTAAGGTTACGTAATTAAATATGTTAGGGAACTTACCAGTTTGTTATACGGAACTTTGTGAACATAAACATGTTTAAAATGAAACAAACATTTCTCTGAATATTTAATATGTACCTATTTATTTTAATAATTTTTTGGAACACGCTTTACATCTATAGTTATTAAGAACATCATCGCTTAAGTCTCCAAAGAGTTTCTTCGTGCAACTAATACAGTACGCCCGTTGACAGCTGATACATTTAATCCTTGCATTTGCATTTGTTAGTGAATAAGTTCAAATAAAACATAAACCGATGGTTTTGCTATTACTATTCACAGCAGTTTTCTGGGGTGTCCGGTTATTGCTGAATTCGTTATTAGCCGGTATAAGAACCACAATTCGCTTTTAAAAATGTATAAATATATTTCAAATTTAACCTAAAAGGAAACAATCTGTTAAAAGCATAAATTTTATTGTATTTATTTTCACATCATAGTGTGTGCATTTGGAACCATATTCGCAAACAAAACAGCTAAGTTCTCTGATACATTGAAGTAGGGCTCTTTCTTGACCAAGCGATTTGGTAAAGACTCATAATTTGAGGAATTGGTGGTATTTGAGCAGACAACAATTTTTTACTTTCTAGTCTTTCTTTCTCAAGTTTGGACGGTCGAAGTATTTTTAAGTTTTTCGACGAATACTGAAGCTGACGAAATATCTTGTTCAAGAAGAACAAGTTGATCTGCCGGTCGCTTCTAAACACCTCCAAGCCCATCCATTGGCCCTTTCCCGTGTCCACTTGCACTATAGATAAATTCGTACAATTTTCAGGAAATAATACGTATTAGAACGATTTCTATATTGCGAAGATAGGCCATCTGAAAAAACGTTAATTGTTTTAACTTGTGGATATTCTGAAGCCAGCTGTAGTAAAATTTTATTCATATGAGCCCAGATTGCATGCGCTTGGTGATCTAACTGTTCACTGACTGAACAAAAGCAATGTGCTTTAGAGCTCCCATTTACATATACTCCAGTATGCATAGAAAGCTGTTTTTTCGATGCACCAAAGTGCATTGACTGGATCTCGGCACTGTATTTGGTGATATAATTTTCTGCAAAGTCTATTTGAAGTATTAGTTCATCAGTTTCTATTGTATTTTTCTTGTTTTTTAACTGTGTCATCTAATGCTGCATAACGAATATGTGTTTTGATAATGAATTAGTTGGTTATTGAGCAAATCGAAAATCCCTTTGATACCAATCCTAATTTCCTTTTTAACGGTTTTCTTAATTTTCTTAGCTTTACCTCTAATAATCTTCTCTTCAGTAATAGATTGCCATTATAGAAAACTTATTATCAAATTTTTGTTTATTGTCTGATTTTGGTTTGATAAGGTATCATTGTTTAAACATGCATTCTTTTCTATCCATACTGCAAACTAACTTGGTTATTATAGTTTCAGCTTTATTATGGGGTATTATTTTTAACAAGAATAAATTTTGCACAATGAGTGCAATGTTAGCATGTTTCACACATGCACATGTTTCTCTGTCACGCATGTTCGGAGGTACTATGTTAAAAGGTTTCAAGCAAGGTAATATCAGAAACATACATTGTTGCGGACCTGATGCTACGTGTTTGTGACATATGTTTGCTATGAACCAGTGAACATTCTACTACCGTTATTTTTATTTCAATTTGTGTACTATTTTATGACATCTAAGTAGCATCTAAAATGTTCTTCAACTCATTGGTTTTTTGCAAATGAATTACCTATATTACCAAATGATGCGTGGGACAGTTACGGAACTGACGATTGTAGTAACATTTTACAGCAGGAAAACATGTTCTGTGACATTAGGGTCAATATTATGCGGAAAACGCTGTAAGTACACATTCTACTTGCTGCTAGAGCTCCAAACATAAACAATATTCGAATATTATAACTGCTGCATAATTGTTAGAAAAGGGAAGTAGTAAAAGTATGTACAGGGTGGACCGATTTCGATGGGATTGTAGGGTATCTCGGTAAGTATTACTGTTCACGTAGCATTAGGTCAACTTTTTGAGACTAATTAAACAGCGAAAACAAAAATTTGCTATCTTGTGCAGTTTTAGCGTAGAATCAAATGGAGTAGTCAATTTTTAAATTTAGTCCCAATAGTCGAGATGCCACATAAACTTAGTTTTTTTTAATGGAAACCTTAGTTGGCTTTGACTTCTTTAAAATCCTTATTTTATAAGCTTTTCAACAATATATAGTTTATAGACGTTCTTTTAGAAAATTATGGAATTACAAGCGAATTTGCACTTTTGTAAGTAGGCGATGCAACAATTTAAAACAATGAAACAGCAAATATGTCAAAACAAAGTGAAAACTTCAGTTGTGCATTAAAACACAGATAACACAAGTTTATTGTTGATAGTTAAAATGAATCGTTATGAATATTATGAAAAGTATGATATGTTGAAAATATTCATTCAGTGTGGAGAAAATTCGGAAGAAGCGGAACGTTTATACTTGGAGAGTTTCTCAGAAAGGCATCAGCCTAATAAAAAGATATATAAGAGGTAAATAAACGTTAAAGACTCTAAAGCCGCTTTTCTAACATGATTATTCTTGTTATTGCAGACTACAAAGTAATTTAAATAATTTAGGATCATTTATCCGACCACGTCCGAATCATTACGATATAGCAAATCGTGAACAAGATGCCTTAAATGTTTTAGCATGTGTTGAAGTCAACCCAAATACTTCTAGTAGAGAAATTGTACAAGATGTTGGTATTTCCAAAAAATCGCTAAAATTTTGAAACTTTGTAAATATAAACCTTATAAGATTCATATAAACCAATACCTTTATCCAAATGATCTTGAAAAACGATTACAATTTTGCCAATGGTATATTGATAGATGTGCTGCAATGCCTAATTTTCATCAAAATATAATTTGGACAGATGAAGCTCATATAAGTAATGCTGGTATTTTCAATCGTCACAATCATCATCACTGGGCAAATGAAAATTTACATGTAGCGGTACCTAGGCGTAATCAAGGCAGGTTTGGATTTAATGTTTGGTGTTGCTTAAAAGGGAATAAATTACACTATTGCATTTTTGAAGGAAATCTTACCGCATATCGATATTTAGAACTATTACGTATTGAGCTTGACGAATTCTTGGATGATTTGCCTCTATTAGAACGAGTAGGTCTTTTTTTCCAGCAAGATGGGGCTCCAGCACACAATGCTACGGTAGTGAGAAATTATTTAAATGATAAATTTCCAAACTGTTGGTTAGGTACCTTTCGACCAATTCCATGGCCACCAAGGTCGCCTGATCTAACAGCTTTGGACTATTTTTTATGGGGTTTCATAAAACATGAAATTTACAAAAAAACAAACAATACTATGGCAGAATTACAAAACAATTTACATGCTGCTTTTCAAAAAATTAAGCCGCTCCAAATATCAGCTGCAATTTCATCATTACAACGACGATGTCAGTTATGCATTCGACAAAATAGGAGCCAGTTTGAACAATTTATGTAAAAGTAATATTATCATTTGTTTGACAGTTGGTTTATTTTTGTAACCTTGTTCTTAGAATTAAATAATTGTACCTTTTGTTTAACATATTTGCAGTGTTTCATTGTTTTAAATTATTGCATCGCCTACTTACAAAAGTGCAAACTAACAAATTCGCTTGTAATTCCATAATTTTCTAAAAGAACCTCTATAAACTATATATTGTTGAAAAGCTTATAAAATAAGGATTTTAATGAAGTCAAAGCCAACTATGGTTTCCATTAAAACAAACTAAGTTTATGTGGCATCTCGACTATTGGGACTAAATTTAAAAATTGACTACTCCATTTGATTCTACGCTAAAAACTGCACAAGAAATGTTTTTACACTTTTTCCTGAATTTTTATCAACAGATGAGATATGGAATCCTATCGAAATTTGGATCAATTCAATTTTGATCCCTGCATCAAAAGTGAAAAAAGATAGCAAATTTTTGTTTTCGCTGTTTAATTTGTCTCAAAAAGTCGGCCTAATGCTGCGTGAACAGTTTTGCTCTAACAGTAATAGTTACCGAGATACCCTGCAATCCAATCGAAATCGGTCCACCCGGTACTATAATTGTATACTCAATTCTATCAAAATTGCCCTAAATTAGTTAATCAATTAGCGAGTACTTCTTAAACGGTTAACTTTAGTAATTCTTAACACGTATAGTTTTTTGAGCGGTAAGGTCAATTCTTTAATATTTTTGTGCACTAAAGTTTGCATACAAAGTACGATCAAAAATTTTAATCACATGAAGCTTCCGATAGGTGCGGTACGAGAAACATAATACCAAATTCCGATTTTTCTACTTTCAAAACCATGCTATGTAAATTTCGAAAGTAATACTACTAATAATTTGTAACAATCTAATTTACGTTACAGGAATTATTAGATGTCGTTTGCGATCGGTTTGAATATTTTTGCTATCTAGGCCCTGACATTGAAAATGCGATACGAGGCTTGCTATTTATGTATTGAGAATAGAAAGAATAAACTAATGAATTTGATGAAATATATTTTTATTGCTTTTCAAAATAATCGCCTTTACGATCTATACACTTTTGCATGCGATTGAACCATCCTTCAAAGCACTTTGTCCAGTCAGAAGATGGTAGCTCTAAAACATGCGTTTTGAAGGCCTCAACTGCTTCTTCGGGCGATGAAAATCGTTGTCTACGCAGTTTATCTTTAATTAGTGGGAACAAGAAGAAGTCATTGGGTGCCAAGTCGGGGTTGTAAGACGGATGTCCCATCAATTCGATCTTTTGTGTGTCCACAAATACTCATTTGTTGCATGTGATGTGTGTGAGCTGGCATTGTCCAATTTACCGAAAACTTCAGGCAAACAAATGGTCGTATACCACGCTGAATTAATTAACGGACAACTTTTGTTGGCTTTGCTTCACATTGAAACACCCAAACTGTGGACTGGCCTTTTCTTTCTGGTTCATACGCATAAATCCACGACTCGTCACCTGTGACGATGTTGTATACCGCTTTGGATGCACCACAGTTGTATTTTGAAATCATTTTACGGCACCAATCGACACGAGCATTTTTTTTGGGCATCTGTCATCAAATGTGGAATCCAACGTGCACACAGCTTCAGAACACACAAATGTTCGTGCAAAATCTTACGTATGCTGGTCATACTAATGCTTAAACATCTCTGGATTGCGTGATATGTCATATGACGATCTTCCTCAATTAGTTTTCGCACAGCATCGATATTTTCCGGCACAATGACTGATTTTGGACGACCTTCCTTGACTTCATCCGTGAGCGAACTACGTCCACGGTTGAATTCAGTGTACCAGCGATATACAGTGGCTTTGGATGGCGCTTCATCGTGAAAAGTTGAATTCAGTTGATTGATGCATTGTTCTTGAGTTAGACCACGTCGAAAGTCATAATAAATCATAGCTCGAAAATTTTCACGAGTTAATTCCATATTTTGGCTGAGATAAAATTTTCAACTTACTGTAAACAGCACAAATAGTGCTCGCACGACAAAACGTTCTGAGTACGTATAATCTCAAAAATGTCAAACTTTAAGATGACAGTGACAAATTTCACCTGGCAATACCAGTGTTGCCAATTCTCAATACATAAATAGTATCCCTCGTATCTTCGGCATTTGTTAAATTGTCACCGTATAAAACGGATTTGTTGATTTAACGTTTCCATTCAAAACTTAAAACAAAATTAGAAGGGATCAGTAGGTTAGTGCTACCACCATCATTTATATTCTTAATTCTTCATTTATAGAGTATTTAAATACAATACGTGCTTGCGCTTACAATAGAATAATTATATTGTTAATGGCTTAACGCATACCTTTTACCACCTAGAAGGGTTTTAAAAAAAAAGAAACCCTAAGTAAATTTCGCAACACGATAGTTAACTTATGTCTACTCTCAACTATTTTAGCTTCTTAATTCTCAAGTTTTGAAGTCTTGAATCTCAAAAAAAGGGAAGAGAGAAAGAATTAATATAAATCCATCGGCACCCCAATCATAAGGTGGACAATCTACACGATTTCCTCAAGCCAATAGCAGACAAGGTCAGATAGATTTATACCCTATTCAACATATTTATCAATTTACTGTAATACACCACTTTAACAATTAATCTTTTGCCACCGTTACATGTACCTATGTTACTTTTATTTCAATATTTATATTTTACTATCATTGACCAATTTATAGTTAAGTTAGGGATAAAATTGTACGACGGGAGCAAAAAAAAAACGAGTAAAAGAGTTATTGTTTAATTAAATTGAAGAATTAAGTTGTATAGATATTTTTATTGGAGCCCTAATTTTATTAGCGTGACAAATTATTAAACAAAAACGCTTTTCAATTTTTTACTTTAACACCGTGTATCTCCAGACACCCTGTATATTATTATACATTTTTAATTATATCCTGCTTATTATATAGTTTCTCATTAATAAATTAAAATAACGCATTTGTTTAATCGTCAGTAAAACCGTTTATGAAATGAAATTTGTTTTAAAAGCATTTAATATTGCTACAATACAATTGCAATGATAAATTATTACCTTTTATTAAACGATCTCTACACTGCCGTACATTAAAAAATATTTATTTATAGTTGTGTGGATTCAATAGAAATTTATGATCCAGTCCACATTTTATTTATGGAAGGTATATACTTTCGTTTCTGATTTTTCTGGCTATTGAACCTGAAAAACAAGCCTCGGATTTCTAAAATCTTTCAATTCTCTTTACAGTATGAAATCTCTATTGTGATTTGAGTTCTTTTGTGTAATTCCATATTTCATGGGTTAGAAGGTATCCATATACATTGTCGTTCTTGTTTTGTTAACGGTATGAAAACGTAGCTAATATTTAGTTACACCTTTTAACAAAATGTTTCAAAAGAATGTTGTTGCAAAAGTACCTTCAGTGGAGAATAATACATCAAATGGAAAATGTATGTAAATTCTTAAAATAGTATCTACGTCTTTGAAAAGAATAAAGTTTCTCAAGTTAAATTGAAATTGATTGTAAAGTTTATGCAATCTGTGTCGATGACATCTTCAAAGTGCTCAATAAAGAAACTTTTATTTTATTTTGATTTTAAACGAACCAACTACTATATGCAAATGTGTTTGACACCGAATTCTTATTATATAAAAATAGTTTAACGTTGGAATCGATACATCTCATTTGCTCACAAAGTGATAAAAATATGATTTGACAATTGTTTATAATACATCGAGGCGTAGCAAAAGTGAAACAATTATACTAAATCGTTATATGCATGGATTTGGTACACAAAAAAGTTAATGTACATTTATAACATCAATTAACAATTAACGTCCACACTAAAATTTAAATAAGTACTAAACCTAAATGTTTCATCACGTACATTTTAAAATTTAAAAATGCCTCAGCATTTAATAAAAAGGGAAAGTAAAAAACGGCCTTTTAAAAATTCCTCATTCTAAATGTAATTGTACCTATAATTAAGATACTTATCTTTTGGCTCGTAACCGTATATTTTTATTTATATACCAATTAAAAATCTAGTAAAACCATAACAAATCTAACAAAGAAACAATTTTCCGTTACTACTAAAAGACTGTAATTGTTATAATGCATTGAAAACGTGATGTGCACTAATTTAAATTATATGTGTTAAATATTTGCAACGCTGTGATAATTTAACGTACTTAATGAGTAAAGAAAGCATTTACTTCAATCTCTAGGAAAAGCGCAGCGAAATACCTAGACATACCAAAAGTTGAAATTAAGACGAACCATACTGCATTTTTCTTAAATTAGGAAATGCAAAAATCTATGTAATCGGAGATTAAACGAACATAATGAAACCGTTGATAACATTTTTATATTATCAAATTAAACGCCATGATTTAAATTTGTTAAGGCATGCTCAGGCTTTTACAAAATGCAACGTTTTGTGGTTGCAATGTATACTTTTCTACAAAAACAAAACCAATTTTACACTCCGGAAGCCGACATTGGATTAAAAACATCTTTAGGTGATCTTAAATGTTTTTCAACCTTTTTTTTCTTTCCCTTCGGGCCCGTCTACCTAACTGGTTCCGGAGACACTGCAATCTATTAGGCTTATTGGGTTCTCCCCAGTATACTGCGGACGCATAAGGCATAGCTGAACGATTCGGCTTTTTAAGATCTATCCAACCAATAAAAATAGCAGTAAAGTGGAGATGTAGATTGTCCTTATACATCTGCAGTTTACTACGGTTGGTCAACTTGTAAAGGGCGGCCGTTGTTTATGCTAGTACATCTACAGTTTATTCTGTTTATAGAAATGTAAGTAAGACACAGTATACAATCAACTTTTTTAATTGCTGTTATGTAAATTAACATAATGACAAATTAACATTCGCAAAAAATCACTATTTCCTAAATTTATTGTCACCTGGACCAATGTTACTCTCTACACACAGTTGCAATTTATGTGGTGCCCTTTATTGCTGTTTTCTGTTAGATTTTCCAGGTTTTCGTCTAGCTAACGATGCTCTTCTACCTGTCAATGTAACCTTACGTCTTGATATTGCAGTCGGTTGTACAGATATTTTTTTTCCTTTTCTTAATACTGCCAGCCTCTTATTTTGAGACGGAATTCCTGTATGTTTAAAAGCACCATGCAAGGCCTGATATCAATGATTGATTTGATTTGGCATACAGTTGTCCAAATATTTCATTATAGCGGGTCCAAAAGATTTAGCGTCACTTTCAAGCTTTGACATCAGTAAATTCGAATGTGCCGTCCATTTAGTTTTTATTGTTTCTATATCAATCTTTTCATTTTCATCAAATTCCATGGCATCATTATTATCAAACGTCTCTTGACCTTGCTGGTTTTGAACAGAAGAATAATTATTACAAGAAGACATGTCCTGGTTTGAATTCTTTGCTGTAACGTCATGTGTATTAAAAGTAAATGAATTTGCAATTTTTCCCAAAGCGATTTCATAAAGGATATGTATGGAGGAAAGTGACAAGGTGTTAGTTGCTGTAAATATATTATATTTTTTTGCAACAGCCCCTTGGTGCTTGCAATAGTGGCCATTATAGCCAATTGGGCATGAACATTTGAAAACATTGAAAACAACGTCGTACACAATTTCTGGATTTCTCGAACTGTTCACTCTAAAATCCAGGTTTCCAAAACTGATTATATTATAAACATTATTGTCCTTTTCGTCTGGAAAATACTTTTTTGCAACAGCTTTAGAAACTCTGTTAAATATAAGGTCCATAATACGCTGTGTAAAGTAAGACTCAAAACTACTGATTATAAAATCTGTTGCGTTAAATTAGATGCCTTTGTTCGTTCCAATGGTATATATTTTAAGAGACGAAACATAACCTCTGTATAATTGTTTGTATCAGATCCTCGTATCATGAGATCATTTCTATACAGTAAACACCACATCTCAATCCGATCAAGCATATGCTCTACATAATGAGCAAAATTCTCATACAAACATTTTTCGTTAAGTGTCATTATAGCTGTTTCAGTATCTTCAATGTTTCTTGACATTAAAATGTCTTTGAATAATCTATAATGAAGTTGAGCATGTTCTTCCAAATTCCATTTTTGGCCATTGTAATCCATTTCCAACAGGATTTCAAAACATGAAAAGTACATAATAACATATTTGCATTAGGCCAAACCGTCTGAAGTGCTTTTCTTTCACCGAGATCGTCATCAGTGAGAATTACTAAAGATGTAATTTTCGCAGGAAAAATTTCATACAACGATTGAACAGCATCCGAAAACACTTCACGTCCGCCAGCAGGAGACTGTGTTACAAAAAAGTATACTTTATGGTTCTCTACGTCGCAGTTGCCTGAAGAATCCACGAAAAGAATTTCATTTGCTTGAGGTAATAATCGCGCTACGCGTTGCATGATATGTGTACATATTGCAACTGAATAATTTTCTTTTACGGGCGAAATTTTATATAATAACCGCTGATTTTTTTCTGGTTCGGATAAATATTTTTCTAGATAAATCAACATATTTTTTCCTGATCTTTCTCCGTACGATGTTTTAAAGTTAGCTTTCCACAGGTTTTGTACGTCATTCTTGATTGGAAAAAAGCGTCTATCTTGAACATAATTGTCATACTCATCACCATATTGTACCATCATTTCGACACAGTGTAGCAAAAATAAGGAAACGGTAGAATATCTCACATACCTCTTACCTGAATTAAATAAAATGTTGTACCCTTAAGTATGAAATTATAGCGGATCCAATAGCGACTTCCGTATTGCTGCCAAATTTTACCAACTTTATCCCATTACAGTGACAAAACGGTTAAATATAGGAAAAAATGAATTTCACTTTCCTATTGTAACTTTTCGAAAGCTATCTCATGATTATAATGGTGGTACCAATTGAAGTACCAAATGTGGTACGCATCGTACCATATTGGTATCACCATCATCAGATAGCTATTGAAAAGTTAGGATAGGAATGTGAAATTAATTTTTTCCTACCTTTAACCGTTTTGTCACTGTAATGGGATAAAGATGGTAAAATGCTGAGTTTCAATTGTTTGTAACTCGAAAACAATTGAATTTAGGTATAGGACTTGAAACACAAAATCTGTCTAGAATCTTGCATAGAATCCAAAAATGTATCTAATAAAATACAGCGTGTTCCATTAAATATAAATAATTTTCCTTTTACATCAGAAACACGGTAAATTTGACAGCAATGCAAAACTCGGTATTAGATCTGCTATAATTTCATCCTGAACTGTACAAAATTTCATTAAATTCAAGTAAGAGGTACCTGAGATATTTCGCCGTTTCCTTATTTTCGTTACACGCTGTCAATGTTAAAAAAAATCAATCTAAAATTGTCAATAAATTTTAAAATACTTTATGAAGACAATAATTATAAAAAAAGTTTATCACAAGTGAGATTCGAACCTAGGGCCACAGAGTGAACTTCCATTTTTTTGCCTTTTCATTATTCTTTTCTTGTTCAATCAAAATCTTTGTTCCAGAGGCGCCTTTTAAATGCGTTTTATTTTTAGATTCAGTTAGAAGTTACGATAAAATTAACCAAAGTTAAAATATTAAAAAAACCTTCAAGGCGAGATTAATTAAAATTTAAACTTACCAAATATTTCTCTGTGCCGACCCTCACGATTTAAAATGGCTGCCATGTGTATAAACAAAACGCCTCGTGAACCGCCCCGTATCTGTTTACCGTTATCACTAATTTCCGCAAATAAAATATTATACTAACCTCTACTTCTTCTTTAGATTGTAGTTTTATTCTAAGACTGCCTTGGTTTATGTAATTATATTCATAACCCTCTGGCACTATATTTTCCATTGTCTTATATCACTTTTGTTACATGCTAAACACCTAATGCAAATTGCAGACGTGTAAGATCCAACTATGTCTCCAGTTTACGCACCTGGAACGAGTAACTAGACCGATCCTAGCTGAACATTTGCGAATTGTTTGGCTATCCCTTGTGCGTCTGCAGTATGCGTGTATGCGGCCCGGAGGGACAGGGGGACGTGCCCCCCTACGCCCTTTGCTTTATTAGTTTTTGCCCCCGATCCGGAAATCGAGAAAAAAATAACTAATAGAAAACTGTTTGTAATTTATTTAAAGGTAGTGAACTAATCATAAAAAAATAAACTAAGCTGTATCAGCAGGAAAGAAATCAATGTTGCTTGTAACTAAGAATATATATATATATATATATATATATATATATATATATATATAGATGAAGAGGAATAATGCAGGAATGCGGTAGCGAACAGTGTCGACTTGAGTTGAAGGCGCTTTCATGCTTTCAGTGGTTGGAGTGGAGGTGCGTGCGGGCGCCGTGACACAAGACGAGTGACGACAGGCTCAGTCCATACGAGTAGTAGATAGACAGTCTGTAGATAGCCGGACGCGCATTGCAGTGCTATTAGTCATGTCAAGTCACCATCAGTCTTGGTTGTAGCTGCAGCTGTCGCTAATGCTTTATGCTGTTGAGTCAACTTTCATGCCTTCAAGTAAGTAATATGTTACCCGATATCTGATACTGCACAGGTCCTCCCTATCACAAGTTCATTTTTCGGACTGCTCCAAGAGATACAAGTATTCTTTAATGAAGCCAACAAAAGTACACAAATGAAGACCACTATATAAGCTAGATGCTATTGGTGCTACTCGTTGGCGAAACCGAAGTGATACTTGTACCAATATTTTTGGTAGGATTGATGACTGAACATCACAATAACCCCTGTCTCAACCAGTTAAGTACATATTTTTTGAGGTAACTTTAGCATTGTTAAAAATAGCATCATGTGCAGATCTTAATGGGAACAGCCCTTCAGAAATTCGTAAGTTTTAAAACTATAGTGATGGCAATGATTTTCCTTCAGATATTCAAAAGAACTACACCATTATCAGACTATTTACAAACACGAAACTTGGACTACGCTAGGCTTGAAGATTGGTTGTGTCAGCTACATCAAGACTGAATGCTCTTAGAAGCAAATTTGAAGAGGCCGTGCATGCAACAAAGTCTTTCGTGTCAAAGTTTACAGACAAAAATCGAACAATCTTCAGACAGAGATACATTCAGCGAACTACGTATTGACACTGAGTTTCAAAGAAACAATGAAAAATCAAAAACGTGTCTGGAGAGGTATGTGCCGACAAATAGTTGATCATTCTCCAGAAGATGTGTTCAGAGTTAAAGTATTTTACTGCATTATCGATGAAATTACCAAAACTATTGAGAACCGATTTATCAATCACGAACACCTATATTTGGATATGGCTTTGTTTGATCCAAAAAGATTTGGTCAATATCAAACGGTAGTACAAGTAAATACCCTAAAGAATGTTTGTGAACTTATTCCTACAGTAAACGGAGACAGACTTAAAGAGCTCATTTCCTTTACTAGTACGTGGTCAAAGATTTGTCAAAAATCTTTGTATGGAGACTACAATATCGACGTAGGGGAAGAACTCAAAAATATAAGTGTAGACGAAGACTTTGATGCTATTGAAGAGGACGAATTTCGTCAAAAAATCAGTGCAATTCTTGCATCAAGTGTGCATTCAAAGTTATAGTGTAGCTTAACATGTACAGCATACAGTACACTGAACTTTATAAGGCGTACAAGTATTTATTAACCATTCCGGTGACACAGGTCAGCTGCGAAAGAGTGTTTTCTGAGGTCTTCAATGACAAATTAAACACTACAAGCACTCATCTTAATGCACAGTGAAAGGGATATACTGAATATAATCGAAACAAGCTATATAGTAACCAAACTGTGTGAATCCAGCTCAGAAATGAGACGTTGGTTGCAGTTTTAGTCTTTTATCTATAGAAACCAAAAACCAATATTTTCAAAGGAAGAACTGTAAGGATTTAGTAAAAGAACTTAATACAAAAACTGAGGTTTTATTTAACAAAAAACCTACCAATTTTAGCTTAGTTTTTTAGAGCAAGAATAGTGTAAAAAATGATTTCTAACGGTTTAATTTTCACTCCCCCTCCCCTAGTTTGCGCCCCCTCATCCTTATTTGTCCCCCACCATTTTCAGGTATCCAGCATGGGCCTGGTTCTCCCTAGTGGTTTGTTACACCCAGTCCGTGATCTTAATACCCTGTAACAAAGCGCACGGGTCACTCGCGGAATGTATGTTTTGTCTTCCTCTTCTATTTGTGGATACTCGAAAATCCGCTGTCTTTTAGCAGCCAACGAGTCAGAATAACTCATAAAATTTCTTAGTCTTCTTTAAATGGTCCTTAACAGGTGAATATCCTGTCAGGAGGACGGTAAGGATCCTAAGCTGTGTCCTGCTTAGCATGAGCCATTCTGTGGTTCTTTTTATGCAAGGTCTATTTATTACCTTTATTACCTTGCTATGTGTTAACTCTGGTATGTTTGACGTTGATCGCAGATTCATTCGCTGATATAGCTACGCATTGAGTTTCTTGGTTCTCCCAATGTAGGTTTGGGGCGATAAAAGGGTCCCGATGATCCCTGCCTTGCGAGTTCATCTACCTTTTCGTTTCCTTCGATCCCACAATGGCTAGAACAGAATTACCATGTTCCTATCTACCAGTCAGTAAATTCTTCGTAAAATTCCCAGACCAGTTTAGATGATTCCTTAAAGCTTGAAAGTGCTTTTAAGACCGACTGGCTCTCAGATCAAATATAGATACGCCTTCCACTGTGGGCCCTTCTATTATTTTCCCGCTCGCGTATATATCCGTTGAGAAAACGGCGGCTTACCTGCCAAGAGGGATGGTAAGATCTTGCCCTGGCTTCACACCTCTTGCCCGATCCAGCCCCCGTCTCGGTTTTGGAACCGTCGGTGTACTAGATTAGGGAATTTGTGTCCCTGTTCATTCCACTCTGTTCGATACTGAATTATTACCACGCAGAGTGTAGCAATGGGATGTTTTAACGTCATATGATCCGTTCTCATATTAAATATGGGACTCCCAATACTGTCAATTAACCTCGTATGCTCTGTGCCTGTACGTAGATTGTACGTGAATTCTGCACCTATACAGCCCCAATCTAGCCTCCTAATCACCGGAATAAAAGGAGGGGGATTCAATAGGGTCTCCATTGAAGCGGTAGGATTTGTATCTTGTCTAGCTTTAGTTTGGGGTTTTCTGATTCACCTTTGACCACCACACCAAAGCCGCACAGGTTATTGCCGGTCTGACTACCCTGGTATATAGCTAGTGCACCATACTTGGTGGCAGACCACATGATTTGTCATAGGTACGCCTAGCTACCGCAAGGGTAATTTCCGCTTTTCCGATAACTCTCTAAATGTGCTGGTTCCAGGTAAGCTTGTAGTCTAAAATAACTCCCAAATACGTTACCTCTCCCGACATATTGATTACTTCGCCGCCAAGAAGGAGAGGGCCTAGGTCTTCTAGAGTTCTCCTTTGCGTAAAGGTTACAATGGAAGTGCTTTGGGGACTCACTTTTAGGCCTTCCCTCTCTATTCACTTAGCTGTTACATTCAGGGCCATTTACATGCGCGCTTTGTACTGTAAATGTCTCTTCTATCCTAGTGATGAAAAACCTTCGTCGCCGAGGTCCACTAGCAGCCCGTCCATGACCAGGTTCCACAGTAGGGAAGTTAAAACTCCCCCCTGTTGGAACCCCCCTGCCACTTGGACTGCCAATCTCATTCAGCAGCGACGCGTACACCACCATGCCTCTTAACATGCAGTCTATTCACCTGCAGCACGTTTCTTCCAGACCTATATTTCTCATGGCTGTAGAAATACAGTTGAATTATGTATTATCGAAGACTCTTTCTTGTCCAGGAACGCCCCCAAAGGATCTCCTTGTTTTGCAGCGTTTTTACACTCTTAATCAGGTGGTGGAGCGCTGTTTCTGTTGATAAGCCTGCTCTGAAGGCAAGCTGGTCTCGGTAGAGTGGCCTAGTTACCACCACACCGTCCCTGATGTGCCTGTCGAGCAATTTTTCAATTGTGATAAGTATAAAAGACAAAAGGCTAATTGGTCCATAAACCTTTACTGAGAATAATTGGACCGACCAGCTTTGGGCATAAAAACCACCCTGGTTAGTCTTCATATTCCCGGAAAGTATTTCGTAGTCAGACAGGCTCTTAGAATCTTGCAGATTCTTATGAGCAGAAGGTCAGATCCCTCTGCAGCATGGCTGGAATAGTTTCATCTGTTCCCGGAGATTTATATGTGTCAAATGAGTTTACCGCCACTTTCATTTTATTAAATGTGATCACTTCCCTGGCCATTACCCAGTCCGTCCTTGAGTGTCTATTTCCAGAGTCATCAGGCATTTGATTCTGACAGTTAATCAGGCCAGGAAATGTACCCGAAATAGTTCGGTTATGGTGTCGTTTCCAGTCTTCGTATATAGTCCGGTGTCTTTTACCAGATTACTTATTGACTTTTTAGACAGTATCTTATGAATCCTGGCACACTCTGGAGTTCTCCTCAGTGCCTCCTCCATAACGCTCTTTTAGCTCTTTTCAGTGCTTTGTTGTACTCAGTTAGGGATGTCTTGTACTCATTCCAGTTACCTGATACCTTTGCCCTATTAAATAGTTTTCAAGCGTTTGCCCTTATTTCCGTGAGTTCTTGAGTCCACTAAGGAGCTTTCCTATTGGAAACCCTCACGGTTGGGGACAGTTTTCCTTTCATGTAAAGATAATTGTGTCTGTTAGTTGCTCCACGGCTATCTCTATGTCTAGGATATTGTCTATCGAAAACTGAAACTTTACGATCTATTTCCTCCTTACAGAACTCGCAGTTCGATTTGCAGGGGTTACGATAACTTTCTACCACGCGGTTTACTGCATACGTATATATCTGTGATCTGAACAGCTCTTTCAGAGAGATCTTCAGAAGCATACCAGTTTTTAACAAACTTACTTCCATGAGAAATTTTTTTTTACTTATAGTATTCCCGAACAGGTTAAGATTTGCCTAACATGCTAAAGAACTTAGGAACACTCGGAGGGTTTAAGGATATTGTTTGGCTACCGAAAAATGTTTATGAATGGCAAGCTTAAATTGACTTAAGTCAAAGTTGGGAGGAAAACACGAACTGGGTAGTGTACTCCACAATTTGGTCACCGTGTGGAAAAATGTAGTGAGCCCGTTTAGTGTGACACGATGGAATTTTGAGTGCGTAATTATGGTGTGAATGCGCAAACCGAGTGTTCCTAGCGAAGATGGTATACAACGGTATTAAGGAGTGTATTTCGGAGGCACACTTGCCATGGTAATAGCGACAGAACAAGGAAAAAACCGAAACTATTCTTCTATGCTCAAGAGGCTGTAGGTCAGAAGTCAGAGCCGGGTTATTTATAAGCCTGACGGATGCGGTTTACCATATCAAGGGCGTGTTGGGGAGCACTGACCCAGAAGTGGGAATTGTATTCCAGATGGGGTCGAATTTGAGCCTTATACAGTAAAAGGAGTTGTTGGGATGTGAATTACTGTTTAGATCTGTATAGAAAGCCCAGTTTACGGGCAGCTGTTTTGCTGGCTGACAAAATGTGGTCAACCCATGAAAGGTTCAATGATACGGACATCCCTAACATTGAAATAGAGTTTGAAAACTTGAGTTCTAAGCCATTCCATATTTATAACAGGAAACGATCGGTCTTTCTAGGCGTTTCGTGGGCGTTGAACGTGAGCAGATTATTCCTTCTCCATTCAATTACATGTTGTAAGTCACTGTTGATTGACCTTAACGTCCTGTCTAGACTTATTGTTGTGGGAAAACTGAGAAGAACTACAATATAGAGAGCTGTAATCCGCAAAGCAATGGATCGGGTTAGTTGTTGAGGGAATGAGGTCATTTATGTACAGAAGGAAAAGTGTGGGAGCTATCACTCCCTGGGGTACTCCCGCGTCAATAGTAGTTTCTTTCGAAAAGAAGCCACCAACGCCTCTTGATGAGCGAATAAACCGTAAAACCTGCTCAAAAGCCTTTGAAATATCTAAAGCTACTACGACTGTTTCACCGGGCCTCTCTAATGTGTTATTCCAAAAATGGGCGACATTTGAAAGAAGATCACCCGTTGAACGACTCTGTCTGAACCCATACTGGTGGTCGTTTAAGAGTTTATTGCACTCCAGGAACGAAAGTAGTTGGTGGTTGACGCCTTTCTCCATGATTTTCGACAGGATGGAAGTGATAGCTATTGGTTAATAGTTTGAGGGATCGATTTTGTCGCCTTTTTTAGGAATAGGATGGACATTTGCCAACTTCCACGATGAGGGAAACTCTCCAGATGACATGGGGATTGAAAATAGATTGGACAATACGGGTACTAGCTCGCGGTAGCATTTTTAACGACGATAGCTGGAATACCGTCAGGGCCAGTCGCCTCGTCTGGGTCAAGTTTATTGATAATTGATTACAGGAGCTTGTAACGAAAGTGGATTGGTTTAATAGCGTATGGGGTAGATTTGGGCGACGGCACTGTTTTACCAGAATCATTGAGACATGAATTTGATGCAAAGTAATCGACAAAGAGGTTGGATTTTTCAGCAGGATGAGCTACTACAGCTCCATCGCGAGACGTCAAGGGAGGAAAGGAAGATGCACTAAAGTTTTTACTGATGGCTTTAGCTAAGGACCAAAATTTACCACCACCCAAAGGACATGGGATTAATTCTTTGCATTTACGTTCTTCAAACATCTTTTAGGCCTTGGTTATGATGCTTTTGCAACTATTCCTTGCGACAATATAGTTGGCGTGATTTTCGATAGATTTATTTGATTTCCATTTGATATAGAGTTTATGCTTTTGCGATAATGCATCAGTGCAAGCCCTATTAAACCAGGGTTGGGAACGGGCATGACCTACACAATTATGTCTTTTGGGAATGTAAACTCCATACCCATCAGGATAATTTCAGTTATTGAAGAAGCAATTTTTTTAAGAGGAGGGCCATTTAAAGCAATACTCACGCCAGGGAAAGGTTGCAAAAAAATCTCGCAGTTCGCTCCAGTTAGCTGATTTAAAACACCACATAGTTCTATCTGTTTTTCGAGTGACAGTGGGATTGGATACAGTGGAAGTTATTTCGATTAGGCAGTGGTCTGATTGACTAAGTGGAGGAAGGACTCTTGTTTTATGGACAAATGGGTTAGTTGTAAGAAATAAGTCCAGGAGATGTGGAGTATGGTTAGGGTTGTCAGGGGTTCTGGTTGGTTCGGGAATGATTTGTGTGAGATCACAGGATACAGCAAATGCTTCTGCACTATGATCTGCGGGATTAGTAGCAGAGGAAAAATGAGGCCAATTGGAGTGTGGGCATTAAAATCGCTCAAAATTGAAATATCGCAAGATGGAAACTGTGATAAGAGGTAGTCTATTTTCAGACTAAGGTAATCAAAACGATTACCAATACAAACAACAGTAGAATTTCACAAATTTGTTGTTTTCCAAAGTGGACATCATCTTACAACCTACGTTGTCCTTAGTATACGCACATACTCCGCCTTTAAGGCGAAAGTTAGAGTGGATGTTGTACCTGGGAAATTGCAGGTCAGGAGAATCAGTGCTTCTAGGGGAGACTTGTGTTTCTGATAGAAACAGAATGTCCGGTTTCACTTGTTCAAGGTGTTGGTGAAAAGCATTTAGATTCGACCTCTGATACCACGTATATTGCAGTAATGAATCCGGATGTTGGTAATTTCGATGACTCAGGGCGCTTGAGTCCTGCCCTCACGGGCATCCGAATGGGGCAGAATTTTATTCGTGGCAGATCTTGTTATTCTTAGTCTTAATTTTGGCATTGAAGAATGTTTGCCCTCCCCCCCCCCAAATCCTTGGGACGGATCGACGAATCGATGAGAGAGTGTGGGCGTCTCGCCCTACTCACCTGGGGTATATCATCTGTTTTAGAACTCGTCACTTTAAGGGTTTGGCCGTTAAAACGCCACGCTTGACAAGTGCGTGTTGGCAAATTCATAAGGAATAAAGGACAAAGTGACTGACAGCCCTTACCGAGCTCAGAAAATTGGAGCACCAATATTAAGGAGCCCATGGTAAAGGTGGTGGAATTGCACCGGGCGGCATGGGATATACATCCCTTCCACCTATGAAGATGTAGAATATTAGAGCTGAAAAGGAAGCATTAATTAGTGTACATTGTATCTTACAGAAGAAAATTTCTTATACGATTGCTGAATAAAGTAATTGTACTTAAAACAAAGCAGGATATTCATTAACCGAATCTAATTAAAAGGATCGTGTATAAATCATATAGTACCCCAATCTGCTTATGGTTATATAAATGTACGTTATATGAATTACCTCCTTCCTTCGCCTTGGTACGAAGGTAGGTTTGTTTCCTATTCAATGTGTCTAAACTACATGGTATAGTGAATTGTAGGATAGACTCACCTCTGGGGTTGGTGTTGGTGCTTCCCTATAACTCTGCAACTACTGACCAGTACCTCCACTTCAGTTAGAGGTGGTAATTTCGGTCATCAGAATGGAGGTACCCCGATCCGAGTATTAACTCCCTCGGTCCCTCTCCATCTGAAGTGAGCTTTAGCGTTACTTGATCCTGAGAACAGAAATTCATTAGCGATTATATTTTTATTCCTTTTTTAGTCAGTAAGTAGGTCCTGGGTCTATCAGCGCCTCTGCTGTATGTTAGATCACCACCGATTTCTCCAAAGCATAATATCTTACCTCTGGTTATCCAGGGTTCTTGTATAAGGGCTATATCATAGCCTTCCGTCAACTTGCATAAGGCGGCCTAAACTGCCTTACTGTGCGGGAGGTTCACCTGTACTACCCTTATTATCTTCTGGGACGCTCTGTATAAGCTTAAACATCACTGTTCGTATCCCATAATAGGGCTTGAACCGACGCTGTTCAAGAAACCTATAAGATGCTCCATCCATTGAGAAGACGAGGATGACTCCATCCTTCCCCGTCTTGGCGCTCAGTTTGTGATAGTCTTCCGTTTTAAGGCTTGTGTTTTGACGCTCATGCCGGGCCCTTACAGTTCCTTCCACTGATGTGCCTGGTATCCACATCAGTGCTTTGGGTCGTTTCAGGAGGTCCTTAGCCTCGGGCTCAAAGAAATATTTGCCAGGCGCAAATCATGGTACAACACTTGTAAGCTAGTGAAGATATAAGTTGAGGCGTCAAAGCGATAGGACGTGTTTAAGGTTGCTCCACTTCTATCTTTCTATCAGTGACACAAATACGTGTTAAAATGACAACTTCTAAAACAATGAAATAAGGGTAAGAACAGATGTTTATACCCAGCGGTTTGAATATTAATAATAAATAAAGATAATAATAATCTAACCAGTAGAAGTTTTGTAACGTGTAAAGGGCTCTTTAGTTGAAAAAGACGCGAAAATAACAGTTAGGATTGCTATAGTATTCAATTTCCACGTAAAAATACGGCCCTTTAAACCCATAACAGGTGTGATTGTTAAAACCGGTAAAATTGTAAATTAAACAAAGCGTAAATGCCACCCTTTTGTGTAACTCAAACAGGTTAACCTTCTCGCAATAACAATGAATTATATAGAACTAATAAAAATAACTTATTTTATCCAACAGTAGCGCGGGGTAAAGAAAGCAATCATAAATACGTATCTGTAACTGTAGGGAAAATACGAGATAATATTCATCCTTGTAATGAGCCCCTTTCTATAACAAATCCAAACGTAGCTTAAGTGATAAAAATAAATAACTAGATCGAATCCGTACTCCAATGTATATATTAAAAAAAAAGCAACTAAATAGATAGAATAAACAAATAACAGGCTCTAATTAGTAATCGAAAGTAGAAAGGTACTGAACAGATTTTTATCGATTTGAATATTACTAATAAACAAAAATAATAATAATGTAAACAGTAGAATTTTGTAACGTGTAAAATGCCTCTTTAAATAAAAAAAGCGAGTAAATAATATTTAGGATTGCTATGGCATTGAACTTCTGCGAAAAATACGGTGCCATTAAAACCTATGGCAGATGGTTGTTGAAATTCATAAAATCGCATGGCAGATCCCTATATAAATGGTAAGTTTTTTCTTTGTTTTCAAATTTGAAGGTTGATTCAATTTTTATTTTCGGTACTATATGTGATTTAAAGTTCAATTATAACATTGTGTAGCATATTGTCTTATACTATATTTGTCCTTGGCTGCAAATTCAAAATTTAAGCAGCGTTTTACCTTTGTTACTATGTTTGATCTTAATTGTAATTAATTAATCCTGAAAGGAGGCAATTGATGTCGGGAAAGGTAACAGGGCCATTATCGTTATTTATTGTTACCCTTCAATTGAATAAAAGTGAAATTTAGAGGATGGAAACGCTAACGCGGAAATATAAACAAAAAATAATTGAATCATTAGGTCGCAAAAAAATAACAGCAACACCGGTGATGGCGCGAGAGCCAGGAATCGCGTAGGGAGAAATCTGGTTTAACCGTAATGTGAAGAGTATGTAAGTGAAAAAATATATATGTATATATGTACATTTAAATATTCATACAGTAAGTATACGATCTATTATTTATATGTTTCTCGACTTCGCCTATATTTCCACTCCTTACTTCCTTAAATATCGAGGCAGTAGACAAATAAATGTCCGGTAGTAGGACGATACCGTTAGTAGGGAATGCTACATCGTCCGGGGCACGATTTGGGCAGTAACCGGTCTGCTCGCTATGATATTACTTAAGAGAGCCTCAGATCGACCTGGCTACAAGAGGCGGTCAAGGTCGAAACAGACAGGCCACGTTGCTGATAACTGTGCAAGGAATGAATGGCGAGTCGGTACGTGGAATGTTAGAGGTATGCATGGTAAGGAATTTGAAATTGTGAATGTAATGTACGAAAGATATTATGTGTGTATCGGAGACAAAGCGCAAAGGGAAATATGCTGTGGAGATGGAGGATGGCAGCCTAGCACTATGGTCAGGAGTTGAAACTGAAGTGCAAAAGAAGTCGGGGTGATCGTAAGTGAAAGAGCGAAAAGATGTATTAAACAGTACGAATCGGTGTCCCCCCCCGGGTAATATGGGTTAGAATGAAAGTGGAGTTTCGAAGAATTTTTCTTATTACATGCCATGCACCGGTGAATGGAGAAAGAGACCAGTAGCGTGAGAACTTCTGGAATGAAGTAGAGAACGTGTTGAACGTATGTAAGCCAAACGAAAGAGTGATTATAGTGGGGATATGAACGGATGGGTGGGTATACAGAGAGAACATACTGAACGGGTTCTAGGAAAGTTCGGAGACCAAAGGGTCAATGAGAATGGTGAACGCCTGGTGAACATCTGTGTGGAGAGAAGCCTGTTTGTATCCAATACTTGGTTTAAACATAAAATGTGCATATGTATACATAGCAAAGAGGTGAATCTAAAAGTATGATAGACTGAATGGCTTAGAATCCTGGTGAAAGACACAAAAGTAATGCGTGGAGCGGAGTGTGGATCGGACCACTTTTTGGTTGTATCGAGAGTGTATTTAGGGCAAAGTGGGTCTGAAGAAGGAAAGCAAACGTAGTGCGAAAGTCCAGAATTAGGGTAGAAAAACTAGTGGGTAATGGTACGAAAATGAAATACGCTGATGCTGTGAGTAAAGAGTTGAATGCGAATGAAACAGTGTGGAACGAACAAATAAAAGGCACTGACGTTGAAAGTGCATGGATAAGCTTGAAAAACTATGTTGTCAATTATGCCGTACGGATATGTGGAAGAACGACTGTTGGTAGACAGCAAAAATGTGCTTGGTGAAATGAGGCGGTAAAAAGGCAATGTGTAAGAAAACAGATGCGTACATGGCAATGATTGCTGCAAAAAATGAGACTGAGAAAAAGCGATTGTATGAGGTGTAGAGATTAAGAAACAAAGAAGCGAAAGAGGAAGTGATGGCTGTGGAAGGAGAGAAAATGCAAAATGGTTTTGAGGGAAACAAAAAACTCTTCTAGAAATAGTATGGGACGATTATGAAGGGTTAAATAAGGAGAGTGTAAAAGGAATGGTGAATGAAACTGAGAAGGATATTGGGATAAATTAGGCAGAGAAAACTGCAGGAAGGTTGAGAAACGGCAAGGGAGCAGGCGTAGATGAAATCACTGGTGGAGTGCACGCCTTATGTGTGGAAAAGTGCTGCGGGATTGGAAGAGCGCGATCATTGCAGCACTGTATAGGGGTAAGGGGAACAAGAGTGATTGCAAGAACTACAGAGGAATAAGTTTGCTCAGTGTGCCTGGTAAAGTATTTCGAAGAATACTGATTAATAGAGTACGAGAAACTACACAAACTAAGATTTGGGATGTGCAAGGTGGCTTCATGCCAGGGAGAGGATGAGTGGATCTGATGGTTGCTCTCTAGCAGTTGATCAAAAAGTGTTTAAGTGTAAAAAGGAATCTGTACTGTGCATTTGTAGTTCTGGAGAAAGTATACGACAGAGTGAATCGGGAGAATAGGGAGAATCTGTGGGAAATATTAAATAAAAGTCTAATAAACGAAATAAGGGCAGTATACAACGGTAGTCGGAGATGTGTTAGAGTGAGAGGAGGTGTGAGTGAATACTTTAATACAAATGTTGGAATGGTTGGTGACGTAAATGTACGAGTTCTGGTGTACGCAGATGACACAGTCTTATTAAGTGACAGTGCGGATGAGCTACAAACTGCTCTGAGGAAATTTGATACAGTCTGTGAGAGCATGGACCTAAAGGTAAACGTGAACAAAACTAAGACTGTGGTGTTCAATTGGGAAGGTGGAAAGGAGAGTAGAGTATTTACTCTCCAAGATGAAATTGTGGAACAAGTCGACGAGTTGGTATATCTGGGTAGAATGTTTAATGCAGATGGTACTATGGATGTCGAGCTTGAACGAAGGGTCAATGCTGGAAGGAAAGTGATTGGAAGTATGTCGACAATAATGAGAAACGAAACCATGCGCCTATCAGCGAAACGAGCAATCTATAATGACGTGTTTGTCCCGACAGTACTATATGGAAGTGAGGCATAGGTATATCAAAAAAAGCACGAAAGAAAAATAAATGCTGTGGGTATGAGATTCCTGAGAAGCACAAGATTATGAATGAAATATAAATAAGAGGCAGGGATTGTTTGTCTACCCCGCAAGGGAATGGCGTGAAGGTTAAGTTAAGTTATAGCGCGCAGAATACTTATGACACAGTTAGCACGACGAAGATACCGTATCTTCGTTGTACCGTCTGAGTCTGCGTATTAGCGTCTTTAAGTCGGAAGCTTATCGAATCCCAGTGTACGGTATAGATTACATATGATATCGCTGTATAGCTCAGTTGGCGTGGCAGGACAATGCAGCATTTATATACCGAAAGCGCCACGCGTTTCTTCCAAAACACAGCCTTTAATCATGAAAAAAAGGCAACGCTATCGAAAAGAGTTTTGATGCTTGAACTACATATCTTACTTAAAAACAAATTATCCTACACAGAGGCACGGCACTAAAATAAATGTGATTAAACCAACTATTTAGCGAGTAGCAGTAAAATCAAGTTTGTTAATCATAACCAAGGATGTAATTGGATATCAATAATTCGAGCTTCAAACGCTTGTCATATCTTGCCAAGGTGCCGTATAGCAAGCAAAGAAAAAGTACTTTCGATTAATACTTATTAGCAGTTTAGGGGGCATTATGGCTTTACATTAGTTAGGACCTGCCTAAATCAAAAATCGGATAATTGACTGTCGTTTCAATCGATCCTTTGTGTTAACAGCAATTATTTGAGAAACACAGCTAAATTTAATATTGGTTAAAATCCGAAGTATATTACTCTTACACCTTGACAGACCGTTAATATTTAAATTGATATAATCCAGAAAATAAGTTTTTATTAATTTTAAACTGCTACTTATCTACCTCAGTTAAAGTAAGATGGAAATATAGTAGAGTGCTCCAATTCATCTACGCAATTGACATAGACAAAAATGTTATTAGAAAAACAGTAATCACCATATTACCTTACAAAAGTAAGGATGGTTTTTAATATTAAATTAAAATTTAAACAATGTTAAAACATAAGAAAACACACAGCAAAAGCTTCATAGCACAGTTATACAGTACATAAAGCACTAATGACAGTGGCAATAAAATAGAACTCAGTTGCAAGTTATTTTATGATTTTCTGACGCTAGCACTTTAAATGGATGCTCTTCATTTTTTATTAAATAAACTTTAAACCAGTTAGCTCGAAAGGAATCCGCAGATGTAAGAGGCTAGACACAAAAATTATCGGGTCTAAAGCAACAAATCTAAAATTTATAATTTTTTAATGAAGAAAGAATAAATTAACAATGCTTTAGCTAAAACGCATACCTATTCTGTGAAGAAAGTAACAAAAAAACGGATTAATACATAAAAAATCAAAATAAACCTGATTGGTTGGTAATAAAAAAACGCGTAGAATTTATACCATCAGATGAAAATAATTTCGAGTAATCTGAATTTAGATCTGCAGAGCAATTCCGGTGTTCACATTTATACCATTATTTGCACTATCAATTTTAGAAAAAGTTTTACTTTCGTATTGTATAAAGGACTTCAAGCTATTGGTCTCCTGTTTTAATTCTAATTTTCTCGTTTGTTTTGTGTTGAAAGTTTACGCACCGCTTTCCACAAGTAAAATATCCCTTCGTGCAAACCTCTGAGAGTGTCGGTAGAGTTTTAACATCGAAAACTATCTGTGAATTGAGCAGCAACTTAAGCTCCATGCCCCATTACTTCTAATCCTTTCTTCTGTACATTCTTGCTTAAACTGAAACCCATGTGAGCGGCAAACGTTTCAACATACATCTCGCACGTTCAGGATACGAATTGATGCCTTAGTTTCGGCTGTATTTTTTTGCGCGTTTTTCATAACATATCATGTATATGCGTTACTAATTTAGAGGGGAATTACCAAGACGTTTCGTGGCTGAAATTTACCACGTTTTCAACAAGTTTACCTGCTGTGACTATTGCATTTCTTCCGGTAGCTCATTGCTTAAACTCCTTACATGTGCGAATGTAAGCTTAATATCAGAATTCCCTTCCTACGATGGAGAGACTATATCCACTCTCACAGCAACACGTTAGGTTGCTTAGGCAAACATATAGTTTTGAATTAAACGAAAGGTGCTTAACAATGTCGAGGTCTCTATGGGAAGATCAGCAAGGAGTCAGATTGGTGAAATAAGTCTTGTATTTAACTTTATCAAAACTATCAACCAACTTTTTATATAGAAATGGCTAACTCTCCACTCTGACACAAGAATATTTTGTTTTTAAATCCTCTGCTTCTTCTATCCGACCATGTTGTATACTCTTATAGCTCAAAAATCAGGTCTAATCTAGAATACTGCTCTCATTTTAATCCAAAGAGAGGTTTCTAACTCAGTAACCACAAATAATCCACCTTCTCATAAGCATCATCGTCTTATAAGTTATATTGCTTTATTTTATTCTGTCCTATCCTCCAATGCCTTCTAGACCCAACAATAATCGATCCGCATGCTATTCGGCTATGATCCTTTGATTGTTCCTGATTATTATTTCCAGAATCACCAAATTTTCAAACCTTTAAATCTGCAATTAATAAACTATATTAAAAAAATAGTGGAGTTTGATGGCACTGACATGAGGTTTCTGGTCGGAATACTTAATTTTGCGACAATAAAAGAACTCTAACTTTTTGTTACTACTTCATAATATTTATCTTCTAAAGTAAAATTATACATTAATGAGAGAGAACTTAAATTGATTACAAAAATCACTTAACTTAGAGTCGAATATTATCCTAAGTATCAGATACTAATTTAACCCTATTAATCCATTCTAAATTTTCACCGGCAGCTGATGTCTAAATTGGAGGTTTTTGAGGGCTACGACATGTCATACTATTCACGTCTGGTACAGTGAAACGAAGAAAGTTTCATTATTAAATAACTGAGCAACTGAAACAGGCACCAAAATAAACCCTTAACGTATGCCCGAGATTACATTTGGAGTAAATTTATACGTATCTCTCGCCTGATTTTGAGCTATTATCGTTTATTCAATTTTTCAGTTGGTTACTGATAATTACGATAATTATAAAAGATTATAAAAGAAGTGGATTGTGCCAGATATCATATTTGAACAAAAACAAAGCTGGTATTTAATTAAATATTTGATTTAATTAAAAGTTTTGGTTTAGATATAATTGACCTACAATTGTCAACACACTGTTGAGCTCCTTTCTTCATTTGACAAATGGCAAACTACTTATGTAAATTTAAGCAAACGTTCTTTAAAAAATTGAGTGCATTAACGTCAACGTCAACCATTTCTTATTTTTTAGTTTAATAAAAAAAAACATGAAATTTACGATGTTTGGTAGTTTGATTGTATGTCAATTTTTTAATGATTTTTTAAAGAGTATTTATAGAAGGTAGTTAAATATTTTAGCATTTTTGTTGTAATATTTCAAAATGATGTTTTTATTGTGTTTTGATTGCCATTTCTAACAACATTCCATGCATTTTTAACAGGATTACCTACCCAAAAATTCTAGACTGGTAGTCATTACGAGTAGATAAAGTTCCTACTTTTTTATTTTATACGAACGAGTTAATATATATTTTTGTGTTTGTTAAAATAGTAAACGTATATGTGATTCAAACAATCAAAAACAATCATTAAGAGCTTTTATTGTGTACATTTGAACGTAAATGTTTAAAAGCATTGTTAATAGAAACTTAATAAAAAATATATGTATTTCTGTGACAGTATTATATAAAGGTAATTAGTTGGCATAAATACTTGAATTTGTCCCTATTTGAGTCAATGTTAAAGTCACCATACACAATATATTAGGCAACCATTCTATTTATCTATATACAAAATATTTTTTAACAACTGATGTACAGTAACTACTTAGTTTTTAAACGCCACTAAAGGCATATAGAAACATTAGCACAAACTCCTTCAGAAGTCTTAAAGGTATATTAAATTTAAATATTGGTCTATTGAGTTCATTTTTCTGAATTGTAGGTAATGTATATTAAAACTAGAACCGCCGAGGAAAGAAATTTGTCACTTTTGTAATTTCACGTCGCTATAAAAATTGGATTTATGCCTGTAGGATGTTGTAGTTCCTCGAGTTTTATTTATTTAAGGCATAGAGTCTATTCTACAAACCGCCCTTTTCTTGGGCTTCTATATATTTTTTAAAAAACCGTTTTACCTAGAACCACCGTGGGGACATTTTTGTCTCTTACTCTCTAAACATTGTATAAACGAGTAAATTCATGTTAGTTGTGATTTGTTTTACACATACTGTAATATGATGTTTTTTGGGTTAGATGTTTGTTTGTTGAAGCTAGAAAGTCACAAAACATTTGTTGTGTGTGTGTGTGTGTTTTGTTTTGGTGATGGCAAGTATACGAGGATTGACAGAGGAAGAACTGCTTGGGGCGCTTCAAGATTTACCAGAAGACCATTTAGATGACTCGAACGCCTACATTCCAACAATTGCTGCGGACTTGATTATGAACCCCATAATTCTTCTGATACTTCACAGATTTGAATGATTCCGTTGCTGCAGATACCAGTAATGCAAATAGTACATTTTACATATATTTTTGTATCATAACGTTTCTTGTTTACAGAAGGTTGCAAATAAAAGGAAACGTTGAATAACTCAGAGTTTAGATTTGAGTCACGGGAATAAAATTTTAATACCTAATGGAACTGAGTGGACCGTAGGAACAGTAGGAGACACCACAGCAAGAAGACGAGCGCAACAAAATATTTTGCGGGAATTACCAGGTCCATCAGGCCTTGCTAGGCAAAGTATAGACGAAGATAAGTTCCTGGATTTTGAATATTGATGACCGTATTCTAAAACATATTCAAAATGCACTGAAGAAGAAGCTAGAAGACGTCAGGAGGCCGATGATTGGTCTCTATCTCTTCAAGAATTAAGAGCATTTACAGCGATTTTATATGTACATGGGACAACTGGAGCAAAAGGTCTTGAATTAGAATCGTTATGGTCGAAGAAATGGTGTTTACCTTTCGTGGGTCAAACTATGACACGTAATCATTTTCGAAAGATTATGAGGTTTCTGAGATTTGATCAAAAAAGTAATCGATCAGCACGTTTGCAAACGGACAAGTTTTCACTTATGTCATGTATTTGGGATACTTTCATTGAAAACTGGCAAAAGTGCTATAAACCAGGAGCATATATTTCAATAGACGAGCAGCTATTTCCAACTAAAGCTAGGTGCAGATTTGTGCAGTTTATGGGATCTAAGCCAGATAAATATAGGCAAAAATTCTGGCTTGCGGTTGACAAAGTATCTAAATATACAGTGAATGCATTTCCCTATTTAGGAAAAGACGAACAAAGACCTACAAACCAGCGCAAAGGAGACCATGTAGTAACGAAATTGATGCAGCCATACCTAAACAAAGGCCGTAACTTTACATGCGATAATTTCTTCAAATCCCTTGCCTTCGCTGAGAATCTAGAAACAAAACGTACAAGTATAGTGGGAACAGTGAATCGTGCATGAAGAGAGACACCTACGAAAATCAAAACGGCACGCGATGAACTGTATTCTACCACAATCCTCAAAAAGGGAAATACCTCACTAACCGTGTATCAAGGGAAACCCACAAAAAACGTTATTTTGATGAGCACAATGCATCCTGTGGTTCAGATTGGCACATATACAATGAAGAGACACGATAAAATATGGAGTAGATCGGATGTGTAGAAAATATTCTGTTCAGTACATACATTTTATAATATACTCGATATTGCTGGGATAAACTCATGGGTGTTGTATAAAGAGGTGATGGGAAGGAACATTTTACGAAGACAATTTCTGTTATCTTTAGCCGAAGAACTTGCTTTCGATGATTCACTAGTTGATGCAAGACACACTAGACGAAGTAATGACTGCGCGATGCAAGAGTAAAAAATGCAGGAAAGTTACTTGCAAAAAATGCGCGGGAAGAGAAAAAGTAAAAGTAACTTGTGCCAACTGCCTGAACGACTTGCAATAATTTTTCGATTGTTCAAGAAGATTTGTTGAATTTTAGTTTACTTGAAATTTAGTTTAGTTAAATACAAAACGAAATCTTTATGTTTTATTTTAATTATTGTTGATTTTTTTAGAATTCAGTTTATAAAAATGAAAAACTAACTTTGTAAAAAACTATCGAGGTACTTATAGGTAACATTTTAAATAAACACTTTTCGCATAAGTGTAGAAAATAACTATTGTAAATTGATCGAAAATCACTAAAAGGACCTAAAATACTGTCAATCCATATTTTGCCACATTGCAGTCAATGTTTGACAAATTTGTCCCTCGGCGTTTCTAGGGTGGTGTAAATTTTGGCGGTTCTAGTGTTAACACAATAAGTCATAATATATATCATTGACCATTCATTTAAATTTCTGCATACAATCAAAATTCGCTTTAAATATAATATATATATATATATATATATATATATATATATATATATATATATATATATATATATATATATATATATATATATATATATATATATATATATATATATATATATATATATATATATATATATTTTTAATAAATTTTGAGGGGTGATTCTTTGAGTGGCTTTAAGACGAAAACTTATATAAACATAGATCCGGTAATGTTTTGTTTTCAAGATACAAGGTGTCACACTGTTTTAAAAAACAGTAACGTACCGGGGGACACCTTAACCAATATTTTTGACAAAAATGTTCGCCACTGACTTTTTTAATAATTTTTTCACATTAAGTAACAAAAAATTTTTTTGTCTCTTGAATTTTTTTCGTATATTGCAAAAATTAAACTACCAAACTATCAAAAACTGGGGTGTACCAATTATTCTTTCCATATCAATATTCTTCTAGTCTTAGAAATTGTTACTAAAAATATGCACAGGGGTAATGTCGGAAATGTAAGAAAAATTAAAATAAGAAAAGCGCTTTATTAAAACTACACTCGAACAAATGGTACGCATTTTTAGTAAAGAAACATTTAACAAGAAGTAACACGAAATAATTGCTGAAAATATCCTTCTTCACATTGAAATATTCTCGGCGTATATCTTATCTGATTGTATATAAATCCCGTATCCGTTGGATTAATTCTTCTTCAGTGTTGAACGGAATTCTATAAAGTAGGGACTTTAAATGTCCCCGAATGAAAAATCTGGCGGATTTAAATCTGTTGACCTTGGTGACGATAAATGCAGACCCTCGCAACCGATCCATAAGTTACATCCAGAAATTGGTGTGCTACTGTGCTAAAGTGAGGTGGGGCACTATCGTGCATGAACCACATTACTCCTCCTTCTGCCTGTGAGAAATTTGCCAATAGTTCAGGTAACACAAATTCTAAAAGATGACGGTACTCTTGATCATTTAATCTCGGGGGCAAAAAAGGATATACTCACCTACAATACCACCCCAAACGTTTACAGAAAACTGTTGTTTATAATTATTTCCTATAACTGCCGTGTACATGGGGATTTTGTTCAGCCCAGATAGGATTGTTATGAAAGTTTATAATTGAATTTTGGGAAAAACACGCTTCATCGGTAAATAAAATACGAGATAGAAATGTCGCTACCTGTTGTTGCAATAGCCAGGTAATTACGCTTGAACGGCTTCCTCCTGATTCGCACAGCCTTTCATGAATTGGCTTGAGCCATTCTATAACAAAATGCATATCGGCCGTTTCAGTGATTGTAAACTTATGGATTGTTCTCTAACATGAGTAACGAATGTTATACCTTAAAACTGTTAAAAACAGTTCTAATAATTACGATGAAATAATTGAATCTAGGAATAAAAAGCCGCGAAAAAAAGCCGGGACAAAAAAAGCCTGGAAAAAAAAGCCGCGGTGTGAAAAAAAAATGGAAAAAAGCCGAGATCTATTCTATAGAAATGCAGAATCTCGAATAAATTATTGCAGAAAAAAGTAACCCGGAAATAATTCACTAAGAAAAAACACTCCACAACCCTCATTTGTTCTAGAATATGATAAAATATATGTTTTATAAGGAGGATTATTTTACAAATTTGTCTAATAATTTTTTGTTTGTGCATAACGAACCTAAACTCAATAAATAATTAGTTTAAATGAAAATTAAATTACCATTAATCATATCTAATCACTTTTGACCATTTTCTGCTTTTGGCATATTAGTATGATTTCATCATAATTGGATGTGATTAAGAGAAGATTAACTAATGACTATGCTATTAAAGATCGATGTCAAACAGAACATTTGGGATATAATTGGCTATCAACAATACTATACTAACCACTAATCTTTCTAAGTTTTTCATTAGAGGAATAATATTAGAGAGGATAAGTTAATATAAACATTTCATTCCATGGGTTGTTTTCTTGTTACCTGCTGTAAACATAGAGAGTGTAAGGAATTTTTACGTTAGAGGTGTTCCAAAGGCACTTCATTTAATGTAAGAAATTATTGTCATTGAACACTGTAATTAATTTCTCAACTGCTCAACGTACATTTAAAATATATTTTAATATAATTTTTTCCCTGTAACGCATTCTATTACTACAAGTTTAAACAAGGAAGAACCTACCATTACGAAAGATCATAACCATCCTGTAGACGAAGAATTGATAAAAGTAGCGTAGGCAATGACCGGCATGAAAACTAGGGCGAAAGACACAGCTAGTAAACCTGCACAAGTATTCGCGGAAGCCGTGCTGCAATTAGAAAATACAACGAGGGCATAGCTACCTTTAGAAGAGTCGGTTAAGAGCACTCTCTGAAAAGAGACATCTAAGCATTTACCCAAAGCTCCAGCAACGCTACAGGATCTTCTCATAGAAGGTATGTTCGAAGAAACGCAACTACCACAGGGGGTATCGCTCCCGAGAGATTTCTCCTCCATGATAATGGGTCTACTGCAGCAGAACGTATCATAATTTTTTTGACTGATGCCGCTTCCTTTTGTTTACTACAAAATAAAAGCCAGGAAACGTATGAAGATATTCTGAGAACGATATTGCAGAAATGTGAAGAATGGGAGCTATACCCCGATCCTAGGGTTTTACATCTGAATTTCGACAGATCGGCCATACAAGCTATAAAATCTATAATAGGAGAGGACATATTAATCCAGAGATGCTTCTACCGTCTTACGCAGTGTACCTTCCGCAAAATCCAGAACTTAGCGCTTGTGCAACTGTTCAAGGAAAATGAAGCGTTCAGCAACTTCTGTCGGATGTTGGATGTTGGGACATATTTGAAGGGGAATGGCACGGTTGAGAGAGATGGCACCTGCAGAAACAGAAGATCTGCTAAGTTATTTCGACTCCACGTATGTGTCAGGCTCTTTTAGGGTAGTAGGAAATGATAAAGCGCTGAGGATGAGAAATATGCCACCAATGTTTCCAATAGATTTGTTGAATGTCTACCAAGCTACCTTAGGCGGTCAGGACCGCACCAACAACAGGACTGAGGGATGAAGCAATAGATTTTCTAATTTGGTTGGTAAAAATCATTCAACAGTTTGGAAATTAATCTCCAAAATGAGGCAAGAGGTCGCTGCAGACACTACCAAAACTGAGGAGAATAACTTAGGTGTGGTGTCTAGAAAAAGAAAAGAACCGTATTAGAAGATGTGCAGACGAGATTAAGTAATTATGTAATATGAGGCTGAAGTCGGGTTTTCTCCCTGCTGTTGGTCACACCATTAGGTTACGCCCCAATTAACCCCAGATGGACCAAGGGTGAACAAAAAGTACCCACGATTTCGATTTTTGGCTAAATGTTTTTTAATTATTCCTTTAAAATTTAGAAAAAAATTAGACATTGTTCCTATACATGTAGTGCACCCCATATTGTGATAGCGAAGGCGTTATGCATATTTAAATATAGTTTATATTGAAAAGACCCTTGGTCTAACCTGCGACTAATATGGTTATACGCAGTCTGGCGTAATTACGGGTATTTGTTGCGTTTGTGTTGTTTTGTAAGTTGATTTAAAATTGATAAAATTAGTGAGTGCGATGTCAAACATTTCCTAGACTTTTGTTACTGCTGTTGTTAGTAAAAATGAGTAAATATTTAACTCAAAAGGAATTAGAGTTTGAGGCAGAAAACGTGTCCGATTTTGAGGTTATGTCAGTGGGTGATGCCTAAAATAGTGACTCGGATGTAAGTGAACCAGAGGACTGTACAGTTATTTATCAAGAAGAAGCCAGTGGCGATAATGCTGCCCAAGAGTATAAAAGTAAATCAGGTAGAATTTATTTAGCACATCCTCCACGGTACGGTCGGAAAACAGTCCCAAATATTTTTCGCGACCAACCAGGTTTACGTACTGACGGAAAGGTTCAATCGATTCTGGAATCTTTCTCAAAATTCATTACAACAGAAATCCTCTAAAAAGTTGTAACATATACAAATGAGGAAGCAGAAATTAAAAATTTAAAAAAGACTGATACAACAGAAATTATGGCACTATTGGGTGTTCTGATTTTGATGGGTGCTAATCATAACAATAATTTAAACTATCATGATTTATTTTCTAAGAAATTTGGACGAGCAGCTTATATTGGTGTAATGTGCCGCAACAGATTCAGAGAATTGGTGGGGATTTTAAGATATGATAGCAAAACTACTCCGCAGGAAAGGCGAGCTGAAGACAAAATTGCTGCGCTTCGTGAAATTTTGAAGAGATAAATGACTCATTCTTGAAATATTTTACACCGAGTATGAACGTCGTAATTGATGAGATGTTGTCCTTATCTAGAGGAAGGTGCCCGTTCAAAGTATTCATGAAAGATAAACTTGGAAAATATGACGTTTTGATAAGGATGCTAGCAGACTGTGATACACGTTACGTTCTACGCATGGAAGTTTACGCAGGTAAAACAGAAGGTAGTACCTCAGAATCTAGAGGTCCAAAAGGAATTGTAAAACGACTTTTACCTCCAGTTCGTAACTCCGGCCGTAACGTTACAACTGATAGATACTACACATCTGTAGAGCTAGCAGAAGAATTGTACACAGATTTTAAACTTACACTAGTTGGGACCATGCAACTAAACCGTAGACACATACCCGAGGTGCTGAAAAAATCTGAAGGAAGACGACTCTATTCCAATATGTTTGCCTTTACGGATCCCAAGACTGGACAACCTCCTGTTACTTTGGTTTCATATGTTACACGTGAAAAACCCACAAAAATATTGATTCTTCTTTCAACGCAACACACAGATGATATTGTTCGTATGGACAAAAAGAACAAAACTGATATAAATCTCTTCTATAATGAGACCAAAGGAGGAGTGGACGTCATCGAACAGATGGCTAGAAAATACGCAACAAAGCGATCCACAAGACGATGGCCACTATCAATTTTGTATACATTGATAGACATTGCAGCGTATTATGTCTTTATACTAAATTTTCCAAACTAGAATGAGAAAAAGACCAATCGTCGTCGCTTATTCCTTCAAGAACTTGGGTTTGCATTGCTGCTACCAAACGTAGAAAGAAGATCAAAAACGTCAACGGTTTACACTCACACATCGTACTGGACATGGAAAACCTACTGGGGAGAAAGTTAGAATCTACAAAAGTAACTGAAACGTCATGTCACGTTATGAAGGGTAGATGTCATTTTTGTAGCAAAGTGGCATCACCTAAAAATCAACAGATAAGTAAATTATCAAAAACAACAATTACTTGCTGTAAATGTCAAAAATATGTATGTGGAAAGCACAGCCAGAAGTCCAACACCTGTCTAAAGTGTGATGTAGATTCTAATGCTGGCAGTGAGTGAAAACAGTTCATGTAATAAGTATTTATATTAATTTTTACAAATTTCGAATGTTTTTATGTTATTTTGTATTCCAAATCATTATCTTTTGAATAAAAAATGTTTGTACGCTTCAAACATATGTGGACATTTTTTACCCACCTTGGTCCAACCTGATACTGAAAATAGCTTGGTCCTGCCAGGGTTAATAGATCATAGGATGGGTAAGTGAATATATTATTATAATTATAATCTAAATTTAAATATAAAGATTTTTGAATAAATGCTTTGCTAGTAATGAATCAAATCATTTTGTTATTTACTTCTTAAATATCTGCAATATTTGAATCGACTTTTTATTCGGGCGGATTTTAATTCCGATGGCTTTTTTTACATGACTGTTTATTCCGGCGCCTTTTTTTCCGTGATTTTTTTTCGCGGTTTTTTATTCCACCTACCGAAATAATTACGTATGCACTGTTGTGACGCTTAAAGTCAGAGTCAAGATGTTGTTCCTTCCACGACAGTATGATTAATGCAAAAAAAAAATTAATATATAATAAGTGAGTAGCCCACATTCTTTTTGTCAAAAATATTGGTTAAGCTGCTCCCCGATATGGCACTAGACTTAATAATTTTAGGCTAAATTAGCCCCTTTATACCATAAATAACACATTTAAACCACGTATTGGATACAAACAGGCTTCTAACATCTGTGTGGAGAGAAGCCTGTTTGTATCAATACGTGGTTTAAACATAAAATGTGCATATGTATACATGGCAAAGAGGTGAATCTAAAAGTATGATAGACTTGATAGTGTATGATGAACGGCTTAGAAACCTGGTGAAAGACACAAAAGTAATGCGCGAAGCGAAGTGTGGATCGGACCACTTTTTGGTTGTATCGAGAGTGTGTTTAGGGCAAAAATGGGTGTGAAGAAGGAAAGCAAACGTAGTGCAAACGTCTAGAATTAGGGTTGACAAACTAGTGGATAATGGTGCGAGAATGAAATACGTAGATGCTGTGAATAAAGAGTTGAATGTGAATGAAACAGTGTGGAACGAACAAATAAAAGACACTGACGTTGAAAGTAGATGGATAAGCTTGAAAAACTCTGTTGTCAATTGTGCCGTGCGAATATGTGGAAGAGTGATTGTAGGTAGACAGAAAAAATGTGCTTGGTGGAATGAGTCGGTAAAAAAGGCAGTAAGTAAGAAAAAAGATGCGTACATGACAATGATTGCTGCAAAAATGAGACTGAGAAGAAACGATTGTATGAGATGTACAGATTAAGAAACAAAGAAGCGAAGGGGGTAGTGAGAATAAGTAAAGAGGAAGTGATGGCTGTAGAAGGAGAGAAAATGCAGAATGATTTTGAGGAAAACAAAAAACTCTTCTGGAAATGGGTCAAAATACAAAACATGGCCCAAAACAGAACGCTGCAGGAGTGATGAATGATAGAAACGAAATAGTGTGGGACGATTGTGAAGTGAGGAAATGCTGGCAAGAATATTTCGGAAAGCTGTACAGTAGTGAGGAAAGTAAGACTGAAGAGTTAAATAAGGAGAATATAGAAGAAATGATGAAGAAGGATATTGGAATAAATGAGGTAAGTAGAACCCGGCACCTTTCGCCGCCATCTTGGATTTTGACGTCACAAGCCCGCCCACGTGGGGCCGGTTTTCCACCCTTATTTTTACCCTCTTACGTGTGAGACCGGATTTTCCACCCTTATTTTTGCACGTCCACGTGTGAGACCGTGTTTTCAACCCTATTTTTGCACGCTTACGTGTGAGACCGGATTTTCCACCCTATTTTTTATATATCCTCGTGTGAGACCGTATTTTCAACCCTAATTTTTACACGCTTACGTGTGAGGCCGGATTTTCCACCCTTATTTTTACTCGCTTACGTGTGAGACCGTATTTTCAACCCTTTTCAACCCTAATTATTTTCGCTTTTGATTCGTCCACGTGTAGGACGCGTTTTCAACCCTTTGCATTCTTAATTAAGGCCTTTTTTGTATTTATCAGATCTGTGTGGGGATATATTTTCAACCCTTGATGAAATTTTAACTGTTTTGTCTGTATTAAGGGCCTTTTGACAGCAATTTTTGTGTTCACTAGCGTGAGCGACGTACATTTCAACCCTGACAGTATTTTCAACCTTTTTGTTTGTATTAAGAGCCCTTTTGGCGGGGAGCCCCTAAAGGATAGGCAAATGGATGTGCACGTAGGATCGTATTTTTTACCTATTTTTAAGGGTTAATAAACGGTAGAATATTTTTTGGTATTAAAAGAAGCTAATCAAGGTAAAGGTAACGTATACGTTTGATTTTAAATACACTATTAAATTCTATAACGATAATAAACAGTTAATGGCATTGCGTAATCAGCTAATTACCCTGTTGTTGTCATACAATGTGAATGTACGGTTTAGCGACTATTTAATATGAATTGAATTTTATCAAATGAGATTGCATAATTGTTGTTATTATTAAAATCATTATTAGATTTCTTTTAAACCCCATCTACAGATTGTGATCCTCTACCTGGTTTAAAATTCACTTGAATATATTTTAAAATGAAATTACTTTAAAAAATAAAACGTGTAATTAACTAATTGATTAACCTGCTTACAGCAATAGTAATCACTGAAAATTAAGGAATGTCGCTTTTATTTATTTACCTTTTAATACGTATCATTTATATGCAATATATTCTGGTTTTTAATATGAGTCACAATGTTTAGCTTTGCTTTGTGCTTTAATTATAGGTCATAATTAAATCTAGTTGTCGCTCAAGGTAATCACTACCAAATTAATCTCATCTACAACAAGAAACTTAATATCAATAATGTTAACAAAGTATTTTTATAATGCCATTTCTCGCATAGTTTAATGTCCATGTATGGTCATATTTTAGTCTTGGGAGATCGGATTTTGTCACAAAATACAAGCACAGGAACAATTACAAGTACAAGCACAAGCGCAAGCACAGGTACATACAAACACACAAACACGAAAAAACGAAAAAATCGCAAACACGAAAAACGAAAATTCGCAAACACGAAAATTCGTAAACACACAAACTCACAAACACAAAAACGAAAACGAAAATTCGCAAACACGAAAATAACAAACACACAAACGCGCAGAGTACGAAAAACGCAAACACGAAAAATCGTAAACACAAAATTCTCAAACACGAAAACCGCAAACATACAAACGCGCAAACACGAAAAACGAAAACACACAAAACGAAAAACACGCAAAGCTGCCGAATGAATTAAGACTGGGATTTGGAGTCTATAAACAAAATGATTCTCTCTGTCTCTGTCTCTGTCCCTGTCTCTGTCTCTGTCTCTCTCTCTGTCTCTGTCTCTGTCTCTGTCTCTGTCTCTGTCTCTGTCTCTGTCTCTGTCTCTGTCTCTGTCTCTGTCTCTGTCTCTGTCTCTGTCTCTGTCTCTGTCTCTGTCTTTGTCTCTGTCTCTGTCTCTGTCTCTGTCTCTGTCTCTGTCTCTGTGTCTGTCTCTGTCTCTGTCTCTGTCTCTGTCTCTGTCTCTGTCTCTGTCTCTGTCTCTGTCTCTGTCTCTGTCTCTGTGTCTGTCTCTGTCTCTGTCTCTGTCTCTGTGTCTGTGTCTGTCTCTGTCTCTGTCTCTGTCTCAGTCTCTGTCTCAGTCTCTGTCTCAGTCTCTGTCTCTGCCTCTGCCTCTGTCTCTGTCTCTGTCTCTGTCTCTGTCTCTGTTTCTGTCTCTGTCTCTGTCTCTGTCTCTGTCTCTGTCTCAGTCTCCGTCTCCGTCTCTGTCTCTGTCTCTGTCTCTTAATCGCATACGGTCGAGGTGCGTGTCTGGGTAGTTGATTAGAAGCACATACAAGTCGAAAACACATTCTTCTTGTGGCTGGGGGATCGATTTCAAGCATCTCAACACTTGTGCCGCATACATATTTCTTCAATTTTTATCTGCACTCTGTTTTGAGGCTGTAGTACGTTTTTCTAATACATAAACAGAATCTTCAATACTGTGATACGTGTAGCAGCAAAACACATTAGCTAGTTAGTTTCACCTCTATATTACTTTACATGCAAGCCTGATCTAATCATAAATAAATACATCTGTTAAAAAGCTAATTAAACATAACCCACGGCCTGGGTATAGCAAGCAACGCTTCCAATTATAGCTTTTAGACAACACAATAGGGCCTACAACTAAATACAATCGACTGCTTTAGTACGAGGATCAAACGAAAACGCGCATGCACGCACGCACGCACGTACACGTACGCACGTACATGTACGCACGCACGCACGCACACGTACGCACGCACGCAAGCTAGCACGCTCGCACGCACGCACGTATGCGCGCGAGCGCTCGCACGACCGTACGTACGCTCGCACGCACGCACGTATGTGCACACACACACACACACACACACACACACACACACACACACACACACACGCGAGAGCGCGAAAACACGCTAAAGCGAAAAACTTGTAAACTTGCAAACATGAATCAAGACGGTGGAGCACCGCTAGGAAAAAAAACAGGTTTATTAACAAAACCGAAGGAAAGCTTAACGTTTTGAAAAATATATTATTATTATTATTATTATTATAAACAACAATACATTATTATTATTTAATAACATGCTTTATCGGTTTTCTTCTTCTTCTTGAACCGTGAGTCGTCCTCATCATCATCATCATGATTTTGAGATTTGCCCTTCTCCCCTACCTCATAGCTCTTCTTTCTCTTCTGTGAACCATCATCTTGGATGTGAGATACACCCAGCTCAACCACCTCATCGCTTTCATCATTATCTTGAACGGTTATGTTGTAATAGTTTATTAACAAGTCAGTAAAATCTCTAATGTCCGCTGATGTTGGCTCATAAACAGGAGAATACATTATAGTAATGCTCACTCGATGACAGTTACACTTTAAAGAGCGAAACACACGAGAAACGAGAACGCAGCTAGCCTTGGGTCTTGTGCGCAAGCGTACTCGTCAACGTTCGGGTAGAATCGGACATCTTCGGGGGATGTCTGAAGTATTGACCTAACCACACTCTAACATAGCCCCTGGGGGCATGTTTATAAAATCTAAATGCCTCTTTTATGGTCGAGATATTTTCTCCTAAGACGCCAGAACGCAGCTAGCCTTTGGTCCTATGCGCAAGCGTGCTCGCCCATGTTCGGGTAGAATCGGACATCTTCGGGGATGTCTGAAGTATTGACCTAACCACACTCTAACACAGCCCTGGGGGCATGTTTATAAATCTAAACGCCTCTTTTATGCTAGAGCTGTTTTCTCCTAAGACGCCAGAACGCAGCTAGCCTTTGGTCTTGTGCGTAAGTGTGCTCGTCAATGTTCGGGTAGAATCGGACATCTTCGGGGGATGTCTGAAGTATTGACCTAACCACACTCTAACACAGCCCTGGGGGCATGTTTATAAATCTAAAAGCCTCTTTTATGGTCGAGATATTTTCTCCTAAGACGCCAGAACGCAGCTAGCCTTTGGTCCTATGCGCAAGCGTGCTCGTCCATGTTCGGTAGAATCGGACATCTTCGGGGATGTCTGAAGTATTGACCTAACCACACTCTAACACAGCCCTGGGGCATGTTTATAAATCTAAACGCCTCTTTTATGATAGAGCTGTTTTCTCCTAAGACGCCAGAACGCAGCTAGCCTTTGGTCTTGTGCGTAAGCGTGCTCGTCAATGTTCGGGTAGAATCGGACATCTTCGGGGACGTCTGAAGTATTGACCTAACCACACTCTAACATAGACCCTGGGATATGTTTATAAATCTAAACGCCTCTTTTATGGTCGAGGCATTTTCGCCTAAGACGCGTCTTAGGCTTTTTAACAGATGTATTTATTTATGATTAGATCAGGCTTGCATGTAAAGTAATATAGAGGTGAAACTAACTAGCTAATGTGTTTTGCTGCTACACGTATCACAGTATTGAAGATTCTGTTTATGTATTAGAAAAACGTACTACAGCCTCAAAACAGAGTGCAGATAAAAATTGAAGAAAGATGTATGCGGCACAAGTGTTGAGATGCTTGAAATCGATCCCCCAGCCACAAGAAGAATGTGTTTTCGACTTGTATGTGCTTCTAATCAACTACCCAGACACGCACCTCGACCGTATGCGATTAAGAGACAGAGACAGAGACAGAGACGGAGACGGAGACTGAGACAGAGACAGAGACAGAGACAGAGACAGAGACAGAGACAGAAACAGAGACAGAGACAGAGACAGAGACAGAGACAGAGGCAGAGACAGAGACTGAGACAGAGACTGAGACAGAGACTGAGACAGAGACAGAGACAGAGACAGACACAGACACAGAGACAGAGACAGAGACAGAGACAGAGACAGACACAGAGACAGAGACAGAGACAGAGACAGAGACAGAGAGACAGAGACAAGACAGAGACAGAGACAGAACAGACAGAGACAGAGACAGAGACAGAGACAGAGACAGAAGACAGAGACAGAGACAGAGACAGAGACAGAGACAGAGAGACAGAGACAGAGACAGAGACAGAGACAGAGACAGAGACAGAGACAGAGACAGAGACAGAGACAGAGACAGAGACAGAGAGACAGAGAGACAGAGACAGAGACAGGGACAGAGACAGAGACAGAGAGAATCATTTTGTTTATAGACTCCAAATCCCAGTCTTAATTCATTCAGGCAGCTTTGCGTGTTTTCGTTTTGTGTGTTTTCGTTTTTCGTGTTTGCGCATTTGTATGTTTGCGGTTTTCGTGTTTGAGAATTTTTGTGTTTACGATTTTCGTGTTTGCGTTTTTCGTACTCTGCGCGTTTGTGTGTTTGTTATTTTTCGTGTTTGCGAATTTTCGTTTTCGTTTTTTGTGTTTGTGAGTTTGTATGTTTACGAATTTTCGTTTTTCGTGTTTGCGATTTTTCGTTTTTTCGTGTTTGTGTGTTTGTATGTACCTGTGCTTGCGCTTGTGCTTGTACTTGTAATTGTTCCTGTGCTTGTATTTTGTGACAAAATCCGATCTCCCAAGACTAAAATATGACCATACATGGACATTAAACTATGCGAGAAATGGCATTATAAAAATACTTTGTTAACATTATTGATATTAAGTTTCTTGTTGTAGATGAGATTAATTTGGTAGTGATTACCTTGAGCGACAACTAGATTTAATTATGACCTATAATTAAAGCAGAAAGCATTGCGATACATTGTGACTCATATTTAAAACCAGAATATATTGCATATAAATGATACGTATTAAAAGGTAAATAAATAAAAGCGACATTCCTTAATTTTCAGTGATTACTATTGCTGTAAGCAGGTTAATCAATTAGTTAATTACACGTTTTATTTTTAAAGTAATTTCATTTTAAAATATATTCAAGTGAATTTTAAACCAGGTAGAGGATCACAATCTGTAGATGGGGGTTTAAAAGAAATCTAATAATGATTTTAATAATAACAACAATTATGCAATCTCATTTGATAAAATTCAATTCATATTAAATAGTCGCTAAACCGTACATTCACATTGTATGACAACAACAGGATAATTAGCTGATTACGCAATGCCATTAACTGTTTATTATCGTTATAGAATTTAATAGTGTATTTAAAATCAAACGTATACGTTACCTTTACCTTGATTAGCTTCTTTTAATACCAAAAATATTCTACCGTTTATTAACCCTTAAAATAGGTAGAAAATACGATCCTACGTGCACATCCATTTGCCTATCCTTTAGGGGCTCCCCGCCAAAAGGGCTCTTAATACAAACAAAAAGGTTGAAAATACTGTCAGGGTTGAAATGTACGTCGCTCACGCTAGTGAACACAAAAATTGCTGTCAAAAAGGCCCTTAATACAGACAAAACAGTTAAAAATTTCATCAAGGGTTGAAAAATATATCCCCCACACGGATCTGATAAATACAAAAAAAAGGCCTTAATTAAGAATGCAAAGGGTTGAAAAACGCGTCCTACACGTGGACAAATCAAAAGCGAAAATAATTAGGGTTGAAAAAGGGTTGAAAATACGGTCTCACACGTAAGCGAGTAAAAATAAGGGTGGGAAAATCCGGCCTCACACGTAAGCGTGTAAAAATTAGGGTTGAAAATACGGTCTCACACGAGGATATATAAAAAATAGGGGTGGAAAATCCGGTCTCACACGTAAGCGTGCAAAAATAGGGTTGAAAACACGGTCTCACACGTGGACGTGCAAAAATAAGGGTGGAAAATCCGGTCTCACACGTAAGAGGGTAAAAATAAGGGTGGAAAAACCGGCCCCCCACGTGGGCGGGCTTGTGACGTCAAAATCCAAGATGGCGGCGGAAGGTGCCGGGGTTCTACTGAGGTAGATAAAACGGTAGGAAGGTTGAAAACGGCAAGGAGCAGACGTAGATGAAATCACTGGTGAAATGCTCAAGTGTGGTGGTGCAAAGCTTATACGAAGATTGCGTGAATTATTCAATGTATGCCTTATATGTGGAAAAGTGCCGAGTGATTGGAAGAGCGCGATCATTGTACCATTGTATAAGGGTAAGGGTACAAGAGTGATTGTAAGAACTACAGAGGAATAAGCTTGCTCAGCGTACCTGGTAAAGTTTTGGAAGAATACTGATTGATAGACTACGAGAAACTACACAATCTAAGATGTGGGATGTGCAAGGTGGCTTCATGCCAGGGAGAGGATGTGTCGATCAGATGGTTGCTCTCCAGCAGGTGATCGAAAAGTGTTTAAAGGTAAAAGGAAGTTGTACTGTGCGTTTGTAGATCTGGAGGAAGCATATGACAGAGTGAACAGAGAGAAGATGTGGGAAATATTAAATGAATATGGCGTAAATAAAGGTCTAATAAATGGAATAAGGGCAGTATACAACGGTAGTCGGGCATGTGTTAGGGTGAGAGGAGGTGTGAGCAAGGGTGCGACAAGGCTGTGTGATGTCACCGTGATTGTTCAATATATACATGGATAAATGTCTTAGACAAGCATGTAACGATACAAATGATGTAATGGTTGGTGACGTAAATGTACGACTCCTGGTGTATGCAGATGACACAGTCTTATTAAGTGACAGTGCGGATGAGCTACAAACCGCTGTGAGGAAGTTTGATACAGTCTGTGAGAGCATGGACCTAAAGGTAAACGTGAACAAAACTAAGATTGTGGTGTTCAATCGGGAAGGTGGAAAGGAGAGTAGAGTATTTACTATGCAAGATGAAATTGTGGAGCAAGTGGACGAGCTGGTATATCTCGGTAGAATGTTTACTGCAGATGGTACAATTGAGAGCGAGATTGGACGAAGGGTCAATGCTGGAAGGAAAGTGATTGGAAGTATGTGGACGATAATGAGAAATAAAAGCATGAGTCTAGCTGCGGAACGAGCAATCTATAATGGCGTATTCGTCCCGTCAGTACTGTATGGAAGTGATACATGGGTATGTCAAAAAAGCACGAAAGAAAAATAAATGCCGTGGGTATGAGATTTCTGAGAAGCGCATGTGGTAAAACGAGACGGGACAAGATAAAAATGAATGCATAATGAGGAGTGTGGCGAGGAAAAGATGATGATGGATAGATATAAAAGTAGTACATTACGTTGGTTTGGTCACATTAAGAGAATGAACAACGCAAGATTAACGAAGCAAATATATGTGGGTGAAGTTAGAGGAAATACCGGGCATGGGAGGCCGCGTAAAACTTGGTTGAATGTAGTAGAATCTATGATAAAAGAAAGAAAGATAAGGACTTTGAAAAAGAAAAGGACATGTCAGAGACAATCTATGAATCTTGCGGAAGCTAGGGAGGTATGCGGAGATAGAAAAGCATGGAGAAAGATTGTGAATGAAAAATAAATAAGAGGCAGGGATTGTTTTGCCTATCCCGCAAGTGAATGGCGTGAAGGTTAAGTAAGTAAGTTAAGCCAAAATTCAAAAAAATCGAGTGAAGAATTATTAAGACTGTTACGAAACAATGATTAAAAAAAAACACTTTTTAACTTGAAAATAAAATATTACCGGATCTATGTTTATATAAACTTTTAATGTTTAAATCACCCAAAAATCACCCCTCATCTTTTACTATTTATGTAGGAATATACTTATCATGGTCAAATATTGAAATTTGGACTACTTTCTATAATGACAACAAGTCTGTGATTATGGGAAAATAAAGTGAAAGATTAACAGATCAGAAAAATTATTTCAGGGTAGAAAATAAGCTGACGAATCGCTACAAATAACCACTGTAAATATAAACATCAGCAACATCTGAAATATTCACCGAGCTGGTAGCGTAGTAGTGACACGACCTGCTTAGCATTCGGGAGGTAATGGGTTCGATTCCGTTACCGTCTACCTTGTATGAGGTTTTTCAGGGGTTTTCCTCATACACATGTAGCGGCATGGTCACTGCGTATATGCACACCATGTGCGGCTACTTAGGCGAATGCTGGGGTAGTATTTTCCCTCAGAACCCTAGCTCCGTTCCTTCCGATACTATCCTGACCACACCATCCTTAATCCCACCATGCATATATACGTAATGTATGTGTGATGCTGGGAATCCATGATTGTGGCTGAAGGAGCTTGGAAAGCTCGAGCAGCCCGCCCTCCCTCGGGAGGAATGAAATACGTGGCCTTTTCCTTTTTTCTGAAATATTCATCCAAAAAGATTTTTTCATTAAAACAAATACTCGGAGACTATTTTACTAATATATCGTTTCATAATTCAAGAATTACTTAATTTTAAAAGGAATGTACCTGGGCAACTAAATTAAATTATTATAACCATAATATGTCTAAATATGTGGTTATAGTAATTTGACTAATATACATTTAAAAATTTCACTACCTAATTTTAATAAAAAATTGCAAATCATGTCGCAGGATAATTATTTTTAAAATGATATTTAAATTAAGTCAAGGTGGTAATAATTGCGTTAGAATAACAGTCTAGAAATAATACTACTACCAACTAGATGTAATTTGACCTAGGAGTAGAATCAAAAATTTGTCTCAAAACGTAACCATTACCCACACGTATCTACAATACAGTAACAAGAAGAGTAATGATAATTTCCTTGGGTGGTCATAATCATTAATTGTAAGCTGTATCTATCTACCTTGTTCTTTTTAAAGCGAAAAAACTAAAAATGTAAATTTATGGATTGTTCTTGACCTGCTTGTATTTTGTTCTCGGTATACATTATATTGACGTTGCTATAAATTTGTTAAGGAAAAGGTAGGTAACCTTTACCTGACTTGCATTGCAATCAAAAAGATACCCGAAACCTGCTGAGTTTGTATTGTTAAAATTTCGGCATAGTTAATTGTAGATATTATTGTATTAGGGGTCGTTACACTTCACTAAACACCTAAATTACACAGGTTTATTTCTATATGGTGGATTATATTTTGGGATTAGTTTATCGTCAACATGTTGCGTACATTAGAATTTATTGTAGTGTATTAAGCTATTGTTGAAGTAAGAGAGAATGGTAATCTAGTCTAAAATTAGGAAACGAAATTTATTGTAGGTATATAACATTTACATAAATTATTATCACAGTTTATTAGAAAATTTGTAATTATGTAGGTCATCATCATGAAACATTTTATAAATGGCTTAGCATCATTTCGTTACCTTTTTAGTTGTATACAATATTTAATTTTGGAGCGGTAATTTGAATTATTTTGATCATCTCACAAGATATTTTGCAAAATTAGAAATGTCACAACTTTTAGGCGAAAATGAAATAAAATTTACATTAACAACCTTTCAATTACAAGAACGACATTTTTTTTAAAAACAGCACAAATGAAATACCTAACTGTTGATAACAACAGTATTTCACTAAAGTGAATGGCAATTGAACACAATTTTATTTTATGTGTATTCTGCTTGAGTTATGTATACTGGTAATTAAATTGATTTGATTTACCTTCAATTGCTAACAACATTACGTGATAAATCACAAGTTAAAACAGATTAAAGGAAATTCAACTGTTAAAATTGATTGATTTATAAACCATCGAAAATTTTTTGTTTGTATCTATATTTCTTGAACAATACAAATTTCATCAAATATGTAATTACATTTTGTTTATATGAAATTGTAGTAAAAAATTAATTGGGGATTGGTGAATAATGCTAAAGCAAGAAATAATTAAAATAAGCGCTTTATGATCCGATCTCATTTTGTGCCAACGACGGTGGTGGTAGGCGGTGGTTTAGCTATAATTAATTTCATAAAAACAATTTTTAAATGTATAAGGAAAATGATAATTAGTTAAGCTAACAGTTTCCGGTACACAAATTTTGCACATGTACTGAAACGAATGAGGTAATGAATGTAATTTTTCAAATTCGCCATAGCCTTTTGTTCCAGTGGATTAACTCGGTTTATCGATTAAATTGCAGTGCTATTAATAAATGTGAAATTTTTTAAATTGAATTTTTTTTTCCTTCCATTTTTAAACCACTTTCACAATTTTGCACACTAATCTTTAATGCGTTTTAAAATTCAATATAGCAAATCTCACGAAAGGAAGCTTAAATATATCAATTTTTATTAGGAAAAAAAAAGTATTGAGTTCTCTTTGAGTTTGAAACATCAAAAATTTTCTCTTTGCCATTTCAATTAAATTAAAACAAGACGCGTCCGTTGTAACATCGAAACGAAGATAAAATAATGGTACGTGCTAAAAAGTCTTTCGTATAGATTGAAGCTTGGATGGATAAAACGATATCATTTCTGTCAAGTTCCCCCAGGAATACACTATCCGTCGTCGTAAGTCGCGAAGCAGCCTGGAAGACTGGGATAACGGAACTTCCTTTCATGCCCTTTTCATACAATACCATTATATTCTTTTCTCTTTAGAATCTCTCTTTTACCCTGTCAATGTAACATTGTATACTATTGACTGACCATCGATTATTGCTAGGAAAAAAGACATGCGATGTAAAAAGCCTTTTGCTTTTTGATGTATAATTACTTTTAATTTAGCTCACGCTGGTAATGTAATAATAGTAAGGAAATGAAATGAATCATAGTTATAAAAGAAACATAAAAGCCATTAGGAGCATAATCGTGCCATCTGTATAGGTATATATGGAAGGTTTTGTAAGTAGATAACAACCGAACCGTCCATGTTATATGTGAGTGTGTGTATATATGGTTTGATAAACGATCAGTGCTGGCAACCTAAAGAAATTTATTGTTGGCTGGTTCTATCAGTATCTGTTACTGTCGATCAGATTCATGGGTTGTTGTTAAAGACTTCCATTTCATTTCCATATTTTATGCAAAACAGATACACAAAGCATTTATTTTCGAATTTATTTTCATTTTGAGTGACTATTCATGACATACGGTCACGATTTTCTAAACTAGGATGTTTATTAATGCACCCACAAATATACGTTATTATTGTGTAAATCCCTATTTTTAACTTTCGTATTATAACGTGAGCATTCGTCCTGAATTTTAAGATGATAACTGTTACATATCAAAATAAATATATACATTTTTACGCAATGTAAAAATAAGAAATTAGAATTAATCTCCTTAACTTATTATTACGAAACAAACTTACCGAGAGTCTTTAAATTAATGTTATTCAAAGAAAAGAAAGAAGCGAACGTTTATATTAAAATTTTAAGTTAAAAAAAAACTTTTTTTTTTCAACTTAATATCAATTAGATACAACTTGCTCTCGAATCTTTCGTAATTCTCTTTAAAGTTATAAAGCTTTTGTTACCAGAGAATAAAATTTAAATTTAGCGAGAGATCCGAGGTTACGTCAGAATAGATTCTTAAATTAGTGGTAAAAATCACATTTACTTTACTAAACTACTTTTATTAGATAATTGGGTGAAACTACATAAATGGGATAATTATTTTGACACTAATGATGAATTTCGACGGATTTTTGTTATTATTCGGTATATACAATTTTAAGAATGTGGTTAAATAATGAAATGTCGAGATTTATCAGAAACCCTTAAATCTCTTCAAAAAGTTAAATACTGTTCTCTTTTAGAATTACAGTCTGGTCACCTGTTCAGATCAGTTTTATTTCCTAAAATTCAATACACTCAGATAATCCATTAAGACTTTATTGTAGCATACCGCTTTTTGTTATTGATTTCACTAAATGCAAAATTAGGAAAGAGTAGACTTAAATTCAGAATCAATCCTTCCAACCTACAAGTGAAAATTAAAAGTAATAAAATAAATTTAAGAATAATAATTTAAGGGATAATAATGTAATCTCTTTTGTAATACATTCATAACGAATATAGGCAACATTGTGAAAAAAAGCATAATCTATTTCAGATGGAGGTTTAAAATTTCATGGCAGATAAAGGTTAATAGACACCTAGACGCTACCTTGAACAATTTCTAAAGTCACACGCTTCTATAAAATTTTTTATCGATAATATGGTTTAAACAATTTCAATCTTATTTAATTAATTTTTACACTCAAGTTCGCTTTATACTAAGAAACTTCATTTTCTTACAAAATTTATTTTACCAGCTATATGTATATTAACATTTATCTGACATGAACACCCATCTGAGGAAGATTATTATTCTTGTTTTTACAATGTTACCTATTTTAGTTATGAACGCATTAACAAGTTGCATAATTATCCTAAAAAAAATTATTATTATAATTATTTTATTTCATTTAATTTCCACTTTGTAGGTTTGCATATCGTGTGTTAGTCTCCACCCCAGGCATTTTTAGGATAATTATGAACCTCTATAAGTAGGCAGTATTGTAAAAACAAAAGCAATAATCTGTCAGATGGACGTTTAAAATATATATGTCAGATAGAGGTGAAAAACATGAAGATGCTACCTTAAGAAAATATCCAGTCGCCCGCTTCTTTGAAAATATCGATGAAAATTTTCAATCTTATTTAATTAATTTTTACATTTACATTGCTTAATATTAAGAAACTTTATAAAGAAAAGTTACGTAAAATTAAATTTTGTATAAGAAGTATGTCTAAACATTTTTTTTATAAAATTAATTAATTAATGTATGTCAGATCGAAGTTTACACTTCGTATCATAGAGAGCTTAATAGACATCTACATACTAACTTAAAAAAAACTCCAAAGACGCCAGCTTCTATAAAGATATCCATAATGCATTTACATATTACATCCAAATTGTTTTTTAACCTTTAACGCTTATTTGGCTTTGAATTAAGAACCTTTGTAAAGAAAAGTTATGTAAAATTAAATTTTCTATAAGAAATATGTCTAAACAATTTCTTACAAAATTAATCGTTATTCAAATATTGAACAAATTACTAACACTTAAATTGTACTTTAAGAATTTTTTTGCCGCTAAAATTATGCGTCGTACCAAATTTTACATAGAACATAGCTAATTGATATGTTCAAAGTATGTATGTCGGTATCTTTATCATATATTTCTTAAAGAAATATATGATAAAAAACAAAAACTACTCCTAATACCCCGTCGCCCTCTCCGCCACTGAATTTATCCCAAACTCTAATCAGGTTTACATTCAAACACGCACACAGGTACAACTACACGTACAGGCACGCACTCGCACGCGCGTACACACACACACACACACACACACACACACACACACACACACACACACACACATACATACATATGTATATATATATATATATATATATATATATATATATATATACAACGTGATCAATCTCAAGTGTACTATAGTGGTATGACAAAAATCCCTAGTTGTTAATATTGTTGTGTTTTGCAGTTGGCTGCTTTGGATTTTTGGTGTGGTTTTAGTCGTTTTAGTTTATGTCAATTTATGTCATATTATACCTTCGTTTTTCACTTTTGTATTTTCTTGAGTTATTTACAAACTGTCTATATCAAGACAAATTATATATTCTGAATTTCAAATGGTGATATCGAATTTAATCGTCATGCCGTTTTCAATCGAACACGACACATTCATTGTTGTGGCTCATTTTCGTAGCGGCTTCCAAGATGGTAATGGGCAATGGCATTATTCATTGCAATCTTGCATCGATCAATTTACTGTTGAGTACCCAAATGAAAATATTAGTTACGAAACATTTAGTCAACATCGTAATCGATTGATAGCTCGATTCATGGAAACGTAGTGTTTTAAAACGCAAACGTGAAGCTTCGGCTACTGTCTTAACAGAGGACACCTTAGCAGATATCCAAACAAGGATGAATGCAAGCCCCAATAAATCTTTGCGAAAACTATCTGAATAAACACGTATGAAAAATTTTACCATGCAAACATGTGTCCACACTGCAGTAAAGAAGAATTTAAATTTGTACCCGTACAAAGTGTCGGTATTACAACAGTTGCGAGATAGAGATTTTCAGCTTGGAGTGAACTACTGTCAATGGTTCAACAATACGATGAACAATGATTTACTGGATGTATCTTTTTTTTCTGACGAAGCTTGGTTTCATCTGTCCGGTTACATAAATAGCCAAAATTATCGTACGTGGTCTGCAGAAAATGCACATGTATCAAGGTCGGTGTCTGGATAGCAATGTCGCGATAACGAATATTTGGACCAGTATTTTTCGATGGCACAATTACTGCGGCAAGATACAGGGAAATACTTTTAGAACCATTTATTAAAATTTGGATGATCGTGAATTACGAAACGGGTATTTCCAGCATGACTCCGCTACCCCACATCCTGCACAGGCTACAATTAATTATTTACGAAACTTCTTTGAAGATAGAATCATTAGTGTAAATCGTTGGCCACCGAATTCACCAGACTTGACACCGTTAGACTTTTTTCTTTTTGGTTATTTAAAAAACAAAGTGTTCAGCAGAAGATTGCATACTCTTCAAGAATTGCGAGATGCTATAGCTCATGAAGTTCATAATATTGGTGCCGCAATGTTACAAAATGTATTTGCGAATATGCAACGTAGGGTGAACTTATGTTTACAATTTAATGGCGGTCATTTTGAACATATGCTGTAAAGTAAAGTGTGATAAATAATGTGTACGTAAGGAGTTGTAAAAGACATTGTCATTCCATGAACATGTACTGTAACTTTTATTTAATTATAATGAAATTATAACATTTAAATACTTAAGATTCATTATTTTGTAATGATTTAATCCAATCATTAAATAATATTTTATTTGTTTTGTTGTATTTTATAGGGATGCAGTCTAATCAAATACAAAATAGTCATTATTTAAATTAAGATAATATTTTATAATATGTATAAGTTAATGACCTTCATACAGATTTGAAACTGATCGTAGTTTTTACTCGAACCATGCTCTAGAGTAGCTAGAGCAATACAGCTTCTTACCAACCTATCAGTGGTACCAACTTAAATATTTTGATCACGTGGTATACACTTGAGATTGATTGATGATTGTGTGTGTGTATGTGCGCGCGCGCGCATGCGCGTGTGTGTACAGGGTGTCTGTTAAAGATTGGGAAATCTCGAAACTGGAGATACTAGAGCTCAAAATATATCGATTGAACCGAATATACCTTAGTTCAAATATTGATAGGTAAAAAGATACAGGGTGTCAATGTTAACTTTATTTTCTATTTTTCCTTATTGCTTGAGAAGTTTTTAGATTTTTGCATGAAACTCGGTATATATGGGTTTTTTGATATGAGAAATAACATTCTGCCCTTAATTTTGGCCAAACTTGTAGAGGGCGCCACATACAACATTATCCGATTAAATAATCTGTCGGAAAATCTTTGCGCCACCCTGTATGCAATAATTGATCGAAAAATCTTAATCTTAACCTTAATCTTATGGAGTATACGTTTGTTGAATAATGCTGATATGCATTTAATGTACGGATTGGCCCGATTTTATACTTTAGAAGCTCAAAGATTAATAAAAAGATTCATACATTACAAAAAGAATTACAGTTTTATTAAAAACTATTCAAAAAAAGACATACTGAATAAAATAGAAAATTTAAAGGAAACTATTAACTAAAGAATGAGCACCACCTTGCCTAATGCAATCCCGAGCACGACGAACTAGTGATTGTTGCATCATCCAAAGTATTTGAACGTTATTCTTTATTTCCTGGGCATGGTGGAAAATTCTTTGCCGTAGTTCATTCTTGGTTTGGGTAATTGTTCTTCAAGAAATTCTAAATATCTTTGGCCACTTAGTCAAGGTGGTAACTCAACAGGTCCTATTACATAATGTCCAATTATTCCTGCCCATAAATCAATTTAAAATTGTACTTGATGCCGGGTTTGTCTTATACCATGAGGGTTTTCGTCTGAATAAATGTGTAAATTATCCCGTTCCTACGAAATCCTGCTTCGTCGGATAATAATATTAAGCCAGTAAATTCATTATCTCTAAGAGCCATATAGAAAATTCTACTCTTACAGGGTAGTCATCCACGCTTAAACCTTGTACTTTTTGAATGTGGTATGGATGCAGCAGTTGCTCTCGAAAAATGCTGTTTACTGTACATTTTGAAACCTGTAATTCGTGTGCTACATTCCTAACACTAATTGTAGAATCTGCAGCGAGAGCATCCTGAACATTTTCTTCCAATTCATCTGTACGTATAATTCTGGGAACTCCACCATGTCGGCCCATATTTGGGATAAAATTACGTTAAAAAAGTTAATGTTAAATGTAATTTCACACCCCTTTACTACTTAAGATAATAAAAGTTTCTTACCAGTTTCTCGTAACCCCTGCAATGAAAAGTCTTTGAATTAGGCAATTGTCTATTGGGACACCTTTCGGCGTACAATCTTCTAGTTCTAGAAAAAATAGAAAATAAAATTACAAATTTGACACCATGTATCTTTTTACCACATACACACACGCCCCTGACATACATACACACACCCATACACCAAAACACATGCACACATACACGCGCACGCACGCAGACACGCACGCACACACGAACGCACGTATGCACTCATGCTGCAGGCACACACACGCGCACACACACACTCGCATACACACACTCACAGTAACACAACCACATGCGCTTACATACAGACATAACCAAGGAAGGCGTAATACAATCTTACATAATCAATATGCATTTTCCTTGAGACTATGTAATAGTAATAGATTAGTCATTCTAATGGTATTGCAAAAAACACCCTTGGTACACAAACACCTTTTCTTTCGGGAAAAAACAGAATTGTGTCCTACCGCTTTGTCGCGATGTTGAAGAAAAGACACACAAAATGGTCCTTTTTCGATACAATATGGTCATATTTCGATAAAACTGTGACCCGTGACTGACGCTTATTCGTAAAGAAACAGGTGGAACCGGAGGGTGGGTCATGTGGTAAACAATAAGGTTTATTTAAGTTGGTCAATCAGGTTTCGGCGAAATGAAGACAAGATTAAATACATAATTTTTTAAATACGTACGCATTCAAACACAAGCACACACACTCACGCACACACACACTCACACACCAACACACCCACACACCCACACACTCACACACCCACACACCCACACACCCACACACCCACACACCCACACAGGCACACACGCATACACGCACATATAGGCACGCGCACACGCAGGTACGCACGTACACATGCAGGCACACATCCACGTACGCACGAACTCACACACACACACACACACACACACACACACACACACACACACACACACATAAGCAGTTACGCACCAACAATCAGACACACAAACATACATCCATACAACATGCTCTCACGAACTCACGCATGCACACACGCGCATACAGACACACGCGCGCGCACAACACACACACACACACACACACACACACACATATATATATATATATATATATATATATATATATATACACACATACCCATACGCACACGGATACGCACACTCATACGTACACACGCAGACGCGCATGCACACGCACTCACACGCACACGCACACGCACACGTACAAGCACAAGCACACGCACACGCACACGCACACGCACACGCACACGCACACACTCACACCCCACACACCACACACACACCACACACGACACACGCATACACGCACATACACGCACGCGCACGCAGGTACGCACGTACACATGCAGGCACACATCCACGTACGCACGAACTACACACACACACACACACACACACACACACACACACACACACACACACACAGCAGTTACGCACCCACAATCAGACACATAAACACACATCCATACAAAAACATGCTCTCACGAACCCACGCATGCACACACACGCATACAGACACACACGCGCGCGCGCGCACAAACACACACACACACACACACATATTATATATATATATATATATATATATATATATATATATATATATATATATATATATATATATATATAACACACACCACATACCCATACGCATACGCACACGCACACTCATACATACACACAGAATGTAGAATTCGCATTACTTTATTTTAACTTGATGTGTAAACCTAAAACTTATGGTTATATCTGTTTTTTATTATAATAACGAACAGTTGATCAGATTACAGTGGAAACTATCACGCGTAGCCTCCTAACACGTGGCTATGTGTTTCATTTTTGAAGGTTTTGTGTATTAGAAATGCATACTGTGCGTTCTATAATAAAAGAATGCTATCATCATCAACTCCGCTACATATTTGTTAGTAGCTTATGTGGGCAGTTTATTTACTCATAATTTACGTCCTAATTCTTATTTTTGATAAATATTAATAAACGAATGTTATCATCATCAACACCGCGACTACCTCATATGTGTTAGTAACTTATGAGTACGTTTTGTCTACTCATTATTCACAGTGTAATTTTTATTTTTGGGCGGGCGGGGGCGGGGGTGGGCGGACGTGCGTGCGAGCGTGCGTGTGTGCGTGCGCGTGTGTGTGTCGGGGGGGCCTGCGTGCATGGTTCCGTGCGTACGTCTGTGCGTGCGTATGTGCTTGCGTGCGTGGCGGGGGGGGGATATTCGTGCGAGTGCATTTACGTGTATACTGAAAACTGACTTATTTTCGCATTGTTATACGTACGTACAAATTGATCCAGTTTACTATTTACATTTGCGAATAATTTTAATACAGTTGTCTTTTGCTGTTAATAATAACAGGGCTAAACCCTAATTGTACATTTGAACTTATCTTATTGTTTAACTTACACTACCATGGTGCAGTACTTTCTGTCTCTCGCTCTATTGCATACAATTAGAGCATAGGTACACCACTGTATGGTCATACTCAGCGCCGGATTAATGCCTTTCGGAGCCTTAAGCAAGTCCAAATTATGGGGCCCCTTAATAAGATTAAGATATTCAACAAGTTTAACGGAATGAAATAAAATATAGGAATATATGAATAACAATTTAATATTAAAATAGTACATTGAACAATAATTTACGTCGAAATTTTTGTACTACAAATTTTTTCAGTAAACTATCAAAACTTGTTCGTTGCAAAATATCCGATTCTATGCACAATATAGATCAAAAATCTTTTCTGACACATGTTGGATCGTAGATGATTTTTTATTCTCTTCGACGGCGAAAAAGGACGTTCAGCTGAGCAATTGGTAATCATAAGGGCCAAGAAAATATGCATTGCAATTTCCACATTTGGAAATACAGATTTAATCCGATCATTTACTATTACTATTGTGGTGTAAAAATCGGTGAAAGTGACTTTTAGATTTTGATTTTTGTAAATATAATCCTCTTTTGATAAATCTAAGTTAATTAAAACGGAAAATTACTTACGTGATTTGAATCCTTTATGATTCACATCAGATAACATATTTTTCGGTAACATTTCAAGTCGTTCAAAATCGTCTGTTAAATTATGTAAATACTCTGACATGCATTCATAGACATCTGATCACACTTTTAAATTCAGTTCTTTACTTTGAACACTGACTTGTGCGATGAAACATTTGCAAAATATCCTTCCACATATTCAACATGAACACAAATTCTAGCTCCTGCATTTTGTTTGCAATAGCCTGTGCTTCTCGTTTGGTTTTTCCTTTTTGTAAATTGTCTTCGGTTATAGAATCTAAAGTCTCAATGATCTTTGAATATGATTTCATAATTGCTTCTATATGGTCTCCCAACGAGTATTAGATTTTCCATGGTATTATGATCTTTACCCAAATATTTTTTAAATACTGCCCATTTATGCGTAGAAGAAGGAGAATTGGACAACAGTCAACAGCATTACGACCAACAAGATTTAAAGAGTTTTGTTGCATTCCAAAATTTGACTTTACATCCCTGAATAACGTCCACTCACATTAGCAGCATTGTTTTATGTTTGTCCTCTACATTTTGAAAAATCAAGTTTCCATACTTCAGTAACATATTTTAAAACTTGATTTCCTATTTCCTGGCCCATATGATTTTTTAAATCTAGAAATGTTAAAAAACGTTCTACTAGCAATCCATCTGTAGGTGTACGAATCTTACGACAATGCTCAGCTGATCAACATGAGCGACTTCAGGTGTAGAATCGACGGGTAAACTGAAGTAACCTGCAGCTTCCACTTCTTCCAAAACTGTTGAATGACCTCCTTCAGCCATCAAGTTAATCAGCTCATCACAAATTGTTTTTGATAAATAATTTGCGTTCCCTGACAACAGAGATGCCAAAAATCAAGCTATATTCACAAACTATTAATAGTTCATTGTCGACTTTTGGACATATTGTATAGCATTGTTTTCAGTATAACTGCATAGAAAGTGTTCGCATGTATGTTCAGCGGACGAAATTTGACTAATATCAGAATGGTATGGATAAGTCCACTTTCTTGCACATTGAGATGAGAAAGTGCCCTATCTCAAGCTTGAAATTAGCCGCATTTCGTGTGCTTAATAGGTGTAGGAATGTTTGTATGCATGTGTAATGAAAACTTTATAACATAATTAAATAATCAAACCTTTGCCATAATTTCCGTATTTTGAAATATCACCAGCTAAGAATGGATCAAATTCAGCTATAAGTTCAAACAAGCCTATATAATTTCTATTGTGGGAATAACTCACTTGATCCACGAAAAGGCGTCCCACGCTCAGCCTTGATTACTGCGACAACTCTTTGTAAGACATGCCAATATTCCCATTCGGTGTTGATTTGATCTTCTAGTTTAATGTAAAAATTCGATGTAGAGCTATTTTCATGATGATCAACGACAATAATATTTCGCCAATCGCTAAATCTTTCAATAAATCGAGATCGAGATGATGCAGTTTTTGATGCAAGAAGTTTACAAAGCAACACACTGAACCTGTTGTTGTCATGAACCCCTTGGACCCCTTTGAATTTGTTTGTGGGGTCACCTGATGGTGTATTTTTAGGACTAATGAAAGTTTTCTGTGATAGAGGTAGATCGTGGCTCTACCTAACGGTATATTTGTAAAAATTCATGTAGATCCCTGTAATCGTTATGGCGGTAAATTTGAAAATAAGGGGGCCCTCGTACTATCTCATAAGACAGGTATAGGAACTTATGTTAGGATCCTCGCTCCCTTGATGATAAATAGTATTCTAATAAGGGGGGGCCCTTATACTGTCACATAAGACAGGTTTAGGAACTTATGGTGGGGACTTCGCCCCCTTGGTGATAAATAGTATTCTAATAAGGGGGCCCTTATACTATCACATAAGACAGGTATAGGAACTTGTGTTAGAGTCTTCGCCCCCTTTGTCAGGGGCCCCTTGGCGGTAAATAGTATTCTAATAAAGGGGCCCTCATACTATCTTATAAGACAGGTGTAGGAATTTGTATTAGCGGCTTAGTCCCCTTATCGTGGCTCCCTTGGCGGGAAATTTGAATTTGTTTGTGGCGCCATCTAGTGGTGTGAGTTCGATTATCGATAATAACAAGATTTTTGTTTCAATTATGAGTCATAATTAAAAGTATTGTAAATAAAAAAAGAGGTTTTCAATTATTTATTACAAGTAATAATAATACTTTTAGGATTACATCTCACGTACCAAAAGCATCAGCATCATCATTCACCCTCCCGATCTGTTAGATCTTCCTGGTCATCTGACTTCTCGGAGTCTGTGTCGGTATTAACTTCGATCCCTCTCGCAGACGCCTTCTTTAACATATTCTGTAGCTTCATCTTCTGGGGTTGTTATGCAATAACAATTTACTCTTAAATCCCCTAAATATCGTGGGTCCAGAACTCGGCGAATTCATTTTACGTTGTTGACGGAATCACAGTTTGGCATTAGAGTAGACAAATACTTAGCTGTAATTATAACATAACATTAAAAAATCTATAATTAATTTAATAAAGTAAATAAATAAATAAAATAATATTTAACACCAGAAACAATCATTTACCCTTATTTTATTGCTTACGAGAATCTCCTGATTCGTCTGCTGTTGCGATTATTCAGACACATCTTTTGTAGTGTTCTTTGAACACCATAAATTTCCAGATCCCGTTTTAACCTTTTTAACTTTAGACATGTTCACAATGTGAGTGAATAGTGGATATGACATTCAGATTGAGTACCCCGGTCTCCAAATCCTTAATGTTTTTTAATGGTTTACAGTATGTTGATGAATTTAGAGCATATATGTAATTACAGCATAACATTAAAACCCATACAGGAAATTAAATAAGATCAATAATGGAAATAAGAGTTAAAGCCAGAAACAATCATTTACCAAGGCTGTATTGAAATAACTTCTCGGAAGAGACAAACGCCCTTTACTTCCAATATTTTCCGGACTCCCCGGTTATGTAACCTAACCACAATCTTTCACTATTCAAATAGCTCTAACGTGTGGAAAAACTGAAAAATTATCTAATTACGTAAAAAGGTGTGATGTTTGAAATACAAATACAATGGTCTAAGTCATGTAATTAGATTGAATTTTATAAACAACTTTTTTAATTACATCTCATTTCAATCGCTAAGTATTTGATTTTGTTTCCAAATTGTAAAATCAATTTTTCGATTCAAAATACTATTTTTGATTTAGGTTGAAGTTTGAAAAATCCCATCTGTAGTAAAACAATTTAAGATTTCTGTTTGATTGACCTTAAAAAATTCATTTAAGTTCAAGATAGTAAAGTTAACTTTGGATAGTATTTTACGTACATACAAAATTAGATTTTAAAAATAAACAAATAATGAAGATCCGAGTACTATTACCTAAATGATGTATAGCAAATTTTATATGTTACGATTAACGTATGGTTTAATCATCTGATCAATTTCCATCCTGTAGTAAAACAATTTTAGATTTTTAAGTAATTGAATTCAAATATTGATAAGACACATGCTAAATTGTATAACATGAGATTGATCAAATTACTCTATGTCAAATGTAGTTGTGTCGAAGTTGATTTGTAGCTTGTTTTTCTCACCTAAACCTGTTTACGTAAAAAGCAGCGTAATTAGATTGCAGCTTTAAAACTGATGAAACATGCTCCAGCATCACGATTCTCCTATGTACATACCTAGCTCCTATGAGAGACAGCTTACGTTGTGGATACGGTTAACCGACACTCAGAGCTGGGGCTCTCCATAAAAGTGAGGGCACAGACGCAAATCAATCTCAACCAAATCATAACTTACAGCTTGCGAAAACCAACTTACAACTCAAAAATACTGGTTTGGTTTAACTTAAAGCTTGATAAAACCAACCACAATTCAAAAATACCAATTGATTTAACTTAGTTAGAAGTGTGATGTGTAAGTGATTACGTAAAGTTTTATAATTAAAATATTTTACATAAAATAAGTCATCAACGGATTGAAAATGGCACCGAAAAGAGGCTACTGCGTTTGCCTGCCCTCCAGGGGTTGAACTTACAAAAAGGCTCTTAATACAACCAAAAAGGCCCTAATTAGGGGGCGAGGACCATAAACACGTTATCAAGGGTTTGAAAATGACACAGGAAAAGAAACCGATAAAAGAGCCACGTCCTCGAAATAGTCCCCCGCTCACGTGAGTAAGGAGTAAGCCTGATAATGGAAGCAGAGACCGCTTCCGAAACGCTGTCCCCAACAGACCCCATACTACTAACAACCATTCTCGTTTATAAATTTATCCATTGGCTTTGTTACCAAAAAATCATTTTTCGGAACAAAATCTTTTTTGATATCCATTATTAAACATACGTAGTGAATTTTCAAATCGTGATGTTGAGAAACATCTGGTCCATTTTCTACTCAATAAGCAATATCGTCCGTATTTAAACTCTTTCCACAAGCCAGGATCACTACTTTGATGATCTTTATCACGAAGATTTGTTGCATCCGATTGGATTACATCGACGAAATCATCATATTTGTCTTTCAATGTAAATAGCACTGTCACCGTTTCAAATTTGGAACTTCTAACGTCTTTTCGGTAACATCTGATGATGTAAACACAGTGGAAATTGTATTCTGTGAAGATATTTCTGATGCAGTTGACTGGATAAATGATGTTAGTTTAGGCAACTTCTTGACTATATCTTCAGTTTTCTTTTGTTCTTCTTCCGCTATTTTTTCTTTTTTGCGCTTCACTTAGATAGTTCCGTTTCATATTTAACTTGTGCTTGTGAACCTTTTGTATAAACAAAAAAATATAAGTTATAAATTTATTATGTTTATTTAATAATACCGTACACGTTATACAGGGTGAGTCAGTTTTTTGTAGACAAACTTTAACAGGAGATAGAACACATGTTTCTAAAAAGAAAAGTTCCTATAAACATATGTCGTAGAAGGCTTCATTTCCGAGATACAGGGTGTTGAATATAACTTTTTTTTCTCGAATTTTCATTATAACTCATAAACGAATACTTAGATTTTTTCATGTTGGGGGGATAATGTCTATTAATTAAAGGGCATAAAACAAGCGATAAGAATGTTCACAAACTTGCACAGTGGCGGAGTGGAGGGGGTGCTCAACCACTTTCATAAACAGAACTTCTACGCCAATAACTATTTTAAAAAAAAACTGTTATTTTCATTATCTACATACAGTTTAACAAAAATAATGTACCTTCTTCTGTTTCGAAATTCCTGTGCGTTTCCGAGTTATTTTGATTTTTAGTGTTTGATGTGGTACTAAGTTAAGTAATGTGCTTTATGTGAATAATTGAATATAAAGTTTTTAATAAAAAAGATATAATAAAACATTTAGAGCCATTTTAGTACCTAACGATCATTTCTTTAAAATTTCAAATACATTTTCATTTATAAATAGGTAGGTTATCGGTTTTTTTAGTATCCATTGTTATTATCCTCGTACAAAAAGAAATGCATAATTATTATTGTTATGCGGTCAATACTTTCTGTATAATTATGTATGTATCAATTTCGCCATAAACATGTATGTTGTTTTTAAGTGAGATTCTAATAAGTTATAGACCGCTGCTCACTTGCTCCATTAAAGAGCCGCCACTGTATCAAGCCATACTCAAATACAAGACTTTTGTAAATTGAAATCTGTTTAGTACACTAATTTTAACAATCCTTATTTATTATTGTAACAATACTTAATTAATAATTGTGAAATTAATAAGAATTCTTAGCAATAACGATTTATATAATTAATAATAACAATAACACTAGTATAATAAAATTAGACACTTTGTTCAAAATGTAAACCGTTCTTTTCAATACACATTTCACAGCGACGTACAATAGAACGTCTTAAGTTAATTAAATGATGCACCCTTATTTCATTGCAAACATCTCTGAAGCGATTGTGAAGTTCTTCAAGTGTATTAACCGGAGTGGTACACTTTTTCATTCATGAATCCCCATACAAAAAAGTCAAGTGGCATTAAATCGGGGGATCTAGGATGCCACGCCACTGGACTTCCACGACCTATCCACCTCCCCGGGTAGTTATTGTTTAGACAATTTCTTACATTTCTGCCATAATGGGCCGGACATCCATCAAGCTGAAACCAAGAATGTCCTCTTAAATTCAAAGGAATGTCTTCCCACATATTAACATGTTCTTCTTCTAAAAATTGTAGGAAATTTTCTGAATTTACACGTTGTGGAAAGAAATAAGGTCCAAACACGTGGTTGCCGTAAATTCCAATCCAGACATTTGTACTAAATTCATGTTGAAAACTTCTTGGTCGAATGGCATGTGGGTTTTCATGTGCCCATATATGCAGATTGTGAAAGTTTACGATACCACGACGAGTAAAACAGGATTCATCAGTCCACAGTATGTTGGATAAGAAACCTCTATTATTTTTAATGGAGTTAAGAACCCACCTACAATAATTAAGTCTTCGTTCGGCATCACCTGGACATAAACCATGAACAGGTTGAAAATGATATTGGCGTCTGTGATCCCGTTTTAAAACCCGGGAAACTTTACTTTGGGAAATACCAAGAGCAACAGCAGTACGTCGAGTACTTGTCGTGGGGTTCCTATTAAATTCACGCAATATACCCTCTCCAATTCTATCTCGTCCACGGTTGTTCTGTCGGCCCCCATGTACATTTTTCAAACCCTGGTTAACAAATCGACGATGGATACTCACAAAAACGGAATGATGAGGTTGTCGTCTATTTGGAAATCTTCTCCGATACTCCCTAGCTGCGTACCTTGAATTCCCATTTGCGAACCCATAAATAAAATGAATGTCGGCTTGTTCGCTATTTGTAAATGTAAACGGCATGTTACACTAATTAAAAGCTGGCAAATCAAATGAAATAACTTTTTGAACTTAAAAAAAATAATTAATAACAGTAAAATTATTCAAGATGAAGCAAGTGTTTGTAAAAAGTCAAACTGTCGTTTCAAGATATAAAATTTAATACTTACTTGTTTTCCAAGGAGTATCATATTTTGTTGCAATGAAATAAGGGTGCATCATTTAGTTAACTTAAGAGTTCTATTGTACGTCGCTGTGAAATGTGTATTGAAAAGAACGGTTTACATTTTGAACAAAGTGTCTAATTTTATTATGCTAGTGTTATTGTTATTTATTTATAAATCGTTATTGCTAAGAATTCTTATTAATTTCACAATTATTAATTCAGTATTGTTACAATAATAAATAAGGATTGTTAAAATTAGTGTACTAAACAGATTTCAATTTACAAAAGTCTTGTATTTGAGTATGGCTTGATACAGTGGCGGCTCTTTAACGAGAGCAAGTGAGCAGCGGTCTATAACTTATTAGAATCTCACTTAAAAACTACAAGTCTTAAGTTTTCAGACTCTATTACTCTGTTGGGTATGACTGTATCTTCAAATCTCTCATGGGTTGACCATCTTCTGTCAGCTACCAAAACAGCTGGTCGTAAAATAGGCTTTTTGTACAGATCTAAGCAGTACTTTACCTCTCGACAACTCCTTCTGCTGTATAAGGCCCAAATTCGGCCTCACCTGGAATATGATTCTCTCCTTTGGGTTAGTGCTCCCCAATACGCTCTCGATATCGTTGATCGTATTCAAAAGAGAGCGATTAGGCTTATAAATGACCCGTCCTTAACTTCTCACATACAGTCCCTTGAGCATAGAAGGATGGTTTCAGTTCTTTCTTTGTATTATCGTTATTATAACGGCTATTGTGCTGGTGAATTGCATTCTTTGATACCATCTCCGGCTATCTTTGCGAGAAACACTCGGTTCGCTCATTCACATCATCAGTATGCAGTACAAATCTCCACTTGTCGTACCAAACGGGCGCAATCCACATTTTTCTACACGGCTTCTAAACTCTGAAATGATCTCCCTAGTTCCTGTTTTCCTCTCACTTATGATATGAGAAAATTTAAGGTAGCTGTTCATAGGCATCTATTGACAATTCATTATCCCTCTATCCATCCTCCTAAGTGTTCCTGAGTGCTTTAGCACGATAGGCCTTATTTAGCCTGTTCAGGTCCACAATCATAAAAAAAAAAAAAACATACATGTTTATGGCGAAATTGATACATACATAATTATACAGAAAGTATTGACCGCATAACAATAATAATTATGCATTTTTTTTTATACGAGGATAATAACAATGGATACTAAAAAAAACCGATAACCTGCCTATTTATAAATGAAAATGTATTTGAAATTTTAAAGAAACGATCGTTAGGTACTAAAATGGCTCTAAATGTTTTATTATATCTTTTTTATTAAAAACTTTATATTCAATTATTCACATAAAGCACATTACTTAACTTAGTACCACATCAAACACTAAAAAATCAAAATAACTCGGGAAACGCACAGGAATTTCGAAACAGAAGAAGGTACATTATTTTTGTTAAACTGTATGTAGATAATGAAAATAACAGTTTTTTTAAAAATAGTCATTGGCGTAGAAGTTTTGTTTATGAAAAGGATTGAGCACCCCCTCCACTCCGCCACTGCGCAAGTTTGTGAACATTCTTACTGCTTGTTTTATGCCTCTTAATTAATAGACATTATCCCCCCAACATGAAAAAAATCTAAGCATTCGTTTATGAGTTATAATGAAAATTTGAGAAAAAAAAATTATATTCAACACCCTGTATCTCGGAAACGAAGCCTTCCACGACATATGTTTATAGGAACTTTTCTTTTTAGAAACATGTGTACTATCTCCTGTTAAAGTTTATCTACAAAAAACTGACTCACCCTGTATATTTCAAATACTCATACATGCAATTTAAGATAAAATCAGTTCCTGACCATAAATAATTCAGTAATGCAACATAATTACTATTAGAATAACTTTAATTACTGTAAACAATGTAAAATTAGTTTCAGGTTATCTATATGTTGGTGAATTTTTTTGGAACTAAAGAAAGCGCGCATAATTTAACATGAATTTTAAATACATTTAAAGGTACAATAACAATCAAAATATTTGTGTCAAACATTAGAGGCGTGCATTTTAACGCTAAACAAATTTTATATAGAAAATAAAAAAAAGTGAAATAAATATTTAATGCAGAGCATTATTTAATAAGAAATTTATTTATTATATCAATACTGAGAACAAAATTAACGAATTATTTTAAAATTATTTTTACATATTTATGAATAGATAAAATTATTTTATTTTGGAAAATTGGGGTCTCTAATTCACAGGGGGCCCTAAGCACGTGCTTAGTTTGCTTATATATTAACCGACCGCTGGTCATACTTTATGAAATTTGAAGACTAGTGTGAAATTTAAAGCTTTATTTTTGTTCTCATTATCCCAGTGACATGAGAGATTCTTAAAATTAATATAAACCATTTAGCGTAAATAGTTTCTATCCGTTACTAAAATTCATTAGCACGGAAGCTAACCCCGGTCAGCCAAATGAATACATGGCAATAGGCGCTTTCGGCAACTTATCCGATTTTATCACATTTGTAACAAATGGTCCGTTCGTTTCACAAATTTTGAAATGTACCCTCTTTAGGTAAATCAGATGAAATCAGTTTGATATTAGTCGTCGATGATGAAACTTTTAATAATTTAATGTGAAATGATTGAGTATGATACTTAAGCTGTCAGTCATTAAGATGCGTACGTTAGTTTTAATGTAATTTCTTGAATTCCGGTAAATCGAAAAATAGGAATAAGACAATGACTATCAAATGTGTTTTTATTGTATTACCAACAAACCTTTTAGAATTATTACCATAAAATTAATAGCACAAGTGAAAATGTTAAACATAGGAAAAGGAAGGTTTGTTATTTATTTTATTAGAAACAATAACAACTAGGAATGTAACTGCAAATTATTTCCACGGGAATTGTGAGATTATTTTATTTTAATATTCATTAGAAGTCAATTGTCATTTAAATTAAAATCGAACCAAATTATTTTAAAGAGTTACAGGAAATGCTGTTCAAAGCTGTACTTTTATTTGGAAGAGTGCACACGATAAATGCAAATCTACCAGAATTTGGAGTGACTAATTCAACGTTATCGTTATCCTGCAAATAAAAAAATATAAAAGAATGAGTTTTATATACCGTGAAAGTGAAATGACATTTTCTTCTTTGTGTGATTGCTGTCCGAAGGCTAATTACTCCCTTGGTACATAAATAGATAATGTCGGCGAGTTGTTCTCTGTCGGAATTGGCAAAGATCTAAAACGTCTCAATGTTTTTCAATGTTCACTTACAATTGTAGTATGGTTTTTTTGCTATTATTGCGATTATGAAATGAAAGTAGGTGATGTGATAAACGTTCCAATCAGTAATTCAAGCTTCACAAACAAATGTGATTTGTATTTGACAGGTTTTTCTAAAGAATAAAGATTAAAATTATACACATTTACGCGTCAGCGGATGATATCCAAATTTATTCAAACCGATATTAAATTTCTTGGGGAATGAACGGAAATATTGATTTACACGTGGACAGCTATGTTCAATAAAAAATAAGAAACAGTTATGAAACAGGGTTTAAGCATGACCTATCCAACAATTTGCAATTTCATAAATTATAAGACTTGAAACTGGATTTACCTTCATAAATGTCACTTTTAAATATAGATTGCATTTTGAAATACTTTAGCTTGAAATATCGGTCAATTTTGTACAGACAGTATTTCTGAGTTAGGCGTCTAAAGTCGATAATCCAGTATTTTATGAATAAAGTGTGGGTTTTATTTCCGACTGTACAAACATCAGCCAAGCCGTCGAAAAATAAATTAGCAAACAGAACATTACAGACAATCAAATAGGCCTGATCTAGATTGAATGTGAAATAAGCTTTTTGAACGGGTCCTATACAAGAAAACAAGTTCTAAAACTGTCGGGAACTTTTCAGACGAGGTTCTTAAATATATATAATATACGCAAGCAAGCAAGCGAGGGGATTGCCTATTCACAATACTCCTCTGTGTATAATCACTTATCTAAGCGGACTAAGTCCTATAAAGAACCGAGTATTCTTGTCAAAGAACGAGGGATGCTGTTCAATGCCGTTTTAGAAACTGCGTAGAAAGAATTTCTTTCAATCCAGAGACGATTCAAGTAATTTTAATTAGTTTTTTTTTAGTGAAGAAGAGTAAAAAAGTGACATAAACGATCGTGTTCTTTGGTGGATTAAATTTGCAAGCTGTTTTAATAACCCTCCCGAATGTGTAAGAAAATTCGTGTTTCTGATCATTATTTTAAGTGTTCCAGTTTCATCTCGCTAAACTCGGAAATTAAATTTGTTTCGTTTTCATTTTTAATGTGGTACGAAGTAGTTTCACATACATTAATCATATATAATGTTAATGTGTACGTAATGTGAATGTATCTTCCATAACCATAACTGACAAGTTTGTGTAACAACGCATTTGCACATTTCGTTTCACATAAACTAGTCAAGTACAATCGTCACGATATCATAACTTTACCGGTAACTTTAGTGTTTGAATGTTGCCAGCATGTATATCAGCGTTAACGACCGACCTGACAGGAAGCGGCGTGTTTATGTGTTCATCAGCTCCACACCTGGCGAAATACACTCGCTGTTTCGCAGGACAATTACCTTTTAATCACGTTACTTGATGCAGCAGCTACCGTTTTATATAAAACATTAACCTTACTGACTTCGTTTTTATTTTCCCACATATTCTAATATGGTAGAACGTGACAACCATTATTACAAAATAAAAGCTTAACTTTTGTTTTCAACTTTAGCGTTGGCGTTCGCTCTGCTGCGGTGTACTTTACAAGAGTATTAAAAAGGTTTTATAACAGTTATTTATTTCAATCGAGTACTCGGTATTGTGTGCTATTTTACGATCTTATTTACTTCTATATATACTACATGATTGCTTACAATACAACCGCGTACTTATCCGGATATCCTGATTAAAAAAAAGTTCAAATCAATTATCCAATCCATTTAGCGTTCTGAAAGTTAATTTTGTGCTAATGCACAAACGTAAAATTCGCTGACATATCCAGAATGTTGCTGTCAAATCTCACTTTCATGTTGCAAACTACACTGAAAGGGGAATGAAGTTATCGAAATGTAAGATATATTTATTTAATACCTTTCATACCCAACGTCTTCTATCCCCTAGCAATCCCAAAAAATACGATTTTAATACCCTTCATGCGTAGGGACGTATATTGACCTTCCCTTGTTACTAGGCAGCATTTTAGTAAAAAGACTGTATTTACTCACATGTAATCCCCAGTATGATTTCTGTATACATAAATACCATGATATCACTTGTAATTAATTGTTCAATTCCTTACCATAACAAGGTAGTAGTTTTGTGTTTCAACAGAGCACGATAACTAATTTTATTCTATTGTGAAACATAAGCGTTAATGTTTGTTACAAAACAATACTTTACACAAGATACGATTTTCTATCAATATCTAACGTCAATAGATGCTTTAAAAGCCTTGGATCAGGTACTAACATTTATTCTATCTGGCTTTGAAACTGATCATTAAATAGCATAATTATTTTTGTTAACAATCACGAAACATCAATAGTCAAAATTTTATAGTATATTAAGTATAAAAAGCGGTACCATGGGCTCCTTAATATTGAGTTCTGAGCTCGTTAAAGGCTGTCGGTCGGTCTCCTTTTTTCTTATCATTAATCTATTCTCATCCCATTCTTCCTCTCGACCGCAGTATCTTATTATCGGATTGAAAGTCCAAAATTAAAAAAAAAAGATGGGGTAATAAATACCAGATGTAAAATCCTGTCCCGTTTGGATATCCGGGAGCACAGAATTCAAGCGGTCATCGAAAGTACGCACTTTTTGATCCATTATTAAAACATGCGTGGTATCAGCTCTAATCTTAATGCTGTTCACCAACACCTTGAACAATTACAACCTGACATTTTGTGTCTGTCTGAAATTCAAGTCTCCTCTGAAAGCTCCAATTCACCCGACTTGTAATACAATCTACACTCTAACTTTCGATACAAACAAGGAGTATGTGCCTATCTCAAGCACAACACCGCATGAGGATATCTTCTTTGGAGAATAAAAAATTCGACATGATTTGGTTTTTAAACATTCTGGTCCTAAGTTTGTAAAATTCTACTGTAGCATTTATAGGTCTCTTAATGACAGCAACTTTCAAGACGATTACCTTAGTTTCAAGATTTTAGTCTCCATCTTGAGATTTCTCAATTCTGGGAGATTTCAATGGTTATAACTCTAATTGGCTTTAATTTTCATCTACTACTAATTCTGCTGGTCATACTGCAGAAACATTTGTGATTTCATGCGATTCCTGAACCCACAAGAATCCCTGATAACCCTAATCATAATCCACATTTTCTTGATTTCTTTCTTACAGTAAATCCATTTGTTTATAAAACTTCAGTTCTTTCACCACTAGGTCTATCTGACCATAGTCTAATAGAAATAACTTCTACTATCCCTAATCCCTCTGTTGTACGCAACACTGATAGAACCTTGTCGTCTTTGAATCAACTAAATGAAGCGATTTATGGGATTTCTTTGCAACCTTTCCGTGGTGTGAATATTGTTTTAAGTCGTCTTCATCTTCGGACATTGCTCTTTCAGTATCTGAAGTAATCTTCATGGGTATGAAGTTATACATGCTCAAAAAACAAAATCGTATAGGTGACTCTCGTTCCAACCCTTGTTCAATAAATGGAAATCTAATAGAACGGTCGAGAGTCATGCAAACTACGTTGGTGGTAGAAATACATGCAAAAGTGCTAAAATATTGTTTAAACATCGAAAGTGCAATGAACTAGTTACCTTTCCTTAGGAAAGTAGTAAATTTTGGTATTTAGCTAAAGCCATCAGTAAAAACTTTGGTAGATCTTCACTTGCCCCCATGATATCCTTTGACGAGTTTGTACTTGCTGACTTTGTAGATAAACCCAATCTTTTTGTGTATTTATTGGCAACAAAGTCGTGTCTTAATGTTAATTTGCGGTATAAGCTGCTAGAATTGATCATCAGTAGAACGTTCAAAATAAGGTGACTGTTCCAGAGGGTATCCCAGCTATTGCCTTAAAGAAATGTTCCCCAAACTGTACCAGTCCTATCTAAGCACTATTTGATGTCTATATCTTCTGGGGAATTTCCGTTATTATAGAAGTTAGCAAATGTTCAACCTATTCCCAAAAAAGGCCATAAGACCGATCACTACCGACCAATTGCCACCACTTCCATTTTGTATAAAATCATGAAGAAGGCCATCAACCAGCAAATGCTCTCTTTCCTAACTCCGAAGTGACCACCGATATGGTTTTAGGCAGTCGTTCAACAATCTGGAGAAATAGTCGCTTTAGATATCTCAAAAGCATGTGACCAAGTTTGGTATAAGTATTTACTTGCCAAATTCACCTCTGGGTTGGGTTAAATGATATGCTCATGAACTGGGTTTTTAGTTTCCTTAATTTATCAAGGAAACTAGAAACCCAGTTCGTACTTGTACTTGATGACTACTTTTCAAAACAAGTTGGGATTTAACACGGATGTGCCACAGAAACCAGTTACAGCGCCTACATTTTTTCTGATATACATAAATCATCTTATTTCATCAACCCAGTCCATTGCCTTGCTGACGACATCACTCTTCATTGTAATCCGTCTTAGTCTACTCATAATAGTAATCCACTTTCTATTTCAAGTCAAGACATTAAAGTGGAAATAGAAATTTCAATCAACAATCATCTAATGTATCCTTGAATGGAGAAGTAATAAATGAAATAAATTTAATATGAATAGAACCCAGTGTTGCCTTGTGTCCGCTGAAAAAGATCGATCATTTCCTGTTGTAAGTATGAATGGCGCAGATCTTAAGTTTTCCGACTTTATTACTATGTTGGGAATAACTGTATCTTCAAATTTATCATGGATAGACCATTTTCTGTCAGCAGCTCATAAAATAGGCTTTTTGTACACACATTCTCATTTGTAAGTTGGTGCTCTCGATGTCGTTGATTTTGTTAAAAAAATACTATACTTTTTGTATACCTTGAGTACAGAAGAATCGTTTTAGATCTTGCTTTGTATTACCGGTATTACGATGGCTATTGCGCTGCTGAATACTACTTGTTGATACTGTCCGGGCAATCTTTGCTAGGAATACTCGGTTCGCTTATGAAGTACAAATCTCCACTACCAAATGGGCGCAATCCACATTTTTCTACACGGTTGTTTAAACTCTAGAATGATCTCCCCTAGTTCCTCCTTTCTTGCTACTTATGACATAATAAAAATTATTGTATCCGTTCATGGGAATTTCTTGCCAATTCGATATCCCCCATCCATCCTCCTAAGTGTTTCAGAGTGGTTTCGCACAGTAGACTAAACTTAGCCTGTTCAGGATCACAATTATTAAAAAAAATGGCAGTTTACCGGTCGAAGACTACGTTTATGCTCATGATGATTATATTTTTTTACGCGATCGACACGATAAATATTCAAAATTAAGATTGCGTTAATTACCTGCATTTGTGATAGGTACACCCAACTGTTTACAAAGTTACCTTTGGTTCTCAGTTTTAATGGTGTACTTGTTGCTATGGATATATATATATATATATATATATATATATATATATATATACTATATATATATATAAACAGAAAAAATATTTGTAAACCAGAATGAGTTTTAGTGAGTGTTTATCGACTTAAATAGTATCCGAAGAAGTATAGGAATACGAACAATTCAATACATCATGATAATTCACCACCCTTACCATGGGCTCCTTAATATTGGGTCTCCGATTTTCTGAGCTCGGTAAGGGCTGCCGGTTACCTTTTCCATCATCCTTAATCTATTCTCATCCTTATTCTTCCTTCTCGCCCTCACTGTCTTCCTATCGGATTAAAAGTCCCAAATTAAAAATAAGATGGCTGTGGTTTCTAGGGTTATAAATTCCGGACGTAAAATCCTGCCCCATTCGGATGTCCGCGGGGGGAGGGGGGCAGGGCCCAAGCGGCCTCGGTCATCGAAAGTATCAACTTTCTGATTCACTACTGCAACATCCGCGGTATCAGGTCTAATCTTAATGCTATTCACCAACATCTTGAACAATTACAACCTGATATATTGTTTCTATCTGAAACACAAGTCTCCTCGAAAGCTCCGAGTCACCCGACTTGCAATTTCCTCAATACCATCTTCACTCTAACTTTCGATATAAAGGAGGCGTATGTGCCTACATCAAGGACAGAATTGCTTGCAAGAGGGTTTCTTCCTTAGAAAATAAAAATTTTGACGTGATTTGGTTTAAACATTCTGGTCCTAATTTTGTGAAATTCTACTGTTGCATTTATAGGTCTCCTAATGACAGCAACTTTCAAGACTTCTTCGATTACCTTAGTATGAAAGTTGACTATCTCCTGTCTCAGTTTCCATCTTGCGATATCTCATTTGTAGGCGATTTCAATGTTCATAACTCTAATTGGCTTCAATTTTCATCTACTACAAATCCCGCTGGTCATAGTGCAGAAACATTTGCTATTTCATGTGATCTCACACAAATGATTTCTGAACCCACAAGAATCCCTGATAACCCTAACCATACTCCACATCTTCTAGATCTCTTTCTTACATCAAACCCTCTTGTTTATAAAACTTCCGTTCTTTCGCCTTTAGGTCTTTCCGACCATTGTCTAATAAAAATCATTTCTACTGTACCTAATTCCACTGTTGTTCGCAAAACCGATAGAACCTTGTGGTGTTTTAAGTCAGCTCGATGGAGTGATTTACGGGATTTCTTTGCAACCTTTCCATGGCGTGAATATTGTTTTAAGTCGTCCTCTTCTTCGGACATCGCTCTTTCAGTATCTGAAGTCATCCTCATGGGAATGGAGTTATACATTCCGAAAAAACAGTACCGTGTAGGTCATTCACGTTCCCAACCCTGGTTCAATAAGGCTTGTTCTGATGCAATATCTTTAAAAATAAATGTTACATTAAATGGAAATCTAATAAATCGGTTGACAGTCATGTAGAATACGTTGGTGCTAGAAATATCTGCAAAAGTGTCATCACTAAAACTAAAAAGTTGTTCGAACAACGAAAATGCAATGAACTAGCTACATCTCCTTTAGGCAGTCGTAAATTTTGGTCTTTAGCAAAAGCCATTAGTAAAAACTTTCGAACATCTTCATTTCCCCCCCTGACATCTATTGACGGATCGGTAGTTGCTGATTCTGTAGACAAAGCCAACGTTTTTGTGGATTTGTTTGCATCAAACTCGTGTCTCAATGATTCTGGAAAAGATGTGCCCCTAGTCAACTCTTCTTCATACGTTATGAAACCAATTCATTTTCGGTACAAGCTCTTGGAATCGATCATCAGTAGGCTTGATCTCAATAAGGCGACTGGCCCAGACGGTATCCCAGCTATTGTCTTAAAGAAATGTTCCCCCGAACTAGTACCAGTCCTATCTAAGCTCTATACGATCTCTATATCTTCTGGGAATTCCCTTCATCATGGAAGTTAGCAAATGTTCAACCTATTCCCAAAAAGGTGATAAGACCGATCCCTCAAATTACAGACCAATTGCCATCACTTCCATTTTGTCTAAAATCATGGAAAAAGCCATCAATCAGCAACTGCTCACGTTTCTTGAAACTAACAAACTCCTTAGTGACCATCAATATGGGTTTAGGCAAAGTCGTTCAACAGGCGATCTTCTTTCATATGTGACCCAAGTTTGGAACAATACAGTAGAGCAGTCCGGTGAAACAGTTGTAGTCGCTTTAGATATCTCAAAGGCATTTGACCAAGTTTGGCATAAGTGTTTACTTGCCAAACTCACCTCGTTTGGGTTAAATGATGCGCTCATCAACTGGGTTTCTAGTTTCCTTGATAAAGACGAATACGTGTCGTAGTTGATGGCTTTTTTCAAAAGAAGTTAGCATTAACGCGGGCGTACCACAGGGATCCGTTATAGCGCCTACACTTTTCTGCTGTACATAAACGACCTTATTTCTTCAACAACTAACCCCATCCATTGCTTTGCTGACGATAGCACTCTTCACTGTAGTTCATCTCAGTCTACTCATAGTGATAATCCACCTTCTATGTCAAATCAAGAAATTAAAGCTGAAATGGCAAATTCAATCAACAAAGACATTCAACGTATTCTCGAATGGGAAGCAATAATCTAGTTAAATTTAATGCTAACAAAACTCAGTGTTCCGCCAAAAAGATCGATCATTTCCTGTTGTAAGTATGAATGGCTCAGTTCTTAAGTTTTCAGACTCTATTACTCTGTTGGGTATGACTGTATCTTCAAATCTCTCATGGGTTGACCATCTTCTGTCAGCTACCAAAACAGCTGCTCGTAAAATAGGCTTTTGTACAGATCTAAGCAGTACTTTACCTCTCGACAACTCCTTTTGCTGTATAAGGCCCAAATTCGGCCTCATCTGGAATATAATTCTCACCTTTGGGTTAGTGCTCCCCAATACGCTCTCGATATCGTTGATCGTATTCAAAAGAGAGCGATTAGGCTTATAAATGACCCGTCTTTAACTTCTCACATACAGTCCCTTGAGCATAGAAGGATGGTTTCAGTTCTTTCTTTGTATTATCGTTATTACAACGGCTATTGTGCTGGTGAATTACATTCTTTGATACCATCTCCGGCTATCTTTGCGAGAAACACTCGGTTCGCTCAATCACATCATCAGTATGCAGTACAAATCTCCACTTGTCGTACCAAACGGGCGCAATCCACATTTTCTACACGGCTTCTAAACTCTGGAATGATCTCCCTAGTTCCTGTTTTCCTCTCACTTATGATATGAGAAAATTTAAGGTAGCTGTTCATAGGCATCTATTGGCAATTCATTATCCCTCTATCCATCCTCCTAAGTGTTCCTGAGTGCTTTAGCACGATAGGCCTTATTTACCTGTTCAGGTCCACAATCATAAAAAAAAAATACTGAGTACGAAGTGACATACACTACATTTGAAAAATTGTGTGACGAAAAGCATGTTAGTGTTACTGAGAAGGTGTATATCTCTAAATACACCAATTTTATCGCATTGTTAAAAAGTAAAAATAACCAAGCAAATCACAAGTATTGGGCAGAGACGACATGAAAATTGTTAAAAGGAGCTCTTAATGAAGGTATGAGCAGAGAATAAAATTGACTTGTACCTACCTACATGAAATTGATTAATTTCAGGTAGTTTTAATAATGGGTGTAGCCGGAGCGTCCAGGAGACTGTAACTTTGTGATTTGGCCGCTGATGATATACAAAATAGAGCTTCTTTTATTGTGGTCACAATTCCTTAGACAAACGAACCTTTACAATTAGCGACCGTCAAAACTTATAAAAATCCGAATTATATACTGTACATTTGTTTAGGCGGACGTCCGTTACGCTACTGGGGAACAAGGGAATGGAGACTCTGATGAAAAGACATTAGGGATGGAAATCGTCTAGTATTGCCAAAAGCTAAATGCCGGAATGACCTGAAAAATACATACAATTTGCCAATTTTGTAAAACGGAAATAACAGTGTCGATTTTGTACAGCAGTTAAATTCTGATGGTTCATGTTGTATGCCAGAAAATTCAGTGCTTATTAAGAATTTAGTGTTTAACAAAGACGCAGTTATAAACAGTGCAGATAATTTTATATTAATATAATGTAATAGTATAATATAATATTAATCGTAGATTATAATATTAGGAACAAAAACTAGGCTTTATATGCTAAGGTTTGCGGTTTGACTGTCAAACGTTTTGTTGAACACCACTAAATTGAATGCGCAGAAAGTTGTTTTCACTCGCGGTATCATGGGCAATAGTATTATGTTTTACAGTATAATATGTTACTACATAATGTAAACTTTTCACGCTATTGATTAGCTTTAGGAAGTTTCAAACGATGGATGTTGAGCTTATTTATACCGTTATTCGTTTGATTTTGTTGTGCACACATATGCCAGATTTAGGTGATAACATTTTTCGTAAAATTGTCGGTAGATTTCTTTCTTGCATATTCTTAGATATTGAAACGTTGTACAGTACCCTGCCACAGTTCTACTGTTCCAGATTTTTAAGTGAGATTTAAAATCCATGTTTGACCATTATACATTCACACTATCTCTACAGGTGACATGCTCCGATCATTTTCGAGTACCTACCACGAGGTCGTGCACTATCGGTTTGCAAAATGATCTCATTAGGTATTCCTACATGATTGATTCAACAATATTGATATTAGAAAGTAAATAGCTCTTCTTAATTGAAAGTAGCCGTGTCAGACAGCCATTCATAATCCCACATCAGAACATAATGGAACCACTACTATTCTTAACCAATACTAGCTTCGTCGATTAGAAGAAGGAACAGTCATACATTTATATCTGTTATTTCATAATTTCGAGTACATCTGTCCCAATTAACACGTTAGCGAGGACTATTACATGAAGTCTGGCCATCGACGTCAATTAATCTAAGTTGCACATAGTCATATCCATGAAGAGGCAAGGTCGAAGACACATTTCTATGTTGTTTGGGACATGTTCCGTACAAAATACGCTACTAACACTTTCTCATTTTTTAAATGTTGTGCCTCGTACTTAAATTTTGACTTCTCAGGAAGTATTGAATTGTACCCGATGGCAAAAAAGCTTCGATTTTATTATCATCGCCTTCTAATACTTATTCGGACAATATTTAAATCGAAAGACACTCACAAAGATTGAAACTGAAAACCATAGGTAACTTCGAATAAAGTTTGGTATCGTTATTGCAAATGTAGGTATTCAAAGCATTTTTATCGTGTCGATCGTGCAAATAATAGAATAAGCGCACGAGCGTTGAGGGCTTCACCGGCCTTAGACCAAATTGAAGACTTTGCGTCTTCGACCGATATACTGCCTTTATCGCTCTTAATACTCAATATACTATAAATGTTAAGAATTTAGGTAGACAGTCACATTGTCATATTGCCATATTGTTTGCTCAAGGAAAACTACCAAATCTTTCCCGATACATCAATTTAAGTCTTCATATTCATTCCACCTTATATTGAGACAATAATTAAACTTATTTAACAAATTACTAAATGTTCAATTGTAAATGAATTCCTTACGTTAAATCGCACACGCTACAGTGTGACGTTTTAGTTTTACAAAAAACCGGCAGCATGCATTAGCGCCCCTGTACATTTTGCCTTCTACAATTTTGCTTCTAAAAGAACTTTTTAAAGTCTTTTCTCATTTTGGGTTTAAATACTATCGTCAATGATATTGTATGATATGTCAAACTTGTTAGTGGTGTAACATACCTTATAATTTGCGAAGCAAAGAAAGTGTTTTTCTCGTGTTCACTTATATATACAATGCGTTCGTAAAGTAGCGACTAAATTCAATTAAAATTCGAATAGGAATTGCATTTAGAATTTTTGTATGCAGAAAAAGATGACATCGACATTTTTTTAAATAAATATCAACCCCCATTTTTTATTGCAGAATTCGAAATGGTACATCTTTTTACGTCCGACAAGGTAAATATTGAAATAAAATTATCGTAAACATTAAAAATGAGAAAATTTCATTGTTAATGTAAGAACACGTTAAATTGTAGATTTTGTTAAAATTATTTTAATTATGTGCACGTTAGCAACTTGTGCTTAGTTTTTTGATAGGCGAGAGCATTGTTATCGTGAGTTTATCTAGTAACTACCGTTATATTGTGAAATATGAGGAAATTAAGCGAACGTGAAAGAATTGTTTGGTTTCGGAGGTAGGTAGCGCACTCAATCAGAAGTGGTTACGTTGTTTAATGCAACTCACCCTCATCGACCGTCCATTAGCCAAAGCATGGTAGACAGAGTTGAGGAGAAATTTTGGGAGTTTGGACATGTTCGGAATGTGAGAAAATCTGGTCGAAAGTCGATAAGTGAAGAAGATTAGATAACATTGTGTTAGCAGTGCAAGATAATTCTAATACCACTATTACGGACACGGCTAGAAGTTCCATCCCTACAAGATATGCTTACTTCACGTGCTGTCGGAAGATGATTTTGATCGGCGAAATGAATTTTGTGAACAAATGCAACAATTATGTCATGGCAATGCCAATTTTGTAGAAAGAATATTTTTTTCCAACGCTTGCTTTAAGCGGCCATGTGAACAGACAAAATTATCGTTATTGAGCAACCGAAAATCCTCATTGGTTCACAAAATATCACACCCAAAACTCTCAAAAATTAAACGTTTGGTGCGGCATAGTTTACGGAAGAGTTATAGATCCTTACTTCTTCAAAGATACTCTCACTGGTGCGAGATATTTAGACTTTCTTCAAAATGCCCTCATCCCCACTCTACTAAATCCGGATTTAGAAGAGCGCGATATGCACCACCGTGACCTCTTTTTTCAACAAGATGGAGTGTCGCCACACTACGTTTTTCCTGTTCCTGTTTCGGATAAAGTTTTTCCAAATCGTTGGATAGGTAGAAAATGGAAAATTGAGTGTCCAGCCAGATTTAAATCTTCTAGATTACTTCTTGTGGGGATACTTAAAGAGAAAAGTATACGCGATGCGACCGGCCAATTTAAAAGATTTAAAAGTACGAATTCGCCAAGAAATTAGAAACATTACCGCGGATGTCATCGACAACGTTCAAAAATCAAATCGCCATGACTATTGTCAGATTGTTAACCGTGCTCAATTCGAACATTTAATTTTATAACTAAATTAGGCCTAACCCCAAAATATTGTCTGTGTTTCAAAATACATTTTATTAAAAAAATCATTTGAATATTACATGATATCCACATAGGTACCTACGATTTATTTCTTCAAAATGACCACATCTTCTAAACTACCCTGTATAATATAATCAAACCTCATATTGAAAGAATGGCCGAAGTGAGCTGAATCCAGAATTGAAATAACATACAGGGTGTCCCATTTAAAAAATCTATGTCTAGTCCACGCTGTATAAATTAAACACCCTGTATAACCTAAAATAATGTTAAAATATGCGCCTAAGTTCTTTCCACTACACTTCAAAATTTTGTTTTTCTATTCCATCAAATAAGGGTAGTATGGCCCGCGGACGCAAGTTTGTGACACCTATATTAACATCATCCACATGTCGTACGTAAAAAGACACCCTTTCTAATTATGCAGTAAAAAAGTGTCGATGACGTCATATCTGTTTCTTAACACACCGTGTATATTTCACTTTTACGTAAAAAAATTCTAAATTGAAAATAAAAATCAACGGGTCCGAGTGTTTTCTTCCTAAACTCCGATTCGAATTTTAATTGAATTTATCCGCTACTTTGCGAATGCACTGTATACACATACTCAAGTGTATTTTTGTAATCGTTACTTTTAATACATGAACAAAAAACGGTATATAACTAAATATATAATTTTTTGTTTATGTATGTAATTTGACATTTGTCAACTACTTTGTTCTGTCACATTTTTGGTGGTCGGCCTTATATTTTATCCCTAGGCTGCGCCTCGCGTAGAAAAAAACGGCCTCGCGCCAAGAAATGTGTAAACAGCGCACTAGTTGCGAAAATAACTATAAAGGCTTAAAACCTTACTCTGTACAACATAGTTGCTCAATAAGTCGTAAATTAAACTATCCTAACAAACCAAGTGCACGTAAAAAAGTTTTGGGAAGCACCGACACTTTGTGCACGTAACCACGTTATGGATATTTTTACCATACCCTAATCATATTTTAACATTATGGAGTTGAGTGTAAACAAACTGCCCTGATTTAATTTGTGAAATTTTTATGTGTTCACCTGCTGTAGTCTTACACTTTTTTCAATTCGCAATATTATTCCAGTTTAAAAGCCAAGAGTGAACGATGTATGATGCAGTTCTCAAGAAATAATAGGTCAACAATAACAATAAAACTCTACACTTCGGGTCTCAACTGGATGTTAGGTATTTACTGATATTACTTATATCTTAATATACTATAACAAACTATGTATGTGTATAAACAGACCTTGTTAGTGATTTTTGAACACAAACTTTTAATTATGGCTTCCTTTACTCTAAAATTATGTACGCAATTATATTACCTATAGTTTTAATAACTTTATAATTGAAATAATTACCTGTATTTATAAAAAGGAAGTAAATTATAATGATATTTTTAATTATAACATCGATTACTTCCTTTTAATTTTCTCCTTTAACTAACTGTGCACAAAATTCAATGTTTGAAACAAACTTAATTTAGTTTAACCTAATTTTAAAGTCTACCATATAAAATTCATTTTATTTCAATTATAACTTCTCAACTTTTTCATGTTTTAAATGTAGTTGCCATTAAAGATGTCCATAAATACACGATTTTAACCAATAAAAGCTAAGTATTTTTAATTATTAATAAATAATACTACAGTGCTAAGAGTTCAAAAATTTTCCTCGGCTATTTTTGAGTTTATATAAATGCCACAATATACTTTCTAAATTATTATTACAACGGTATTGATAAGTTGTTTCGTTGGAATAATGTAATTGAGTTTACGTGTTCCACTGCAGGAAGTTTAGTTAGCGTTTTCTTTTATGCTATTATTGTATATGACGGGTTGTGTTTTATGGTATATGACACGTTTCTGTTTGTAATTCTACGAAGCCCTCTTTATTTTTATTAATTCTTTACCAACTTAATCATCGCTTTTTTTCATTACAAGAAAAGTGAATTACTGTTTTAATAATAAAATATCCCAAAAGATAAGTATTTCATTATGTGTAATAATCGTGAAAGTTTTCATACAGTACGACCTTCCAACCTACAAAATAGAAATTAAGAGATTTTAAATATATTTTTTCTGAAACAGTCCGTTTTTGATCAATTACTTAAACATTTTGGGGAAGGAAAATTGAATTTTTCGGACTAGTCATGAAAGGAGAAGCTCCCAAGGTTTCAATTTTTATTTTTAACATTAAAACTTGATCAATAGTTTCGGACGCCCCAGTAACCAAAGCAGTGGCGAAGCGCACTACTAGATATTTATAGGGCACTTTATCCTTAAAAGTTTTACAATACATTTTTATGATAATTGGCAATTTTAGAAAAAATAATATGCATGAACCCGTCAGGAAAATGACAGGGAGCCTTATAATACTCGGCATAAAGTACTTCGTATGTCATTATCGCGCCTCAACAGTAATTCAACATATTCCTGACAGTTATATAAATATCTATTTTTTATATAATTATAGAGTGCACACTATTTTATAAACGATAGACCTATTTGCGCCGTTAAAGTTAAGTATGAAAAACTCACATTAAGATAACATTAAGATGGTATAAAATTTAGTACATTTCGGATGCATTTCAAGTTAAAAACTTATCGTGCATAAGCAAATTATCTGCCCATAATTTTACTAATATATTTAATTGCATAACATAATTGAAATTCCCATTGGCAAAAATTTAACATTTAAACATCTCGAAAGGGTATATAACACAGTATACACTATTATACCACCGCTTTCGTAATACGTTCATAATAAGAATTGGTAATACTGTAAAAACAACAATAATAATGTATACCAGATTGACTTTTAAACCTTCGTGTTAGAGGCTAATAGACATAACTTGAAAAAAAAAACAAAGCCCTCTTTATAAAAACATATAAGGATCCGTTATAGCGCCTACACTTTTTCTACTGTACATAAATGACCTTATTTCTTCAACAACTAACCCCATCCATTGCTTTGCTGACGATAGCACTCTTCACTGTAGTTCATCTCAGTCTACTCATAGTGATAATCCACCTTCTATGTCAAATCAAGAAATTAAAACTGAAATGGCAAATTCAATCAACAAAGACATTCAACGTATTCTCGAATGGGGAAGCAATAATCTAGTTAAATTTAATGCTAACAAAACTCAGTGTTGCCTTGTGTCCGCCAAAAAAGATCGATCATTTCCTGTTGTAAGTATGAATGGCTCAGTTCTTAAGTTTTCAGACTCTATTACTCTGTTAGGTATGACTGTATCTTCAAATCTCTCATGGGTTGACCATCTTCTGTCAGCTACCAAAACAGCTGCTCGTAAAATAGGCTTTTGTACAGATCTAAGCAGTACTTTACCTCTCGACAACTCCTTCTGCTGTATAAGGCCCAAATTCGGCCTCATCTGGAATATAATTCTCACCTCTGGGTTAGTGCTCCCCAATACGCTCTCGATATCGTTGATCGTATTCAAAAGAGAGCGATTAGGCTTATAAATGACCCGTCCTTAACTTCTCACATACTGTCCCTTGAGCATAGAAGGATGGTTTCAGTTCTTTCTTTGTATTATCGTTATTACAACGGCTATTGTGCTGCTGAATTATATTCTTTGATACCATCTCGGGCTATCTTTGCGAGAAACACTCGGTTCGCTCATTCACATCATCAGTATGCAGTACAAATCTCCACTTGTCGTACCAAACGGGCGCAATCCACATTTTTCTACACGGCTTCTAAACTCTGGAATGATCTCCCTAGTTCCTGTTTTCCTCTCACTTAAGATATGAGAAAACTTAAGGTAGCTATTCATAGGCATCTATTGGCAATTCATTATCCCTCTATCCATTCTCCTAAGTGTCCCTGAGTGGTTTAGCACGATAGGCCTAATTTAGCCTGTTCAGGTCCACAATCATAAAAAAAAAATTTGTTTACACATTTCCTTATAAAGCTGTTCATTCTTTATAAATTGAAAAAAATTCAACGAATAGTTAAATTCCACCTTAGGAACACTTCTGCGGCCAATTTACACATTGTACCAATAATAAAACTGCAGAGAATATATTTAACTTATAGCTTTAAAATCTATACACCGGTATTCATATATGAAATATGTAGCTATTTCAGAGGTATTTGATAAAACCAAAAAACTCCTTCTAATAAACTCACCATCTCCGCCGTTGTGTTTCTCCCAAAATCCATACCATACATCCAGAGACGCACACACGCGCACTCATGCACATAGGCATGCACGCACGCACACACGGACACGCACACGTACAAACACGCCCTCTCACCCACACTCATTCATTATCACACAAAAACACGCACATGTGCACGCGCACGCGCTAGGGCAAACGCAAACGCAAGTGCAAGGGCACGCGAACGCCGGCAAACACGCACACGCACACGCACACCACACGCATACGCACACGCACACGCACACGTACGCATAAACACATACCCACACCCACTCCCACACCCACACCCACATCCTCACCCACACCCACACCCACACACACACGCGCGCACACACACATACACAGACAGACACGGACGCACACAGAGGCACATAGACGCACACAGACCACAAAGACGCACAAAGACGCACAAAGACGCACACAGACGTACGTAGCCGCATGCAGACGTACGCAGACGAACGCAGACGCACGCAGACGCACGCAGACACACAGACACACAGACACACAGACATACAGACACACAGACACACGGGCACACTGACATACAGACACACAGACACACAGACACACAGACACACAAACACACGGACACACAGACACACTGACACACTGACACACAAACACACAGACACACAGACACACAGACACACAGACACACAGACAAACAGACACACAGACACACAGAAACACACACCACAAGACCACCCACCACCCCAAACAAACGCACACAGAAAAAAAAGCCAAAAGGGCCCAAAAAAGAGGGAAAACACGCAACGCCCAGACACAGACACAGACACACAGACAACAGACACCAACACACGCACACGACACAACAGCACAGACACCAGCCAGACCACACAGACAAAAAAAAACCGGCCCAACAACAACAAAGACCACACACGCACAGCACAAGCCACGACCACAGACACGCACACGACAACAGCCCACCAGACACAGACACACAAACACGAACACGACACACAACACACAGACACACAGACACACAGACACAGACACACAGACACACAGACACAGACACACAGACAACAGACACACAGCACACGACACACAGACACACAGACACACAGACACACAGACACACAACACAGACACACAGACACACAGACACACAGACACACAGACACACAACACACAGACAACAGACACACAGACACACAGACACACAGACACAGACACACAGACACACAGACACACAGACACAACACAGACACACGACACACAGACACACACAACGACACAGACACACAGACACACAGACACAAGACACACAGACACACAGACAACAGAGCACACAGACACACAGACACACGACACACAGACACACAACACACGACACACAGACACAGACACACAGACACACAGACACACAGACACCAACACACAGACACACAGACACAGACAGCCACAGACCACAGCACACTGACACACACCAGGACACACAACACACAGACACACAACACACAGACACACAACACACAGACACACAGACACACAGACACACAAACAGACACACAGACACACAGACAACAGACACAGACAACAGACACACAGACACACAGACACACAGACACACAGACACACAGACACAGCACACAGACACACAGACACACAGACACAGACACACAGACACACAACAAGACACAGACACAGACACACAGACACACAGACACACAGACACACAGAACACAGACACACAGACATACAGACACACGACACACGACACACGACACACAGACAAGACACAGACACACAAACACAGACACACAGACACACAGACCCACAGACACAGACACACAGACAACAGACACACAGACACACAGACACACAGACACACAGACACACAACACAGACACACAGACACAAAGACACACAGACACACAGACACACAGACACACAAGACACACAGACACACAGACAACACAGACACACAGACACACAGACACACAGAACACGACACAGACACAGACACACAGCACAGACACACAGCCACAGACACACAGACACGACACACGACACACGACACACAACACCAAACACACAACACACAACACAACCACAGCCACAACCACACACCCACTGACCCACACAGCACAACACACAACACACAACACAACACACACACAACACACAACACACAACAACACAGACACACAGACACAAGACACACAGACACAGACACACAGATACACAGACACACAGACATACAGACACACACACACGACACACGGACACACAGACAACAGAACACAGACACACAAACACAGACACACAGACACACAGACCACAGACACACAGACACACAGACACACAGACACACAGACACACAGACACAGACACACAGACACAGACACAGACACACAGACACACAGACACACAGACACACAGACACACAGACACACAGACACACAGACACAGACACACACACACAGACACACAGAACACAGACACACAGACACACAACACACACGACACACGACACACAGACACACAGAACACAGACACACAACACAGACACAGACACAGACCACAGACACAGACACAGACAAGACAAGACACAACACAGACACAGACACAGACAAGACACAAGACACAGACACAGACACAACCAGACACAGACACACAGACACAGACACAGACACACAGACACAACAACACACACAGACACACACACAACACAACACACACACAACACAACACAGACACACAGACACAGACACACAGACAAGACACACAGACACAGACACAGACACCAAACACACAGACACAAGACAAACAGCACAGACACACCAGGACCACACAGACACAACACACAACACACACACACAACACACAACACACACACAACACACAGACACAGACACCAGACCACGACACACGCACAACACAACACAGAACAACACACACACACACACACACACACACACACACACAAACACAGACACAGACAACAGACACACGACACAACACACAGACACAGAACACAAGCACAGACAAGACACAAACACGACACAACACAGACAACAGAACACAGACCACACACACACGCACAGACACAGACACAGACACACAGACAAAGACACACAGACACACAACACACAGAACAAAAAAAGACACACAGACACAGACACAAAGACACACAGACACAGACACACAGACACAGACACACAGACACACAGACACACAGACACACAGACACACAGACACACAGACAACAGACACAGACACACAGACACACAGACACCCAACACACAGACACACAGACACAGACGACGCACACAGACCACCACCCAGACCCAGACACACGGACACACACACACAGACACACAGACACAGACACACAGACACACAGACACACAGACACACAACCACAGACACACAGACACACAGACACAACACACACACAGACACACAGACACAACAGACACACAGACACAAGACACACAGACACACAGACACACAGAACCAGACACACAGCACACAGACACACAGACACACAGACACACAGACACACAGACACACAGACACAGACACACAGACAACACAGACACACAGACACACAGACACACAGACACACAGACACACAGACACACAGACACACAGACACACAGACACAACACACACAACACACAGACACACAGACACACAGACACACAGACACACGACACACAGACACACAGACACACAGACACAGACACACGACACAGACACACAGACACACAGACACACAGAACACAGACACAGACACACAGACACACAGAACACAGACACAGACACACGAGACACACAGACACACAGACACACACGACACACAGACACACAGACACACAGACACACAGACACACAGACACACGACACACACACAGACACACAGACACACAGACACACAGACACACAACACACAGACACACAGACACACAGACACACAGACACACAGACACACAGACACACACAGACACACAGACACACAGACACACAGACACACAGACACACAGACACAACACACACACAGCACACAGACACACAGACACACAGACACACAGACACACAGACACACAGACACACAGACACACAGACACACAGACACAGACACACAGACACACAGACACACAGACACACAGACACAGACACACAGACACACAGACACACAGACACACAGACACACAGACACACAGACACACAGACAACAGACACACAGAGACACAGACACACAAACACAGACACACAGACCACAGACACAGACACACAGACACACAGACACACAGACACACAGACACACAGACACACAGACACAGACACACAACACAGACACACAGACACACAGACCACAGAACACAGACACAAGACACACAGACACACAGACACACAACACACAGAACACAGACACAGACACAGACACAGACACACAGACACAGACACACAGACACACAGACACACAAGACACACAACACAGACACACAGACACACAGACACACACAGACACAACACACAGACACAGACACACAGACACAGACACACAGACACACAGACACACACAGACACAGACACAGACACAAGACACACGACACAAGACACACAGACACAGACACACAGACACAGAACACAGACACACAGACACACAGACACACAGACACACAGACACACAGACACACAGACACACAGACACACAGACACACAGACACCAAACACACAGACACAAGACACAGACCAGCACAGACCACACACCCCAGGACCACACCACGCACACACACACAACACACAACACACACACACACACACACACACACACACACACAGACACACAGACACAGACACACAGACACACAGACACACAGACACAAAACACAGACACAACAAACACAACAGACACACAGACACACAGACACACAGACACACAGCCACAGACACACAGAACACAGACACACAGACACAGACACACAGACACACAGACACACAAACACAGACACCAGAACACAGACACACAACAACACACAACACACAGAACACAGACACAGACACAACACAGACACACAGACACACAGACACAGACACGACACAGACACACAAACACAGACACAGACACACAGACACAGACACAAGACACACAGACACACAGACACACAGACACAGACACACAGACACACAGACACACAGACACACAGACACAGACACAGACACACAGACACAGACACACAGACACACAGACACACAGACACACAGACACACAGACAACAGACACACACAACACACAGACACACAGACACACACAAACACAGACACACAGAACACAGACACACAGACACAGACACAGACACACAGACACAGACACACAAACACAGACCACAGACACACAGACACACAGACACACAGACACACAGACACACAGACGACACAGACACACAGACACAGACACACAACACACACAGACACACAGACACACAGACACACAGACACAGACACACAGACACACAGACACAGACACAGACACACAGACACACACACAGACACACAGACACACAGACACACAACACACAACACACAACACACACACACACACACACACAACACACAACACACAACACACACACACACAGACACAGACACACAGACACAGACACACAGACACACAACACACAACACACAACACACACAGACACACAACACACAGACACACAGAAACACAGACACACAGACACACAGACACACAGACCCACAGACACACAGACACACAGACACAGAACACAGACACTAATAAACACAGACACACAGACACACAGACACACAGTCACACAGACACACAGACACACAGACACACAGACACAGACAGCACAGACACACAGACACACAGACACACAGACACACAGACACACAGACACACACGACACACAGACACACAGACACACAGACACACAGACACACAGACACACAGACACACAGACACACAGACACAGAGACACACAGACACACAGACACAGAGACACACAGACACACAGACACACAGACACACAGACACACAGACACACAGACACACAGACACACAGACACAAGACACAGCAGCACAAGACACACAGACACACAGACACACAGACACACAGACACACAGACACACAGACACACAGACACACAGACACACAGACACACAGACACACAGACACACAGACACAGACGCACAGGCGCACAGGCGCACCGACGTACAGGCGCACAGAGGCACGCACGCCCGCGCGGACCCACGCACGCACGGTCCCACACACACACACACACGCACACGCACACGTACACGCACACGCACGCGCACGCGCACACGCACACGCACACGCACACGCACACGCACGAGTACTTGCACTCGCACGCGCACGCGTACACGCAAACGCACGTCCACACGCACGCACGCAAACGCCCCCCCCCCACACACACACACACACACACACACAAATGTTCTCCGATCTAGGCGAAACTTGACCAAACATTGTAAAGTGAGCTTATAAGTCGATTTAGCGATAGTGAGAAAAAAAGTCGATTGCATAACCTTCTATACCTACATATGTATATGTAGGTTGGAAGGTAAATTTAAATTAGAGCCTTAAACACAAGAATATTTTATATGGCAAATTATATAGTTTGTATTGACAAAATAGTCAGTTGTTTCGTTGGTGCAAAAAATGGGAAGTTTCGGGACGAGGAAGAAAGTTGCTGGACGCCGCGTATGCTGTTGTAAGCAAGAAATAACAGTATACCTCGTATATATCATTTCGCTACTGATATAGACTACTGATATAGTCTACGCTAAAGGAACATATGAAGTTTTTACTCTGAAAATATAAGTGAATGTGAGATAGATGTACAGTCTGCTGTGCAGGTTGAATATTATGGTCCACGTTTATTGCGTGTCTGTAGAATATATGAGCCACTGTCATTGGTATTTCCGGTCTAGACGTGTGTTCAACATGAGGGTTTCTTCATATCCCTATACGATGCGGATCTCCTTATTATATCCTACATTCGAAGTTAGCATTTTAAGTGTATCTGGAGTACCAGTATATTACCAATTTTTAGCAGAATAGGATTACTAAAGTTTTTTGAAATCTGCTTCCGTTGCAACCGGGAAAGTTCATGTTCTTTTAGTTAAATGATACTTGTACTTTAAGTTGTGACGCTTCATTTTGTGTCACAATCTTACTTCATTCTTCAAAGAGTTTTTCTTGTTTAAATAGTTTTTTTTCAATTCATAACGTAGTGAGTATGATTATTGTTATGAATCTACGAATTTGTTGTATAGTTTTTATCAAAGGTAATATGTTGTAAATTATTTATCAAGAATTAAAGTGATATACATATAAGAGTAATAATTTTAATAAGGAAGAACTAAATGTGGATAATACTACCTCAATTTATATCTACTTAATTCAAACGCTCAAGCCTGGATAATAAAAAAACTGAACGTATACAATAATTTTTTTTTAAATTTATTGATTCAGGCTTTTTAACATTTCTTACCCATAGATAACATCTATTTTTCGTAACCATTTTAGTTCTTGTTGGTACCACCCGGGGATTTATTTGAGTTAAAGAATGCCTAAAAATTAATCGAATTAGTATTAAAAAATTTTTTAATCATGGAAAGTTAGCGCAGGTGTTTAAATGTTAATTTGCCGAAACAAATAAATTCGTTTAGAATGAAGCCTATAATTGACATTTCTTTACATTCCTTTTTATTAAATGTCATAAAATATCACAGGGGACTCATACTTATACATCTATTGAATTTTATTAGGTCATATTTAATGTTATTAAGAAGAACGTTCATTATTATTGTTATTATATTTTTTGTTCATTAATGTCAATAACAATAACAGTAATAAAATGATTGAATTTATTAATTCTTTTGTGGTACGAGGAAATTGAAAATGTACTGAATCAATGAGCATGGACGGAAATAATGCATGAGTATAGATAATAGCAGGAAGTCTTTCCATTCATTTCAATGTACGTTATATTACGAGGGTGAAGTTATATTTAAATTACTATTGAATATCTTAATTGTTCGAATATATATATATATATATATATATATATATATATATATATATATATATATATATATATATATATATATATATATATGTATCAAGACTAACTATAAAACAGCTTGATTAATATTAGTTCATTAATTAATTATGAATAATACTCACTAACATGATATATATATATATATATATATATATATATATATATATATATATATATATATATAATACAGTGACAAAATTGTCAATTATGACAGTTGGAGTTAATTTTAAAATGTCCTAAAAACATAGTGAGTAAAATAGAGTAAAATATATATGGAGTCTAAAATCATATTAATTGAAGGAGGAGGAGGTAAAAATTAATTCCTTTTCTTTCTTTAACAAACACACACACAGATATATATATATATATATATATATATATATATATATATATATATATATATATATATATACATAGTACTCAAATCTTTTATATCAATCCTCTTGTTTTGTCATTATTATTAATATAAACCATTTCAAGAAAAAGTCGCTTGTTGAGATTTTTTTCAACTGTTAACATTTTAGTAATGTAACACTAAATTTGATGATCTTTCACTATAATATCTTCAGCAAGACTGCAAGATTGTATATTACGTCTACAATCGCTTTTGTGCGAGATGAATGTGTCTTTAAGCATTCTACTAGTTTGACCAATCAATAAGAGGACTGATATAAAAGACTTGACTACTACGTATAGTGCGTTTTTCTTTAATCCACATACCATTTTATATACAATGCAATTATCCCTGTTCAGTTTAAAAAAAAACGTGTCAACCTATTGCGGTAGTTCAAATGAGCAGTAGGTAACATTGACAGCTGTCATATTTTTAAAAATACCGCCCTACAGTTTAACATACAATATGCTTTCCACTGAAATGAATTGGTACAAGAGTAACAATAGTTTGAGAAGAGTGCGGGACTTATTTGCCGTACAATACTCTGAGGAACGCATCCTATCTATTTCAACCATCCATAACATGGTTACTCTGTGTCCCAAATTCCCACAAAAAAGGGCAAAAACCGGCCACATCCTGAATGAGGAATTAGAATTGAGTATTTTGTGCTATGCCGAGGATAATCCCACAGCGTCATTGCGTTTAATAGCACTAGAATTTCAAATTTCAAAGAGTGCAGTCTTTAAAATATTAAACAAATTTAAATTACAGATCGTACAAATTTCATAATCACCGACCACTGTACGATGACAACAAAATTAAATGCGCGGATTTTTGTGAAGCATTATTTAAATCAGGGCTGTCCAACTGCAAGTGCTCCAAGGGCCGCTTTAAAAAAAATGCGTTTTGGAGGGCCGCATTACAAAATTCTTCGTATGCAACTTTATCAGTTAGTTTTAATAGGTATGGTATATAAAGAAAAAACGCGTTTGTATTATTATTTTAATTTATTCAAAAAAATATCTCCTTACAAAAAAAATTAGTGAGAAATTTGAGGATGTTGATTTTCACTAACTAATGCATCAATATTAGCTTCAATATTTGTTGTTGATAAACGAAGCAACTGAGTAAGTGAATTATCAGAGAGGGAACATCTATATTTTGGCTTTATAAATTTCATATTGGAAAAGCTGCTTTCGCAAAGATACGTGCTTCCCAGCATTGAGCCCAGTGTAAGCCCTAAGTTTCGCAAGTTGGGATATCGTTCTTCTGGCAGCAACTTTAAAAAGTCCAATCCTGTTTCAGGTCTTCCTTGGCAAAAAGGATCTGATTGCAAGTCACACAATTCCAGTTGAAGTTCTGCTCTGCTTACACTCTCAACCGAAATTGTAAGGGGCTGGGTGAAAACTAAAATCTCTCTTTCTATTTGTTTAAAATCGCTAAATCGTTTATCAAATTCTTCTGCAACTGTGTCAATGTATTTTATGTGAGGTACATTTGAAACTTCCTCAAAATCCTTTATTTCTTCAGAATGCTCTTTACAACTTGGAAAAAATGAAAAATCTTTTTTTTCTAATGAAGACTTGAAAACCTTAATCTTATTCTTAAATCCATTTATGTGTCCAAATAAGTTGGCAATATTCTGCTGTTTTCCTTGTAGCTTCAATTTCAATTCGTTAAGGTGAGATGTCAGGTCTATTAAAAATGCAAGGTCTGCTAAAAATTGTGCAACTACCATTTGATTTTCCAGTTCCGTAGTGTTGGACTTGACTTCATCTTTAAGGAAAATAGGAATCTCCTTGCGTAGAGCGAAGAATCGTTGCAAACAATTTCCGGCGCTTAACCAATGAATATCGGGGTAAAGTAACAAGTCCCCATATGTAGCATCTACTTCGGCTAAAAAATCACGAAACTTTCTGTGGGCCAAAGCTCGATTGCCCCCTTATAATAATATTAGTTATTTTAACAACCACTTTCATGACATTAATTTGACGTAAGGGTTTTCCACATAGGGCCTCTTAGTGAATAATATAGTGTATCACAGGACAGTTGATGTTATTTTGTTTCAAGAGTCCTGAAAATCCAATTTCAGTTCCTATCATAGCTCTGGCTCCATCAGTAACAATACAGGAACATTTTCGAATCCCCCGCAGTCTGATACCACCTTATTTACAGCTTCAAAAATATCTTTAACCTTGGTTGTACCATGGAGAGGAATAAGATCAAGCAACTCCTCTGCTACACTGAAGTCGTTTTGAATAGTTCGGATAAAAATTACAAGCTGCCTAATGTCGGACAGATCAGTGCTTTCATCCAGGCACAGCGAAAAATATTTACATCCTTCAACAATGTTATGCAGTTTTTTGTATACATATTGATTGATATGGTCCACCCGTCTTGCAATTGTTTGATGCGACACTGAGACTGTTTCGAATTTTTCGGTAATTTTTGTTTCATTGAATTGTTTTGCCATTTTGATTGCACAATTTTTAATTAGCACTCCACACTAAAAGGTTTCTTCGCTCTGACAATTTCCAACGCTACTTCGTAAGAATCGGCAATACTGCGCTTGTTATCAGTGTCAGATTTTTAAAAAAATGTTGTTTGTTGTTCGAGTTTTTTCTTATAATCCGTAATGATAGCCTTTCTTGACTGCCCTGTATATTGATGAAATGTTTTCTCGTGTAACGTAGTGTAATGTCTTTTCATATTATATTCTTTGGGAACCGATAGTACTTGCATACAAATACTGCACTGAAATTTATTATTGTTGTTTGTGATTAAATAGTATGATTCCCAACGGTCAGTACAAACTCGATGTTCGTTCGTTATTTTTCTTTTCTGCGAAGACATATTTCACCGAGTATTTCACTTAAAAAGGCTTTAGAATTGGTGCGTACTACACAGTAGAACAATTATTAACTAACTAACCGAGTAAGATCGGTCCGATTTCCAGTAACTTCGCTGCGACCTTCTATCCGTCGCCAGTGGCGTCACAAGTTATTTTTTTTGTATTTTATGATTAATGTAACAATTGTGCATATTTCGTATTTGAAGATAATTTATTCATTGAGAATCCCGCTCCGCGGGCCGCAAACAGTAACGTCGCGGGCCGCATGCGGCCCGTGGGCCTCGTGTTGGACAACACTGATTTAAATTATTCAACGACAATAAGGAAATTTTAAGAAAAATAGTCTTCACAGATGAAGCATCGTTTTCCTTGAATGGGACTCCCATAATTATCAGTATGTACCTATCTCCATTATCCATTTCCATCTTCCTAATACACTTCCTTTTTTACTAAAACAGATATTGGTCACGATCGAATCCTCATTTACAAAATCTAACGCATACACAATATAACGTCAGAGTTCCACGAATAGAGGAGTTGAATGTTGACAATGCCTGGTTCCAAATGAATGGACAGGACCAATGACAGTTTCTTAATACCAGGCCGGTGGATAGGGAGATTTGGTCATTTAACTTGGCTACCGCGCTCGTCAGATCTGTCGCCAAATGATTTCTTTCTCTTGGGTTATTTGAAATCTAAAATTTGTAATGCAGCTCCTATACCTATTTGTAATGAGTTGAAACCCATTTTTTTTACAAAATACCGTTAACAAATTTCGTAATCGCGTAGGATACTGTTTAGAATGTCAAGGGGGATACTTCAAAAATTTATTGTAATTATGTTCATATCATTCCAATTAAAGTTTCTGCGTTACATTCATTTAGCATGCACATAACCTACAAATACTGAAAAGGCTCGTTCAGTTTCAATTGTGAAATGCACATATCCTATACGTTGACGTAATATGTACGTTGAATGTACATATTTCACTTGCATATTTACAAACAACTATAAAACATTGAACAGGTATTTAATTATGATGAATCGTATTCTCAAAATATTCGCCATTTGCCCCAATACATCTTTGGCATCTTTTCAAAAAATTTCTTCTTAGTGCAAAAAACGATGCATGCAGATTTTTAGTTGTAACAATTTTATGATATAGTTCAGCTCTTGTATTAATCACAGCAGCAGAATATGCTAAAGTTTCTATGTAGCCCCAGAAGAAAAAGTTCATTGAATTTAAATCAGGACTTCATGGAGCACAACGATATTCACTTCCTCTTCCAGTCCAACGATGCGGGAATACATTATTTAAGTGATTTTACACCACGAGAGGATAATGGACAGGGGCGCCGTGTTGAAGAAACCACATCTCATGAGGAACGCTTGAAGGAACTTCCTCCAGTAGGTTAAACAAGTTATGCTGAAGGAAGTTTAGATTCTCCCGGCCATTCAGTTCAGCTGGGAGTTCATAAGGACTCGCAACAGAATCGTTCGCTATACCAAACCAAATATTAATTTTAAATTCGTGTTGAAAATGGCACTGCCTTGAGGATTTTGGGTTTTCCTTTATTTTAACCCAAGGTAACCACCTCTCAACTATGGCCTATCCTTTACGGGACACGGACACCTATATATATATATATATATATATATATATATATATATATATATATATATACAGGGTCTTCCGAAAAGATTGGTCATAAATTATATCACGTATTCTGGGGTCAAAAATAGGTTGATTGAACTTCACTTACCTACATACAAAAGTGCATACAAAAAAAGGTACAGGGTAATTTATTTGAAATTTAAATTATTTTTTTTTACGTTGCTCTAATCTCATATACATTTTCATAAATTTACGATACACCGTTTTAGAGCAACGTTAAAAAAATTAATTTATATTTTCTAATAAATCACCCTGTACCTTTTTTTGTATGGACTCTTGTATATAGGTAAGTGAGGTTCAATCAACCTATTCTTGACCCCAGAATATGTGGTATAATTTATGGCCAATCTTTTCGGGACACCCTATATATGTAGGGTTTTCAAAGTTAAGTCGGCACTATTGCTACCTTCGTTATTATTGGTGATACGAAGTCGGTTAAATGGGCAAAGAAGTAGCATTTTTTCCGCTCGTGAAATCAAAATAAAAATTGATCTTCGTGTTCGCGAGTTATGTCAAAAATTTCCATTTTTCTAAATGGCACACCCAGTATGTAATATCCATAATCGATAGAAAATTAAATTCTGAACAAAAAAGTTCCTATGACATTTTACCCTAATGTTAAAAATGACAAAGTTATTGATCATTTATTGAATTCGTCAAGGTGGCTGGTATTACGTGAACAATATTTGTCATTTTCACAAATGTTATCAGAATTGATATGTCAAATTGAAGTTTGCTAATAAAGAGTTAAGAGTTTGTGTTTTTTGAATAGAAAAATGCCTTGCACCCATTCAGAAAAGTGTGATATCGAGCGCGTGAGCGTTACAGTGATTTGTTTCCTACGCGTCATTTGCCGGATAGAAGATATTTTTTGGTTTTATATCGTAAATTTAGATCTAATTCGAGCGTGTTTAAGAAATCCAGATCTAATAAACAATGTATAATTAGCGAAGAAACTGAAATTAATGTGTTAGCTTATTTTGAAGCACATCCCAACAACTCAATTAATGATTTAGTGCAAGAAAATGGACTATGTTTGGGTTCCATCCACAATATTCTAAAAAAGTATAAGTTTGTGCCGTATAAGTTCCGACCTACACAGACACTAGTACCAGGAGATCAAGAAAGACGCGTTCAGTTTTGTCACTGGTTTATTAATCAAATGAAAACCAATAATGATTTTTGGAGCTCAATTCTATGAAGTGACGAATCAACTTTTTCTAATAGGGGCATGTTCAACAGCAAAAACAGCCATTTTTGGAATCGAGAAAATCCGATGCTCTACCGATCTTGTAACCCGCAGAGACGCTTCAGTGTTAATGTTTGGTGCGGTTTAATTGGCTCGATAATTGTTGGTCCAGTATTTTATCAGGGTGGTGAGCGGTACGCCGAAATGTTGACTGCCACACTCCAAGACTTCTTGGATGATGTAAATTTAATGGATAGGCAGAACATTTATTTCCAACAAGATGGAGCTCCTCCCCATAACGTTCGTCAGATAGATACAATATTGAACAATTTTTTTGATGACAGATATTTATCAACTAATGGGCCTATCCGTACGCCTCCTCGATCACCTGACATTACTCCAATGGATTTTTTCTTTTGGGGATATGTGAAGAGTGTGGTGTACAACAGGCGATATGATAACCTTGAGGATCTCCAGCAAAGAATCGTTCACGCCATCAATAATATTGATGGTAGATCCATTGCTAAGGTTACTAAAAGTGTCTAGAAGCGGGCCCAGAAATGCTTGGAGCAAGAGGGTGATGTTTTCGAACATCTAATTTGAGTTTTGTTGTTCCTTATTATTATTATCACTTAGGATAAAGAATCCTGTTTCAGTTGTCTGATATTCTTTTCATTTTCTGCTCTATGCTAATACAGAAAAATAGTTTCACACAGCCACCTTGATGAATTTGGTAAATGATCAATAACTTTGTCATTTTTGACATTAGGGTGAAATGTCATAGGAATTTATTCGTTCAGAATTTAATTTTCTATCGATTAAGGATATTGCATATTGGGTGTGCCATTTAAAAAAATGGAAATTTTTGACATAACTCGCGATGTTCAATTTTCATTTTGATTTCAACATCGTAACGAGCGGAAAAAATGCTACTTCTTTGCCCATTTAACCGACTTCGTAGCACCAATAATAACGAAGATAGCAATAGTGCCGACTTAACTTTGAAAACCCTATATATATATATATATATATATATATATATATATATATATATATATATATATATATATATATATATATATATATGTTAATTTTCAGGTTTCCGCGAGTGCTGGATATGAAGTTGATGTTCTTCCGGGCTTGGTGTCGCGTAGATTCTCCTCCATGGTTCTTAAAAGAACCGATGCTGAAATGACGACGTTTCGCCATAATCTCGTCTGCCAATGGCGGAGTGATAGATACCAATTCGTACTGTTTAACACATCTTTTCGCTCTTTCACTTACGATCACCCCAACTCCTTTTGCGCCATGCACTTCAGTCTCAATTCCTGACCACAGCGCTAGGATGCCATCCTCCACAGCATTCTTTCCTTTGCACTTTGTCTCCGATACATACAGAATATTAACCTGCCTTTCGTACATTATATTCGCAATTTTAAATTATTTACTATGCATACCTCTAGTATACACACATTTCCTTTTTTTTACTTACATAATTTTCAATCACATTATGTTTCAATTAAATTGTTCCCTACGCAATTCTAGGTTCTCGTGCTACTTACCGTACTTGATGTTATTTATTTGCGACCAAATGATTTAATTACTTTTGATTTAGATTTCCGGGTTAGAGTTAGTTATTTGTTTATTTAATTTAATATTTATTTATCATATATGTTTTATTATTGTCGTGAATTGCGACAACTTAACGTTTCCATTCAAACTTCACTTTTATTTAATTGAGGTGCAATAATAAACAACGATAATGACCCTGTCAGCACTCCCGACTTTAATTGCCTACCCTCAGGTTTAATTAATTTGCCGTCAAGGAAAAATCCAGTATAAGATAATACGCGATATAATGCTATAATTAAACTTAAAATTAAATATAGCACTAAAAATAAAAGTCGGATTAAGTTTCGAATTTACAATCAAAGAAAAACATTTAAGAACTTACCAGATAATTCGCAAGTTGTACATAGAATTTGTACTCCCAGAGGATTTCTTTTTTTTAATTTACGGCTCTGCCATGTATTGCCACATCTTTTGCGTCTTATATTTTGTATAAAACATAAATACAAAATTCACGATTTAATGCTTAAAAGATAAGTGTTTTAATTATGTGATGGTCGTGAAAGTGAAATACTTTTTCGCTACTTGTTACGTTTATCACCGATCCAGCTGAAATTTTGTACATATCTAGTCTAATATCTCGGATATTTTGCATTTGACCAAAAGATACCAAATTTGGTAGAACAAATTTTAGTATTAAAGATGGCAAACACATCCACGTATCTAATCCAAACTATCGGAAAATAGCAAAACCATTTCACCATTCAGAGGTAGCAGAATTTCTTAAATTAACAGAGTTGTGTTTGAAACAAACCTTTTTAAAAATAAACCATCAATTTTTAAAACAAGAGCATGGTACGACAGTCGGCGGTTAGTTTATCTCCATTTATAGCCAATCTATTCATGGCTAAATTTGAAACAAACTTAAAATGCGATTTGCCTTATTTTTCTAGAGTTTGGATAAAGTACATGGATTATGTGTTTACCATATATATATATATATATATATATATATATATATATATATATATATATATATTGTGATGGTTAATTATTTAGTGTTTTACTTGGCGAACAAATAAAAATTTAATATGTGGTCGATAAAATGTGGGAAAAATATATTTAATTATTATTATTTCTTTAAATATTTATTTTTCATCCGGACTAGATCAGTATCTCAATTGGGGATAGGGTTCTAATTGTACTTAAACTTTAATTGTTGGCAACTTAAAATCATTAATAACATTTAACCTTCTAAATCCTTTAAATTATTATAATTGCATTATATAGTAAACGGGTAATCATTGAAAATTTTATTATACACATGGAAATGTTTACGTTAAATAAATTGTAAATTATACTAAATGGTTTCTGTGTGAAACAGACTTTAGTTGAATCTGCACAATAACGCATGCGTTGCGTTCTAACTGACTTTATCAAATGCAGCCTGTCAAAAATTTCAATAAATGTAAAATTAAAATGTTGCTAACTACACCGGTTCATTCACTGTACAGCTATTTATAACATGTTGCCGCACAAACATTTATACTTAATCAATAAAACAAAAATACAGGATATCAAAAGAATAATCAATGCAATAATGGGTTATGATAGTAAAATTTCACTCACATGTGTTGCTGCATTTTCCAAATGATGTTTTCATTAAGTTGGTTCCATATTAAAATATTGGACGTAGACTTCTTCGAATGTGATGATGACAGTGCTTTGCTGTTCACAATGGTGCTGCTTAATTTTCTATACTTCATCCAAATCCAAATTACTGATGAACGACTCTTCCTCATGGTAAATATGACGTAACGTAATATTGCTCAAATATTTTTCGATATGCACTTTATTTTAAATTGTATGTTTAGATGTTGGTTTAAATATTTATAAAATTTTTCGGATTTAAAATTATATTTTATTTTCATATCATTTTTAATTGATTGCACAATTTAGTTTATTTACTACTCTGCGTTACTTCCAAGAAAAATAAACGTCAAATCCAAAATAATTGCATGAATTTATTAACATAAAAAAGCACATCAACCGATATGTGAACACGAATTCAAATTTGAAACAATTATATTATAATCGACACTTATAATCGGTAACCTAATTTTTAAATTTTGTTATAAGTTAAAACAATTGTTTTTGAGATCTCGATTCTACGTTGATCGCGTTTCAAAAACCGAAAATGTAAACGGAACTTGTAACTTACATGTTAACACCAACACTATTAACGCTGACGTTTGTCACAAAAAAAACAGAAAACAGAGAGATCAGAAGCAATTCCTTTTATACTTTTCACTTGGATACCAAATTGTCAACTTTTTTTCTACATTACACACAAAAAATCCAAGCATCAGATTGGTCTAAACAAAATTGTTAACTAAAATACAAATTATGCTATAACTTTTTTATAACAACGGATTTGATTTTTGAATACAGATTTGGAATCAAGGCAAGATTCCGCATAAAAAGACACCCCACAAGCCCTATTTCGCTTCGAAACTTTGCATTTTGATAATTTAAAATCTAAATTTACCTGTATCTAACAAAATCTATATTCTACACCTAAACTAATTACATATTCGGAATCTGCATGAGAAACTATATTAGAATACATTTACTTCAAATCATTTAACTTAATTTTAACAGAAATTCCATTTTCATATTTAAATTTTAGGTAGTTAACCCAATTTTTCTAATTTTATGTTCATATTACATGTATGTAGTAAATTTCTTTATGAAAACGAGGGAAACCGACTAATATGTGGTATTATAATTTATTCTAAACTTAACTTATCTTAAAAACACTATAAATTAACAAAATTCTTAAATATAGTACTTAACCTAACTTAATGTATTTTTACTTGTAACTTGCGTTTAAAACGTCTAAATCACTTAAAATGTTAAATTATCATGTTCTTATAACTGTCTTTAACACAAATACTGTTTACTTTTAGTCCATAGTTCATAATTTTGTCATTTCAAAAATCCATATTGTTTAACACATTTATGTAAATTTTGAGCACGAAATATAATTTTATATTAAATATCACATTGTAGAAATGGTGTTCATGTTCTTATCAATGTTTCTACATCACTACCACTCCTCCTGCACTGTGAAATATAAATATACAGTATTCGCACCATAACCCTTTTTTAAAGTTTATATAGTTCCTGCATTGTACCTACATCTATACATGCTCTACATATTAGAATTAACCTACATCATGTGATTAATACCTGTAAAGTGTTTAAACTGCTCAAATATATTGATTAACTTGTAAAATTACTGAAATATGTTCACCGAAACTAATCGTACCCACAAATATCAATCGTTTTGACCTTCCTTGCACACTGCTGGTATAGTTCAATTGCTTTTATGAATAAAACAAACTCGTGCACGTCCCACAAAACCTGTTTTGTTAAATCAAAACCATATTTTCCCTCTCGTCTACTAATTTTCTTATTAAAATCAACTATATACATTCTCAAATCTAATTAAATTTGGACGCTATAAAGAATATAAGCTCCACAACTGTAGCCCCTGTATTATGCTTATTTCTAATCATCTCAATATATCGTAAGGGAATTAACACTACAGATCCATAACCAATGACCGCAATCACTGTAAGCAGCATAAACTCGCGGCTTTTCATTTTTTGATTCATAGATTGCCTAATTTTCCTCCTCCAGTTCAAAATTATAATAAATAACTGTGTACTATTAAAGAAATCGTTACATACAATGGGTTTTAAGATGAAGTGGTATAGTTAGAAAACAAACATATATGATGAGGATTAGGAATGTAACTACTTTAGATAACGCTAGAGAACAAATAGAAACAAAGTATGTAAAATTACCAAACTATACAAAACGTCTATCTAAAATCTTTTCTAAAATTAATTTGAAAACAGTCATTACTTCAGATAATAGTTTGTAAAAATTGTGAACAAATACATATAGGGCAAACTAAACGACCTAAAGAAAATTAGCTTTAAACAACATTTAGCTCATACCAAATACAAGTCTGCCGTATCCCTACACAAATTAGGTATATTTCATCAAACACGTTAGTAACAAGTACGAACTTGAATGCTGTGAAATTTTAGAGATCATCAAAAATAAACAAATTGTAATGAATAATGATGATCAAGGACCTTTAGGCTACTCAGATCTCATTAATTTTCATAACCTTTCCTTTCACCAGAAAGCAAAGAAGCAGTGCTCGCTGACAAGCAATTTCTTAAGTTCGTACCAGTAGACCACCTGATGATTATAGCTTAGCTATTGAAACACGTTTGGTATTTTTTAATTTTTGTGTGGTACGTAGGTATTTTGTTTGTTTCGTTGGTTGCCTTATGTGTGGAAAATCATATCATCTATACCTAATTTAAGCAAAGCGCTTTGTTAGTAATTTTGGTCTGACGTGCCGTTAAACGCGCTCATTACAAATAGACAAAAGAAAACTATACCTCACGTTAATTAAAATGTTCTATTCAAAATGACCAAACAAAAGGTATTAAAAGCGTTTTAATTTACAATGCACTTGTCGATAAATGTGCTCGATTGATTCATTAAAAATTTCACCTACAGCAAACATACTAATTTAAAATAATGATAAACCTGTGTTTTAAGTATGTTAAGTATGTGTTAAGTATTAGCATAAGTCATATGATCTAATTAGTAGTTCAGACAATAAAATTTGTGTTTCTATGAGTTGTATAGCAAAAGTTCAAGATCATGCTTTATTAATATATCATACCTTATCTGTAAGAACTACTTAATCAACTTAATCGAATTTTTAATCATAAATAAGGAATCAATAAGACAGGTACCAACATAACGAGTTTTTTTGGGAAATATAGAGATACTAGATAAATGAAACAAGAGTCTTTCAACACGTACCTCCGTTTTACCAACACCACGTTCGAAGAGAAAGGTATTTGCACAAAGTCCGCATATAAACCAGTCACAAATAACGTTTTTCTTGTTGAACGTTTATATTTGTTGTGAATATTTATAAACCCATTTCATAGTAGGGCTTCAAAGTAGTATTTGACGATAATTTTATAGTTTTATTATTGACATGGCTATAAATAAAGTCCGGGTATTTAATATTCAATATGCATGATTTTGCAATTTTTAATCTGATAGTGAAAACATATTTACCAACAACAAGCAATTGTTGATTATTTTCCATTAGGCATAAAGATGTTAAAAAAGATTCTTCTTACAGTTATTAGTGTGTGAAAAGTAAATGTGGAAAATTTACAGCTCACTAATATAATTAAAATACCTACACTTTCCACTCAAATTTCTTTGTCAGAAATTTCGTCATCCTTGCTTTCATAAGGTGAAACTGACATATCTAAAATTACTTATAATTACCCGTGCAAAGTATGACAAACTTGTTCACTTTAATTATATTCCTTAATGGAATTAATTCACATAAATCAACTTATAAATAAATACAGCGTCAGTTTAAAAGTTTAAATATTCGCTATAACTATTTCATTGGACATAAAATTGAGGAAAGCAATTTTCCACAACGTTATTTGCTTGTAAACTAAATTTAATGATTGCGTTTTAGGTGGCTTTAATTATTTTCGAGTACGTAATCTAAACGAGGAAAGTTTTACGAAATAGTCCAAGGAAAATCAATAACTGCTCTTGTAAAAGTTATTAATAAGTTTGAGTATTCAAGAAAACTGTCATTAACATTACACAGGAGTAGCAACTGTGATGCCGTTACAACCGTTACAGCTGCAAAAACTGAAAATGTTCTCGAGTTTCCCTAACTTTAAAGTAGAAATTAAATATTATGATCACGTTCGTTGGCAGACAAGCGTAAAAATTTTGTGAAGGGGGACTACCGCACAATTTTTAGACTTGTTATTAGATTTATATCGTACCCGTTTTTTTTTTTTTCATTTTAATGACTCCTAGAATTTCCTGTAATTTACGTTTATTTTTTTTAAATACATGGCTAACAGATTTCACTTGCATTTCAATGCGACGGAATTTGTCAGAAATCAATAAAAAAAGTGAGTTACTGGGAAACTGATTGTTCACCGCGATCTCTTCCAATTTGAACAAAGAACGCTATCGTGAGATTGCTAAAGCTGTATTTATCCGAATAGCATTAAGATCAAAAAGGATACCGTTGTCTAATAAAAATCAGCCTCATCACAATCTGATCGCAAAAATGAAGGTTACCCTTGTTGTTTCGCTAATATAATCTGAAATTGATTTGAACGTTGAGAAAATCCTTAGGTTGAAATATAATTATATGTTCTTGGACCTTGTGATGTATTACACGTTAAAAATTATGATTAACACTTTGACGTATAAAATGATTATTTTTTAAATGAAGTTTGTTTTCATTGTGCTTATGGGTGTATAAGAGATGCTTCCCTATGGTTTTTAATTATCGTCTGATTTCTATTCAAAATTGTATTATAATATTCCGTGCAATAGGGTTAACGTGTATACATTATTAGAAATCGTATTGTTTACCATTATTATTCTTCAAGTAATACTAAAGGTCAAATTCACTAAAAAAATAATTCTCAGGTTTTAATCGACTGTTATGTATTCGTCGGAGACCGAACGATTATTTTGGAATCAACACTGCCTGTAGAAGGATATAGTAAATACGTTAAGTATGACTGGTAATATAAGATACTGCATAAAAAACGTTAAAACTAACAGAGGAATTTTATTTATTATTTAAACCTTCTTAACCCTTTAGTAGACGCTAGATTATATTGTAGTAAACTAGTCGCTAGGTGTATTTTGTACACTGAACGGATTTCCGTAACAAAATTGGGCGGACATGCTTTTATTGAATATACAATCGCTCATAACTTACTTGTGGTACTCGTACACTTACTAGCATTTAAATAACCCTTATATCAATACAGAGAGTTATTTACAGAAATGAAAATCCGTAAAGTATCTAATTTATAACATTTTATTTGAAAAGGATTAAGAACAAAACTAAAACATTATTCAAAAAAGGGCCCATAAAAATACTGAAAATATCGAAACTACATCAGTAAGTCTTTAGCGTCCCCCAGGGAACCCCATCTTGAAAAGCGTAATTTGAACTGATTTGCAATAATGCAAATACAAGAACCAAACAATCGCAAAGTGATTTATCTTGATTTGACTGATAATAATGTCACTATTACTCAAATTAATTGCCTGCCTTACTTTGACTTTCCGGGCAATAATTAAAACCTGTAAATTTATTTACAGGTCTGATATTTAATTACTCGCAAACCTCAAATCTGATCAAACGAATTGGCCGTCTAGTGGTAGGTATGTTGTGCTATATAAATAGATAGGCTGGATGAGGTAAGTGTTGCATCATGATGGGCAGGTAAAAAAAATGAAACTACTCAAATTAAAATCAACGAGCGTTGCGCAGCGGTGGTTCAGCCCGTTAATATACTATTATGGGAAAGAACCACCAATAAAATCCACTTTATTCATAAATACATACAAAATTATAACATTAAGAGAAAATGAATAAAAATCAGTTTAGTTACACAGAAACAACAATAAAAAAAACCACATGTAGTCACACGCACAATTGGGTCATAAATAATCAAAATAAAATCATAATAAAAATCGTAACACCAAACATGTGGCCCTTTAGAAACCAATCATGCCGGTCTTTAAGAAAATAAGCACATAAAACAATAAAGCAAATTACGGTACATATAAAATACTATAACAGTAACAGGTAAAGGCAAGGGCAAGGAATTTGCACGTACCCAATTGTTTAGTGACCACTAAAGCACAGAATATATAAATCAAATTACAATAAAGCAGATACAAAGAGAAATCAGCTCGCAGGCAAATAATTCTACTTAAACAAACTGACAAAAAAAAATCATTAAAACAACGCCTTACAAGGGTAAGTTATAAATAGATCAGGAACATCGTGACCGACGTATAAGCTTGAGTGCGTTAGAAAAATACAGTGCTCCTCTCTCAGGTTACACATTTATCTACACAACAAATAAAAACAATAGAAATAAAAATCCGAGGTGTTTAATGGTCTGGCCTAGCAATTGCCTTTTACAATTAATAACCATCGGTATCATACAACAACCAACAATGCTAATTCGCACAAATACCAGAGTGAGAGGGCCCTGTACTGTCTTTTTATTTTAGCAGATTACAGCTTAATTTTTTTTTTGTTAGTTTGCTCATGCTTATGTGTTAGTATTTACTTATTGTTAGCTTATATTACTTATTTGTGGACTGTTCAGGAGTCCTTCGCCTCTTCAGCCCTGGTCATTCCTTGTTGTTGTGTTGCGGTGTTTGGTGTTGTGTGTATGTTGTACAATCATGAGGTATGATTATTTTGGGTGTAAAAAAAAGAAAAAAATATTTTGGCCTTATTGAGTAATGAATGTGTTGATAGGTTAAGTGTGCGTGGTGGTTGTGGTGTGTGTGGTGTGGTTGGTGTGCATATATTCGTTGGCCGGTATCTTTCTGGGGTCGTCATCCAATAGACGTGGGGATGCGGAGGGCATACGGGATGTTGTCAAGGGATTCTTCTATCTCCTCGGGGAGGTCGTCGAGGAGTTGTGTGAGGATGGCGGGTAGATGTTTAAATTTGAGCTTGGGTTTCCTTCGTGGGAATGAGGGAAAGCGGTAGTTATAATGAGTGGTAAGGATCACTTTGGTTGGGATGGTATCGCCGAAAATTCTTTTGTGGGTAAAATTTTTCTGAAGGGTTTGGATTCTATGTGTGATTGGGGATATATTGGCGCGTTGGATGGTAAAGGTATTAGGGTACCTGAAGGGTAACCGGTGTATGCGTCGGCAAAATTCGGCGCTCACAGGAAGCGATGGAGTAAAGGTGTTTGGAGTTTATACTTGTATATATGGGAGCTCGGAAATCTATAACAGGGCGGATATATGTTTTATACGTGTGTAAGAGTGTTTTTGGGTGATAACGACTGATTCTACCCCGGAGGGCGTCCAGAGTAGGTTTGCACGGTTGAGGGTTTTTTTAACATTCGGGAGCCAGTTGAGGGTTCGTGTGAAAAGGATTCCTAGGTAGATGATTTCATCTTGGAGAGGGAGTCTTTCCTGATTTAGAGTGAGGGACACATTTCTAGAGGCAAGCTTTGGCCACTTATCTTCGGTGTAATGAGGATGGCGGAAGAGGATTGCTTGGGTCTTGGTAGGATTGACGGAGACTCTCCACCGGTTAGCCCAGTTGGAGAAGTTCCGTAGGGTTTTGGATGTGATGCGGGAGGCCGTTTCGCTGTTCCGATTAACAGCCCAGAAGGCGGTGTCATCTGCAAGCTGCGCTACGACTACTCCGGGTTGAGTGACTTCGGGTATATCGGATGATAGTGTACAGGGACGGGGCTAAGGCAAAACATTGCGGTACGCCTGCTGTAGGTTCGAAAGGATCTGAAAAGGTTTTCCCTACTTTGACCCGAACTGACCGGTTGGTCAGGTACGAGAGTAGGAGTTTGGAGAAGGGGTCGGGAATGTTTAGGTTTCGGATCTTGTGCAGGAGACCGGCGTGCCAGACCCTGTCAAATGCTTGCTTAATGTCCAAAAACACAGCCAGATTGCATTGCTTGTGATTGAATGTTCTGGTGGTTCCGGTAAGCAGCTTCAACAAGGGATCGTGACACGTTCGGATGGGACGGAATCCGAATTTGCTGTTAGGAAGAAGGTCGTTGAATTCGAGATGGTCCCTGAGTCGCTTGGCTAGAATCTGCTCGAATCATTTTCCGAGACAACTCAAGAACGAAATGGGAGGAGGAGGGTGAGGTTAGGTCAGCGTGGGGATTTGTTATGACGGTGGAGGCCGATTTCCAGTCCGTCGGAAAATAGACGGGGGTTAAGCATTTATTACTTGGGGACCGGTTGCGGGATTAAGGAGGTTCGCACCGGTAGTGTCGCCCGAACATGACGACACCCTGTGCGAGGAGGAACTCAAGGGTGGTTTGGAAAGGAGTTATGATATGGACTAGGGAAGTTGGTGTTTGTGGCCTTTGAGGTGATGCGAACGGCCTTCTTCACTTGCGGAAGATCGATCGCATCGAGGATCTCTTGGGCTAGGATGTCCTTATCTACGTGACGAATCACGCAGGAAAAGGAGGGAGCTCTAGCAATGGTGTTAGGTACGCAGGGACCGGACAATTGGGTGAGGGTGACGGTTGGGTCGCCGAAGTGGTGTCGCAGCTTAAGCTGCGTACCATCCGGAACGGGAGAAGAGGTGTCTAAGAGACAGGTTTGGTTGTGGTTGAACGTTAAGTTCAACCAGAAAAGGTTGAGGGATTTCAAGGAATTAAAAAGGTATGTTTGAGTTTTAATGGATTTGGGGATATTGCGGAGGCAGGAGAAGGTGTAGGTAAGAGCGGTGTAGGTAAGAGAGCGGGTATGTGTGTGTGTGTGTGTGAACAGGTGTAGGTAAGAGAGCGAGTATGTGTGTGTGAGTGGGTTTGGGTGGTTTTGTGGAAGAGTGTGGAAATGTAGGAATGTGTGGATGGCGTGGATATGGAAGAGGCGTTTGAATGGGAACGTGTGCGTGAGGATGGTGGTGGTGAGGCGAGTGTGTGTGCATAGATGAAAGGAGTTTGGAATGTAGTTGGTGTTGTGGGTAGACGGGCGGCGTCGTACAACCTTCAGGGTAGCTCGATGGCGACCTTGCTTAACCATCACTGTTGTTGTTAGTTTGAGTGGTAGAAGAAACAAAAAGAAATAAAGGTGTTTAAGAGAAGCCCGAGGTGCAGTCTCACACCCCGACGAATAAAGACTTGGAAATTAGAGACCCAAATAGAAAAGGAGGAAAGCAATTGTTAAATTAAAACAAAATAAAATTAATTAAAAATTATTTCTTTATTAAAAGTACCTATAGGTTATTACCCGACGTCGATCCTGTCCTGTTGTTGGCGGTCTCCTGGATTATATATTCTCTTTCGGTGTCCTGGATGCTTCTTTGTGTTATTCCCGATAGATTCAGGCGGCTCCTGCTTGCTGCTAGGATGCAGATCCTCTTCTGATGCCCGCTTCTTTGTATTATCTGTATGCAAGCAGTGACAGATCTTACTCCGAAGCGGCAAAGATCACGATGCCGTAAACGATGAGCGAAAAACGCTAAGTTCTTTTTTTTGAAATTAAGCGATTGTAATAAAAATCACAAAACGCTTACGCTGGATAGGGGCTTACGTTCGTAACCGAGGTTCGGACTGCCCTGTTTCAGCTTAATAAATCCGCGTACGAATAAAATACCTTTGCAAGACAGTGTTTGGTATTTAATATGTTAGGCTGGTAAATGATTTGCTGCGAGCTTTCCGTTATATAAAAATACATTTTTACACTAGAATAAATATTCCCTTATTTGATCACAGACACAAATCGTTAACATACGCGGTTTAACCCCGAAAGAAAAGGCAACTTAGTGTTGGCGAATCCAAAAGAAAAATGTACAAGCAAGAATTATTTTAAAGACAAACTGTTTACAATAAAGGTATTTAATTAACCCAAAAATCCATCTGCCTCGATTGATACTCTAACTGTAATTACTTTTCCCCCGATTTCAAACCCAACCACTTCACTCCCGCAATCAACCCCCCCATCTTTCAAAGGTAATAAGAAACAAGAAACATTCATTTCCGTTGGAAGTTTCATATTACTTATTGCACGACATCTTAATTTTAAAAATACGCATTCGTTCGTAACGCGGTCTGTACCGCCACAATTACTTATTAGGCTCGTGACATTTTTACATCAAGAATCGGCGCATAATAAATCCCAATTGTTTGTTACGCCCCTTCAGTACAGCATTTTCAAGTTATTACAAGTTTTTGTTATGAACGAATAAATTCAAAGGTAAATATGTAAATAAAAATTATTTTTAATTTTATTAAATACATAAATAAAAAGTTTACCTCGAGTAGGATTTGAACCTACCACCTGTACTCTAGCAAAGTACAGGTCGTTGGTGCAAATCCTACTCGAGGTAAACTTTTTATTTATGTATTTAATAAAATTAATAATAATTTTTAAGCATTTTTAAGTGTGCACCTGCTACTCACCCTCCAACATGTGCTTTACAATTCTAGACAAATATCAGTTACAAACAGTCTCACATTCCTTACATAAAATATCTAAATAAAGTGTTTGAAAACATTAGCAAATTACGACGTATTATCAAGATATTAAAAATCCATTAATTATCTTTTCCATCGTGGTAACAATGGCGATTTGACAAACGTTTATTACAATAATAAAACCCTCGCGGTCCGCTACCTTCAAATCTATTTACTTTCATCATCAACTTGATTTTCTTTACAAACGAGACGTGTTCACAGTTATGACATGTAACCTGCAAGCTATTTTTTGACAAGTGCTGCATTTTATAGTAGTTGCCCTATTTTGTTTCCATATGCATAGGGATCACTTGCTTCTTCGAGTAAGTTTATAATTTTGGATCGGATTTGCAGGTGAGACTGACTTCATTAGAGAGAGAGCTAAATTTATCAGAAGTATTCTTCTGCTTTTTTCATCACTAACGGGATAGAAAATGATGTTTGCATTTAGTCCTGCTATATTCATCACCTAGAAGAACACAACCAGAGGCCATCTTCTTGTTTTTCGTTGCACTGTGTAATTGCATTTGGTCTACAGTATCTATCCCCCTTTTGTAGAATTATAGAACAACGCAATATCTGGTTTTAGACTTCTTGCTTCTACTTTATGAATATATTATGCAGTTCGCAATTTCATATTAGGTGTAATAAACTTCAAATAGATATCTTAGAGATCTGATGCTTCTTGACGGCGGATAGCATGACGGGGAACAATGTTTACTATATTTTTTTAGGGTTGTTTAACAAACTTATTTTTGGTAGGGTGTTCATACCAAATGGTTTTCTTATCCTTACCTGTAAAACACGCTTCCCTGGTTCTGGCAGTTTCTTCCTCGTAGCCCATATTATTTTCATTGTCGCTGGTAGTTTCTTCCTTTTCCGAGTTAGTATCATATTCATTTCTAGCGGTGCTTTCATCTGAAGCATCTTCATCACCAGAGCCCCCGACTCTAGCTCGTTCAAAAGTGCAGCTCTAAATTCGTCCAGTTCCCGCTCTGTAAGCTTGTTTGGGTTTCTTACATAATTGAATCCCTACAATGTAAAAAAGCAAAATATAGAATCAAATTTACTATAAAATGTGAACAAAATATAAAAAAAAATACTAACATGGTTAGTCGCTACATGTATTTAATACACCAAAACAATTCAAGCCGCTATAAAATTCGACGCACTTCACTCTAAGTCTCGGCACGTACTGAGCGGAAAGTAGAAATCGTTTCAAGACTAAAGAATAGTTGCGCAGAAAGCCAATTTGTTCCGCTATCCAACTGAAAAACGTTTGCGCTTTTCATGAAGCGTTTAATACAGCTGATGTTTTTCGCATCATCGTCAAATTCCGAATTTATCAGACGCGCACCTTAGCATTCTTTAGTCTTGAAACGATCTTCTACATTGGATGTGTGAAGGTTACGTAGAGCAGTGGGTGAGGGAAGAAATCCACCGAGATATACTATGGTTAGTAATAATAAACGTGTATTTTATACCAGTAGCGCCTACTAAAGGGTTAAAGTAAAATTTAGTTATGCTTCAGTGTTTTCACTCCGTCTATATTGGGATAATGTTTTTTAGTAGAATTCTTTATCAACTAAAAAGTTAGTAAATTAGAAACCTGTTTGAAATCAACTCTTTTCTGTAATTCTGGAATAACGAAAAAATCTTCAAGCTTATAAGCTTATAACGCATAAAATGTCACAAACATTTTAATGTCAAAATTGGTCAACACAAAATTATGATGTTATCAAGTTATTCTTTAAACAAATTTATATTCTTTAACCTTACTTCGTAGCATTCCATGATTGTTTCAAATATGATTATGGAATTCCACGAAGTAAAGTTAAAGAATATAAATTTAAAGAATCTTCCCTAGAGGAACAAACAAAATTATATGCGAAACTTATGGTTAAGCATGGAATAGCAAGTCAAAATGTATGGTTTAGCCAAGAATGATTAAAGAAAGAAGTGCTACATAAAACTTTCTTTTAGAACTGAAAATTCTATACTTACAAGATAATTAAGAATTAAAAAGTGGTTTCGAATTAGAGATGAATGGAAATGTTACATAAACTACAAATATTGAATTTAATATATTTGACCATAGCGTTAGATAAGCTGTCAGTTACATCAAACACAGAACAATCCCTACAATTTTCAAACAAGAATCTTAAACTTGTTAGATGTTCAATTTAATAATGAAGAATTAGAATTTCTTAGCAAAGGTTTTAAGTATTGCCATTTTCCTATATTCGGTAACAAAATGAAAGAGATTTTATCAGTAGAATGCGAAACGCATCTTAGAAATGAACATAATAGTTATGGCAAGACTTTACTTAAAAAATTTTCTTTGAAAAAGAACAAAACTTACAACAACAAATCGTACAATTATTTGTTAAAACCAGTTAAGAACACAAGTAATAAAAATAATCTAATTTCTGTTAAAGCAGAGATAGGTACGACTTCAGTAATTCTTTCAAAAGATATGTTGAAAGTTTATTACTAACGAAAATGTAGAAACTTTAAATAGAGATCCTTCACCGAAATTTCAAAAAGATGTCAAACAAAGTTTAGAAAACTGCAATATCTGCTTTACTGATTTAGAGTAACAACCAATTTTGTACAAGAACCCACGAGCAGCAAAATAAAATTGCCACTGCATAATAAACTTGTAAATTTTTATGTTATTGGTATGCTTTCTAAAATAATTCCTCCTGAATGTATATGTTTATTAATTCATTTTTTATTTAATAATAATGTTCAATTAGTTACAAGAATGGAGTTAATTATTCAATCTCTGTGATAATCAAAATTATTTCACATTCAATAACAAGATTTATTTACAAAAAAAAATGTTTTACCTATGGGCAGTCCAGTTTCACCAGATTTAGAAGAATTTAGAAGATCAAACTTTTGAATTAAATGTTTCTGATATATTTGATTTCGTCACGTTAATAATGTTTTAGTAAGTTTCGATAGTTCATCATATTTATCAGATTGATAAGTTCTTAGTTAATATTAATAATTTATATCCTAACATAAAATTTCCACTAAAGAACAAAATAGAGCAATTAATACACAGAGCAAGATTGAGTTTTGCATATTCAGAAAACCTACACATACAGACATTGCAATTCCAAACAATTTATGTCACCATAAAACACACAAGCTAGTTGCATACAGATTATATTAGTGTTAGTATTAAACATTACGCATTAAACCAAAAAAATTGCAATAAAGAGATATCAATTATAAAACTAATATCACAAGCAAACGGTTACTTTTCAAATATAATCTACACTTTAGTTAGATAAGTCAGTAGTACAAATTATCTATCAAAAACATTTATCCGGTTAACACAGAACCGATAGAAAATAAATAAATATCAATTTCGTATTCTGGAAAAATATCAGAAAAAGTAACTTATTACAAAAGAACAAGTACAAAGTAGCTTTCAAAACAAATATCAATGTTCATGAATGTTTATTTAATGCCAAAGATTCAACTAGCGACATTTTGAAGTCGAGTATTTATAAATTGAATCCTGTAATTCTGTTCATGTAGGACAAACACTTAGGAACTGTGGTATTAGATGCAAAGAACACATTAGATGTGCCAATATGTACCGAGCATTTATTAGTAAATAGTCACCTAATATCTTGACAAAACAATTACATTTTTACATTTTTGTAATAAAAAGTATATTTAACGAACGAACAGGTTGATGTTATAAACTCACTTTCAACAGACATTTTAAATATAGAATTATAATTTATATCAAGATTACTGTTTTATCTTAATGCTTTGTTATAACTATTTAATATTATTTTACTTACATAGTTTCTCTTGATAATAATACATGTTGTATTGAAACGCGTTTAACATTGTGGAATTGTATTAATTATACTTAAAACATTAGTGCTGTTACACTTTAAGCATTTATGAACACTTTTTCTGTTTTCATTTGTTAGCTGAAGTCAGCTTAGTTAATATTGAACCAACAATAAAGCTTCATTTGTTACAGCAGTTTGCGTGTCTATCCATTAAAGCGCAGAAATTAGCAGTTAGTAAGTCAAATGGACATCACCCCATCACAATAGTGTTACGAAACTTAGGAACGTGGCTTAATCAAGAAGAAGCTGTATCAGTGTCAACCCCTTCCGGTGATAGTACGCACTGTCCATAGCCGCAGGTTACCACAGTATGAAAAAATAAATGGTTCAGTTTGAAGTATCTGAGGAAATGGTTGAACATTCAGGTTAAATTTTGCCTGTAATTTACGAGTCAACGAACGCAGCAAGTAGATAACTATTTGCTAAAATTCCGGACTCTCAATGACAACGTGAGCCACTTTAACATTTGTACTTCAATGCATGACCTTATGAAATGGGGTATTTTTATGATTAATATGATGAGATATTTTTTTGTGAGTGGTAAAGTGGTATAGAATGATAGAGTGGACTACATCTTCTAACACGGTGGTGCTCCACCCCACCTCCATTTAGATTGCCAGGAATTTGAGAAAACGAAGTCGTATTATTTTATTATTGATGGTAATTTACACATAGGCATGGTATACATTACGAGTAAGCTATTTACGGCCGAGACGTAACCGAGGACGAAATTTCGTAAGGAGTAGCGCAAACTGATTTAAGACAGAAATAATGTAAAACATTTTGTTTCATACCTTTCTACGTGTAATTTTTACTTCCCGATGATATACCATGTAGATGTAACAGAAATTCTTATGCTAAAGTTTGAAAATATACTTTTTGGTTTGCCCTGAACAGGAATAATTAGTTTTTGCCAGATTCGACGTTAACGGTTTAAGTGATTTAATTTGAGTAGCCTTTAATGTGAATTCCTTTTACTACACCGCATTATAGACTTTGAAGAAAGTATATTAAGAATCATCTCTAGCCATGTAATAATATAATAAATGACGTATATGCAGTGACGTTCTTAGGGTTTAGAAACGTCCATACGTAAAAGGCCCTCAGGCTAATTCCCATACGTTAACCTAACCTCTTTGTAATACGTACATGAAAATAGGCGGAAAAAACAACAATAATAATTTATGTCCTACAGACGTTTAAACCTTCTTGTCAGATAGATCTTAATATACATTTAGTTATTTAGATGCCAGCTTGAAAAAAATTCTAATGACGCCCATTACTACAAAAACATTCTAAAATACCGCTTGTATGTTGATATGTTTCGAACAAACACCTAAACATCAACAAACTAACTAACCAACAGACCCAAATACACACAGAAAAAACTAATCACAGAAACAAACAAGTTACTCAACGCGCAAACACGCACGCACACACGCAGAAACGCACGCACATATTCATGCAAGCAAATACACACACGCGCGCGCACAAGTAAAGCTCAAACACACATAAGTAAACCTAGAAAACAAGCCAACAAAATTGATCGTGCGATAATCTAACCTGCAATTAAATAATCATATACATTTTTTTAAATTTTGCATTGGGACTATGAAGAAAGTATATTAAGAATCATCTCTAGCCATGCAAAAATATAATAAATGACGTATATGCAGTGACGTTCTTAGGGTTTAGAAACGTCCATACGTAAAAGGCCCTCGGTCCATATCAATGATATGGTTCATGAAACCGTAACAGAAAATTCAACTCGTTCTACGCACTCGTTGAACTTTTGGCTCGGTTTCACTCGGAAATATCATCAATAATAATCAAACCGCTCGTTATATTTCTACTCACAATACTTTAATTATTAGGTCTTCAACGATTGTTCTCTGTTTGTTTGCTGGTGTACCTATGTATGTATGTAAGCTCCCACAGATTTCAAAACCCGTTGGGATTTTTCAAAATATTTCCCTTGATTGCTTTATAATATGTATTAAATCGATAAATGTGGTATGAGACATTTATATCTTATGCCCGTTTAGCAAATTTAAAGCAGTGTTTTTTTCGCTTTTTCGAATTTCGGCCACGTTTATTAACGGAACTGTTTGAGATTTTTACAATCTGACTGTAGTGCTTCTTTATTTTTGTTAACCTACACCAAAACAAGGAATTCGTCGAAGTCCGTTAATTTCTTTTAGCTTAACATCAGTGCGTCGTGTTGTCCGCGTACACGAGTTATAACCAATATCTATCTCTTCAACGCATGAACTGATTTGGATGAATTTTTGAAGAATGTCAACATTGTTCACTGGACGGTTTTATCGCTTATGGTTGAGATCGAATCAGTAAGATATCAAAAACTCTTTTTAAGCAAGATCGATAGGGCATTAGAGTTCCCTCATTTTGTCACATATTAAAAAATTGTGAGCTCACATGCGTAGAACCAAATACCAACAGGAGGGAGGAATGCTTTAGGCCTTCGTGGTACTCTAATGAAAGGTCTCTACGAAAAGAATTGTTTTCCTTCAACTCTCGTCCCAATTTATCGTATGTATGTCATGTTATTACTAGTTCGAAAGCTCTCGACAAGCCGCTTCGGTCTATATCACTCCGAACACCTCTGGCAGAGTAAGAATAAGTTCAAGTTTTTTTGACTGACTTGAGCTTCTTACAAGAAAGAAAGTTCGTGGCTAAATAAAATGCTCCTATATATGCTTTCATGGCACTCTAGTAAAGGGTCTCGACGAAAAGAATGATTTTCCACCCCCCTTGATTATCCATAATTAGGTCACCCATCGACAGGTTTGATTTTGGTTTGATGGAGGGGTGGACCTGGAGTGTGGAGGGGAGTGTTAAAATGATAGTTTTCAGTATTAAATTGTACTATCGAGTTATTTCTACATCGCTTAGTTTGAAACATACTGTCTAGCGTCTAGCGATGGTAGGGGAAAGTAAAACTAGCTGACACGAAAAAGAAAACGCCCTATAATATGACAGCTGTTGTAACTTTTTACGAACTTTATCTATCTTGGTACTTTCAATGCAATAATCGCAGGTGTAAAGGTCGCAGTCGTTGTTACCAGTTCCAACACATCCATCATGAGCCCACCGTTTGCAAAAACGACACTGCACCCAATCCTCTCCTTAGGAAAGTGTCGGATCAAATGAAGTACTCTACATTTTCTTCCATGTCCGACTCTTCATCATCTAGGTTCTTCTTTTTTTCCTTTTATCACTTAGTCTTTTCTTGAATAGGGCTTCTTGTTTGTCCCTTTTTGCTTTCCATTAACTGTTGCTTTACTTTTCAATTTATAACTCCATTTCTTTAAGTGCTTCCTTTTTTCTTGTCGCTCGTCTAAAAGATGGTATTTATAAGGAGTACTTGTGAGAATAACCGTACCAACAGATATTCGCTTAGCAGTGCGTCGTCGTTGTGATGTCTTGGGAAATGAGCAAATATCTTTCGGAAAAATAGTAAAAGAGGTCGATGGTACAGATACGGAAGAAGTGTCACTATCCTCACAAATAACGGATGAAAAAGGGAGAATTTTTAATTCGCCAAGATGATCTTCAACTGAACGGCCGCTCACGCTTTGCCAGACAAAATTGAGAAAATAGGATTCCGGCCTTCTTGAAATCACTAATAAAATTACTCTTGGCTTTTTCGATGACATCCAAATTCGTAGTATAGGAAAGGTGTCCGCCAAGAAGTAGAAGCGCTGTATCTTCTGCTGGTAGTTTAATCAAAGGTATAAAATGATCAAACCAATCTGCAAACACATCCAGATTTATTCATCCAGAATCGTTACATCTGTATACTGTCAGTGCCCATTCCTTCAGCTCCTCTCTTTTGGGAAAAAATCAACGTTGTTGGAACATATAAGCCCCCTGCGGACATACAAATAACTACAGTAGTAGATACGCCTCGTTCGACAGACACTACTGTGGCAACTTGCTTACTACCTCTTTTGCAAAAATTTTAGTTTTGCGACTGTACAGACGCTTCATCTACATTGTCAATCCTATATGAGGGAAAAGGTGTTTTATCCAATATGGAATTGAGCAAAGTGAAAAATTTTGTTACAACAGATCTGTTGAAATCATGATTACGGGCTATCAATGTTGCTTCGGGGGATGTCAGTGTGAGAGGGAAGGTTGTCTGGTGCGAAATCTTTACCAGCAAGTCTGGTTGCATCCGAAAATGGACGCACAATGTTATTCTTGATTGCGAGCTGGTGTGCAATAGATCTTGCGTCTTTGCTGGTAAGGCCATGCATTCGACTTTTGTGAGATTACATTGACGCACAGGGTATATGCAGTCTTGTGTTGTGCGTAGAACGTATTTTGTATGGTAAATGAATGTGAGTTTGCACGAGAATTTTTTTTTGTGTGTGGAGAATGTAAATTAGTGTAACTGCTTGAATTTTAATAAGGCGTTGAGTATCGTGTAAAAGAGTATTTAGATATTGTATGAATATTTTTAAGTTAAAAGGATTAAATTTGATTGAGCGAGAATTAAAACGATAATCGTTAGGTGCTACCGGAATTAGCCACTGTGTGATAAGGAATGCGAATTTAAAATTGTTGTAAACGGGTAGCGTCTGGATTTACCATATGTGGATATTGCATTAAATAATATATATGTTTGTGTTACAGTTTGCGGAAGGAAAACTCGCGCATATGAGGGACGTTCATAAAAAGTTGAATCTAGATTAGGACAGTATATGGAATGAATGTGAATGTGAATTAGGGTTGTTTGGAAGAATTGTAAGGATGTTTGTAAATAAATTCAAGATGGCATCGATCTTGTCGTATTGTTTGCCTTGATGCTGGTTTTCATTGGTAAATAATTAGTGTTGCAGTGTATATTAGTTTACTGCAAAAACAATTATTTACAAATGAAAGGATTAGTTAGTGAATTGAAAAAAATTGTAGTGAGTTTTTTTTTTAAATTTACGAAGTGTCTGAGCAGATTTAAAATAAACAGCAAACACCGAATTAAGAAAAAGTATTGTGTATACAGAACTGCGCGATCCAAAAAGGAACCTGAAGTGATCCTTTATGCAACGAAACAAGGTGTGTTTAAGATTTATGAACTAAGTTAAACAGTATAGGATATTAATATTACTAATTTAAGTATAAGTGCGATTGTTAATAGCACTCAATCGACAGCTTAAAAGCATTTAAGAATTCAATGTTCAAGTGTAGGTAAATATATTCTGTGACAAACACTTGTTTTTAGGAAGTGCATACAGTAAATCAGATTGCCCCATTTTGTTTTACGCGTAAAGGCGCATTACTCCGGATAAGGGACTGCGGAATTTATTTATGTAAGAATAACTTTAGATTTTTATTATATGTTTAGGTTATAAGATTCAGGGACTTTAATCTATAAAATTAGTTTTTTCTTGTATGTGGTGCTTCTCGGACGCAATATCTGTAAATATTTTTGAAAAATTGGTCAATACAGTTAACTTATTCTTTATATTTGTTTAAATTGTGATTCCTTACAGTCTAAAATTTTATAAGAGGACCAATATTATGAGAGTTCATTGCTTCTTTGTGTGTAATTATTACATAAAGGATTACACTGTTTACAAGTAATCAATCTTTTGATATGTTGAGTTAAATCAATTAAACAGAAATTTCAGATTTGAATTATGATTCATTGATGCGTGTGGATGTTACCTTTAAAGAGAAAAGGTGGAAAATATATGATTCGTGAAAGACGCACTAATCATTACGTCTTTTAAATTTTTTATTTAAATTTAATAATTTTGTGGTTAAAATTAATGGATAGAATTGTGATTTTTCCAAATTGGGTGATATATATTTATTTCAGAATTTTTATGACAGTTATAAATATTAATCTATACGTATACGAGGGTAAATTAGGAAGTATCCCGATAACGTGTGTGATTTTATGAATATACAGGGTACGATCAATAAGTGTATGGCGACTCGAATGCTTCAAAATTTTATTAAGCTTTGGATAAATTTATTTTTAAGGGTAATTGAACCTATAACTAGAAACACCTGATTTTTTCAAATTAACCCAGCAGTTGCGGGTTCAGATATTTGTCTCCGCCATTAGCCGCGTTTTTATTTTACATTATGTGTGAGATATGTAGGTATCAATTTTATGTAGGTTACTCAGTAAATCCTCCACTATGTTCTAGGTTTCTGTCTCACAAATAATAATCTGTAACCTATAATGGTTAACACGTTGATTGCCGTACATATAAAAAACGTTGCCCCTCTGGCCGAATGTTTTTTTTAATTTTTAGACGATTGTAGCGCCCTGCCACACATTACATCTATTTTATTTAAAAATAATTGTTTATAACAATATTTTTAATCAGACACACCGTAGATGTTACAAGAAATGCATAAGTTTTACTCTGCACGCCGCGTGTACCTAAAGTTAGGTCTCAAAACTGACCTGTTTGAACATGTTCGACATACGCCGCACATGCAGTTAGCTTGTAGTCTTGTTGGTAAATTATTATAAGTTTTTGTGATGAATGAATAAGTTCAAAAGTAGATATGTAATTAAAAATTATTGTTAATTTTATTAAATACAATACAATAAAAAGTTTACCTCGAGTAGGATTTGAACCTACGACCTGTACTTTGCTAGAGTACCGCGCTAACCAACTGCGCCATCGGGATTCAAGCACCAATCGATGTATATTTTGTCTTTATGTATGTAGAATTGATTTAAATTCTAAATATAATGAGATTACAATCAAATTACTTATATTAATGGAATGTGAGCCTGCAATATCGCAAAGATTCACACATACCAAAGCAACTTGACTAATATTGAATTATTATAAGTTTTTGTTATGAATGAATAAGTTCAAAGGTAAATATGCAATTAAAAATTATTATTAATTTTATTAATAATAATTTAATACATAAAGACAAAATTTACATCGATGGGGGCTTGAATCTCGATGGCGCAGTTGGTTAGCGCGGTACTCTAGCAGAGTACAGGTCGTAAGTTCAAATCCTACTCGAGGTAAACTTTTTATTTATGTATCTAATAAAATGAATAATAATTTTTAATCACATATTTACCTTTGAACTTATTCGTTCATAACAAAAACTTATAATGATATATTAAGTTTTCTGAGACCAAATTTAATGTACTTAAAGTGAAAGTGTGTTTGAACTTGAGTTGTGTATGTTTTTATTGAGTAGACTACAATTGTATTTTCCACAGTCATGTATAATTAACCTAACACCTCGCGTAGGACTATTTATTTTAGAAAAATCTAAGATTGTGGTGGTGCTTAGAGACAATTTTTTCCGTATCGAATGTTGTTATTTGTTGATTTATGGTAAGTGTAAGGTATTTGAAACTAAATTTCAATCATTTTACATCTTATATGGAACCCGCCCATTACCACTGCAGTTAGCTTGGCAACCCACCTATATCGGAAGGCCTGCACGATGCCTATTGCGGATTGATCGTGTACTTTCCATATCGAAAATATGGGTAAGCAGCTCGTTTTCTTGTTCTTCGGTGAACACAGTAGTTTTGCTACCCAGTATATTTAACGGGTTCGTGGCTAACTTGTTTTTTCCTTTACATCATCTCTTTAACCGCATTAACGGCACCTCAAAGTTTTTTGGCGCCGTTTTATATGCAAGGTCATTATGCACACTTTCAATTACTTGCCTCATTTTATTTTCGTCCCATTTCTGCCTCTCAGTCTTCCGTTTATATGTTTGAATCATATTGCCGCTAAAAAATATTGAGTTATTCTTTCTTTCTCATAAATAGTAGAGAGGGCAAAATTATCCCAATACCATGGGGAAGCATTCTTCCGAACAGACAATAATGTGCTGTGAGCCATCTTAGATTTTAGGCAAAATGTTGAGCTTTCAGCAACTACTTGTTTAAGAGATATACGAGAATAGTTTCTACGCCAGGCGCTTACATTGAACTGACAGTAGCATTGGGTGATGCTTACGCAATAACAATATAAATGGTACTGTAGGTCGTAAAATTAAGGCTAGGAATTGTTTTGTTCGCAGGGGTCATTTTGTGCCACTCTCCCCTATATCACAGATTTGAACACTTGTTAATGGAGTTGTATGGTGAGGTGTGTTTATAGGAGTCTGTCAAAGATATCGTCATTTGCATGTGGATGTGTACGGTTCTTTCATATTCGGAATCCATGTCTTAGCCTTGATCGTAATCAGATAGACGTGAGGATTCGAGTGCATAGGGGGTATTATTAAGGGACTCTTTTACCTCCTCGGGGAGGTCCTCAAGGAGTTGTCTTCGGTGTGCGAAGGATTCAATTATAATATAATTCGACCTTGAATTAATTTAACATCAATACTAGACCAATGAACGAGCATGTATTTTAAGAGTATAGAACTAACTTTTACATGTTATTGTACAGGGTCCTGCATCTTAGCTCCCGTCTTCTACTACATCTGAGTGATTTATATTACAAAAAATATTAAAATTCAGCAATAAAATGCTTGGTAGTCAGCACATTTTAAATATTTTCACAAATACAGGGTGACCCATAAGTCAAAGACAACACAAACTTATATATTTTTTAATGGGATGCGCTATATATTATTCCAGATTTGAATTCTCCTCACTTCGTAAATTACCTTAACAAAATTTCAGCATCTTATACCGAGTGTTTTCAAAGATATGACAATTTCTTTGTGTGAATGGGCATGTGTTGATCACTCAAGAACAAACGAAATTAATTATTATTTACAGTAGGATATTTTACATATATATATATATATATATATATATATATATATATATATATATATATATATATATATATATATATATATATATATATATATATATATATATATATGGTCTACTTTATTTTATACAGATGGCTACACGAAATATCGGAACTCGTATACAGTATGGTCCAAACGAGAATCGTAGATTTTCTCGAAATTTTCAAATGGAACACCCCATAATTTTCACCGGCATGGGGTAGCTTATTTGCTACTCTATCAATTTTATTAAGCATTCTCTACACCCAAACCCACTTGTTTTTCGGTTCAATTCGTCTTTATCCGAAGCTACCCGTTATCAATCATAGCTGGGCGTAAAAATTATATCTTGTAAAGGGAACACCTGCATATTTTACAAAAAAAGATAATAGTCCGATTATAAAAAATATTAAAATTTGTTGTAAATGGTATTATTAATATTAGATGAATATCACTAAAACTTTGAAACATATCAGTATAATTACAAATATAAAAGTTGCTTACATTGTTCCGCACCCATTAGGAATAAAATATACAGGCCTTTAAAAGAGATAACTCTTACGCCTAGTTTAACTAAAAAACGAGTGGGTTTGCATAATACAATTGATAGAGTGGCAAATAGGCTATCCCATGCCGATGAAAAAATAGGGTGTTCCATTTGAAAATTTCGAGAAAATCTACGATTCTCGTTTTGGACCATACTGTATACGATATTGCGTGTAGCCATCTGTATAAAAATAAAATAGATCATATACATAAAATATCCTACTACAAATAATAATAATTTCGTTTGTTCTTGAAAGATACAGAGTGATCATCAACACATGTCCATTCAGACAAAGAAATTGTCATATCTTTGAAAGCACTCTGTATAAAATGCTGAAATTTTGTTGAGGTAATATACGAAGCGCGAGGAGAATTCAAATCTGGAATAATATATAGGGTGTTCCATTAAAACATATAAGTTTGTTTGGTCATGGACTTACGGGCCACTCTGTATTTGTGAAAATATTTTTAAAATGTGCTGGCTAGCAAGCATTTTATTGCTCCATTTTAATATTTTTTGTAATATGAATCATTTAGATGCAGTAGAAGGCGGAAACTGAGATGCAATACTCTGTATATCTATCTAAATTATTGAAATGTAATTTTAGATCTTTATCTAACCTTTTAACTATAATGTATTCAATTTAAAATGGTTGATGCCAACTACTTATTTTCCGAACCTTCTGATGTTTTGATAAGAACAAAATTCATAGATGAAACAAAATTTCAAAAACTACGAGTATACACATAGTTTATTTGCATAACTATCTTGTTTCATTATTTTTTATTCTCTAAATTATGCTTGGGGCTAAATAAGAAATACTCAGTTTTTAAACGCAACGCTTAAAACTGCTCATTTATGGATCCAGAATGTTTTTTAGGTAATAATGATAATGGAACTGTTAACAAACTTCATTAAGTTTGAGATAATTTAAAAGCATGATCAAGAACATTTTTCTTCAAGACAATGCGGTACTATCAGCAGTTTAAACATCTTTAAAGTTTTAAAACTTTAAAATTGTAATTCCGTTCGAGATTGTATATTAATGAAATTTTAGTTTGTGTAAACCTTGTTCGTTTGATGCAAAAGTTTGGGTTCAACTGTGTTCATTTTATTTCTTTTGAATTTGTTTAAAATTGTTTATTTGGATTTTAAGTTAAAATAAAATTCGAACCATGTTAATGCGAATTAAAATTGTATTCACGGAACTTAATAAGCAAAATAAGTTAAAACCCATTTGGAAAATAATGTAATCCTGAATGTGATCGAGTTTTTTAATGCAATAGTTTCAATATCCTATCGATTTCCTTATTAATGTAGATAATTCATTCAAGGAGATATTGGGAACATTCTAGCACAAAGTCATTTTATAGTTATTAAAAAGTATAATGAAGGTATTTAAATTACGACGCTATGTAAGTATATAAAATAAATGTAAGTATTTGGCTCAATACCAAGACCTGTACGTCTAGCCTTGTCAAAATGAATAATAATTTAAATTATTAAAACGATAGAAAGTAAAATAATGATGATTAATTTTCGGTGCCTTCTTATATTGATTTGATTAATTGAGTTAACCTTGTTTACTCGAATAATGATCTTATCCAGAAATGTTTTATGTGTTTGTATGTTTATTAATTCACTGAACGTTCATTGTCAAATAATGTATGATTATGAGTATCATACATCAGATTAAAGTCTGTCCAGAAACGAAGCGAAGGAATAAATGAAAATAGTTCATTTATTTTACATACATAAGCGTTACACGATTTTGTATTAAGTTCTTAATAGATTTCTGATTTCTTAGACTAGTTTTAGGATATACTGCTTCCATACTATAGCATTACAACGTAAGTTATTTATCAATAGCTGCTAATCCTTTAACAATGGGACGTACCTCTTGTTGAGTTCTAAAGTAAAAATCATAGGCGTGTACATTGGTTTTGCAGACAAACAAATGACTAATTATATCATTATCAAACATATTAAAAGCTATTAAAGTGTGATTCCAAATACAGTACATACTTTCTAGTTTAATATAATTAGCAATTAATTAGGTAAAATTATTAAAAATGTGGCCGATATCTAATCAATATTACTTCAGTTTGAAATTTTTTATCGTATAACAACCCAACGCCACTGGAATCTGCCAAACATGTTGATTTATTCCTTCGCTTCGTTTCTAGACAGACTTTAGTAAATTCCAAGAGAAAAATAATTTTACTTGAAGAATTAGGCGCAGCTAAGGTTTAGATACATGGTCATAAAAACTAGGAAACTATAAAATTTATTACGTTTGTAAATTTTTAAAGTCGATAAAATTGTACAAATGTAAAAAAAATGGAGAACAGAACAACCATTTTTTTCATAATAATCGAATTTCGAAAATGCTACGACTACTAGTAGTTCTTATCTCCTCATTGAGAATAGTATATTGAGTATCAAGAACAGTAAGGGACGTTTACCGGTCGACGGCCATGTTGCTATCGCTCAGCTTCCATTTGGCCGGAGACCGGTACAACCCTTAATTTTCGTGGCGCTCATACTCTTTTTTGCACGATTGCATTAAATTTACCACAATTGAAATTATCTCATTTCTACTAAATAAACGAAATGTCAACAGTGACGTTTTAAATAGAAATGTCCAAATTTTTTGTTCTTATTGTTGTAGGTAGTATATATAATTTTACGTTGGTAAGTAAAAGACGTCGGCAAGTAAAATACTTACCGACGAGTTGGGCCTCGCAACCAGTAAACATATCCTACTGTCTTGGAAACAGATATGGTAAATAAACGAAAAAGCTCAATCGTACAAAAAATATGTTTATGGAAATTAGAACGCCATCCAGAACGAACGCAAAAGGAATTTCAGACAAGTGTTAGAAATGGGATGTGGTTAGACTGCAGATAAGGACAACCTGGTGATTTTTAAGGCTTTAAAAAGAACACGTAAGGATGATCTTGCTTACCAAATTTATTTATACAATCAAATCCCAGGAAGGGATGGTGGCATTCCAATCGTATAAACATTTGTCTCATTGCGTTTTTTTGTGCACTCACAGTTATTGTAGGTGTATTCGTTATTGCAGATTTGTCTTTCATCACAGAGTCGTCTTCCACGAATGCGCTAGTTTGACGTATTTGACGTTTCAGTTCTTAAATATGTCGCCTCAGTTGTGTTATACGAGAAGTGTAAATTAATAATGATGCAGATTTTTTCAATTTTTTTGATCCGAATAAGATTATAATTCAATCTTGTCTACTTCAAAGCCTCTCTTCATAACACTGTTGAAAGGATACTGGGATAGGCTTCAGCCGCGTGAATATTTTCTAGTGTTCCAAAATAAAATACATGAATGTAACAAGGTGGAATGTCGTGATGCAACACCTATTTTGTTCTTGATGTTTGGCCTTAAACGCATGTCTCTTTTTAGTTTTTCAAGAATCTCTTGGTAAATGTGTTGATTAATCATTTGACCTTGTATCAGAAACTCTTTGTGAACAATTCGCTGGCTATCAAAAAGAGAAATCAGCATGCATTTGGTCTTCGACTTGCTCATTCTTGCTTTATTTCGCTTTTGTTTGTAGGTAGCGGACCGTGAAAATTTTATTATTGCAACAAACATTTTTTAAATCGAAATTGTTACCGCGATAGGAAAGATAATTAATGGGGTTTAACATATTATATTAAATATTAAGTCGTTATTTGAGCATGGTTTTCGGTATATTTTATTTTTGTAACTAATATTTGGCTAAGGGTTGAAAAACATGTTTGAGGTTTGACTAGCAGGTGTGCGCTTAAAAGATGCTTTACTGAAGGGGCGTAACGAATTATTGGAAATTCTTATGCGCACATTCTTGATATAAAAATGTCATTAGTTAGTAGTTAATTACGTCGGTACAGTCTGAAATCAAAGACGTCTTTATTTGGTACGTTGAATCTTAAGACCTAAATGTAGCGCTTGTTGCGGACGAATGCATATTTTTAAAATTAAGATGTCGTTCCATAATTAACATGAAACTGTTCCAACATAATACGTTTTTGTTTTTTATTACTTTTGAAAAATGGGGGTTGATTGCGGGAGTAAATGTAGTTGAAATCGGGGGAAAAGGTAGTGACAGTTAGAGTGTCAACGGAGCCAGATCGATTTGGTTAATTAAATATCTTCATTGTAAACAGTTTGTCTTTAAAATATTTCTTGCGTGTACATTTTCTTTTGAATTAGCCAACGCTAATTTGTCTTTTCCTTCGGGTGTTACTTTTAATATGTTTTTCAAATATTAATCTATAAATAAGTCACCCTTTTTGAAGTTAAACAGCGTATGTTAACGATTTGTGTCTGTGATCAATTAAGTGATAAACATATTCAAGTGTAAGTAGGTATTTTTATATAAATTAAGGCTGGCGGCAAATAATTCTACAAGCCCATATAACTTAATGAAAATCGAGCATTGCCTTGCAAAGGTATCTCAGCTGAAATCTGCTAAAATAAAAGACAGTACAGGGCTCCCTCACTCTTATATTTGTGTGAATTAGCATTGTTGTTTGTTGTTTATATTTATATGTGTGTAGACGTGGGCCTGGATATCGGGTACCGGATACTCCTTGGTTACTAATTGTAATGGGCAATTTCCAAGTAGTTACATACTCCCGGTTCCAAATGACCATTAAACATCTAGAATTTTATTGTTGTATAGATGAATGTGTAACCTGAGAAAGGGGCGCTGTATTTTTCTAACGCACTAATACTTATATATCGGTCACGATGTTATGATCTATTTATAACTTACTCTTGTAAGACTTAGTTTTTTTTTGTGTCAGTTTGTTAAGTAGCCTTGTTTTCCTGCGAACTAATTTCTCTTTATATGTAATTTATTATAATTTTACGTATGTATTTTATGCTTTAGTAGTCACTAAACAATTGTGTATGTGTAAATTTCTTGTCCATTTTCTTTTGTCCTTGCCTTTACCTTATTAGCACCTGCGCAATTTTACTATTGTTATATTTTATATGTACCTTAATTTGCTTTATTGTTTTATGGTCTTATTTACGTAAAGACCGGCATGATTGGTTTTAAAGGGCCACATGTTTGGTATCACGATTTTTATTCTGATTATTTATGACACAATTGTAAATGTGACTACAGGGTTTTTTGTGTTTATGTGTAACTAAACGAATTTTTATTTATTTTTCTCTTTTGTACGCACTGATTTAATGGTGGTTTTGTTATATATTTTACCCTTGCATTGTTTTTTTTTGTGTTATTTGATTTATTAATGTACTTGTCCAATTATTTATTTATGAATAAAGTGGGTTTTATAGGTGGTTCTTTCCCTCAACAGTACATTAACGGGCTGAACCACATTGCGCAAAGCTCGTTAATTTTAATTTGAGTAGTTTCATTGTTTACCTGCCCCACATGATGCAACACTTACGTCATCCAGCTTATCTAATTCAAACAGCATAACGTATTTACCACTAGACGGCCAATTCGTTTCATCAGATTTGAGGTTTGCGAGTATCAGACTTGTAAATTTTAATTATTGCCAGGAAAGTTAAAGTATGGGTAAGCAATTGATTTGGGTAATAGTAACATTATTGTCAATAAAGTCAAGATAAATCACATAGCGATTGTTTTGTTCTTGAATTTAAATTCAAATTATACTTTCCAGATAGGGTACCTGGGGACGCTACAGGTTGAAGTGTATCTGTGTCCTTTTGGTCCTAAAAAAGGTTTTTCGGGACCACTTTTGCGTACATTTTTCTTATCCCCAATCATGATAAATAGTGGTGTCAAATTCAACTTTTCTCCAATTATTCTGACTTGCAGCCGATGTTCTTAACGTACAAAATCTCGGACGTTGTCCACATATTTATTCGTTCCTAAAGTTGAAGACGCGCTGCTATAAAGGTCACCTTCAACCGACTCTTTTTCCACTGAAAATGACTGAAACATTAGAAAAACATAAACGCTCGACAAAACAGTCTCCGTAGGTTTGTCTAAGTTTTAAAAAAATTTCCATTACAATGTTGTAGCGTAATCGCTAGAAATCGAGGTCACTCACAACGCATTAGGAAAAACTTTCACAATAATCTAGCCATAGACAACCAAAGGACTAGTCTTCAATAAAAACGTATCATATGTTCACTTGCCAGTCGTATTAATTAATTTACACACTTCGTATAGCCTACTAATTCTACTTATAGTCTACGGGCCTGTTTGCAAGGAATTCTCCAGGCAACCGTAGATATGCTTCCTATAACATTGATGTTCCTTTAATGACTTCCTTCCGTACACATTGTATTCCTAGCTGTACGATCAGTAGCCTTTGTTGCCCAGCGTCAGATACTTGATGGTGAAATCTGTCTACCATTCACACTGCTTCACAGCGATATTCATTTCCGGTCTGCCGTGACTGTTAATGGGAAATATTATATTAATATATAAAATAAATCAAATACATAATAAAGTTGGAAATTCACAAGTTAAACGAAAATATTGAAGACATATCAAGCACACAAAGTTGATAATATGTATGCTGTAAAATTAATAAAGTGCCAAACTCAAATATTATGTAATAACATACCAGCATCGTTGGATATATATCCCACGTAGAGCTTTGCCTTTATGGTTACGATTTATGATCATAATGCTAATAGTATAATTTATAATAAATAAATCTTAAATGCTAACATGCACGTCGCTAATGTAACTGTAAAAAAGTGTTCATTTCGATTTATATGGTCCATACATTTTTGGAAAGGTTGGTCTGAATTTTAAAGCCGCATGGCATTTACATAATAGATATTTATGTATTAAGGGCATAATCAAAAGATTATAGCTCGAGGGAATGTTAAAAGCCTGACGCGAAGCGGAGGGCTTTTATATTCCTGAGAGCCATAATCTACAATTATGCCGTGGTACATCTAATGTTTTATTTTATTTTGCACCATGAAACTGGAACAAAATATTAAAAAGATTCAGTATTTTCGGCAAGTTTTTAAATGCAAATGCAGTGAAATAAAGTCGACAGTAGGCTAATTTGTTGTTACTAAGATACTGTGATATTGCTATTATATATCATGTCATGTGTTTGCTGTCAATCATGCTGCTTAGCATCAATGACATTTCCGTGCTATAAAGACCACATTACGCCCGCATTTGGAGGCGTATAAAGAACATTATGGTGGCAAAATAAAATAAATTAAATTATCAATTAGTGCTGGGATTTCGGTTTTTGAATATATTGCGTTTTGATATGCCCTAAGTAATCGAGCACATTATTTTACCATGTTATCTTTAATGTGTGCAATTGAATAGCAATCAGCGTATGGTCACCATTAGCGGTGTCTATGTTACTATGTCTAATAGTGATATTCAAACACACGTATATGCTAGTAAGTTTAAGTTTGCGATCGCTATCGCTTTGTCGAGGGACGTTCTCGTGACTTGTGTGCAACAAATATTTTTAAACTACCTTCTTGGTGATATAGAGCGTGTTTGATTTGATAGATGGGAGATTTCTCACTATCACATTCTAAGAAAATATTAATTGCAAAACGTAAAACTAAATTATAACAACAAAACATGTATCAAACGGCCCATGGACTAAATAATAAATCATTTTACAAGATATATAGCCACATCAGTCTAATTTTTGGGGTTAAAGGTAAAGTATTAAATTAGTTGATCAATATCACTGAGAACAGTCTCTGGCGTATGAAACAAAAGATTAAGATACTACAACCTGTGAGCATTGTAATAATATACATGTGCTAAGTAAGAAACGAATAAAAATGCGTCGAAGTGACCATTTGATGGAATGTATTCTAATGGACCCAAGTTGGCCAATTGACAGCTAGATTTACGGTTTCTAGTTGTACAACGCTAGTGATCAAAAACGGTGTTTGGAAACTCATAATGGGAAATTTTGTTTTAAAAGGGATGCCAATGAGACAGTTGGAAAGGATGTCAGGACGCATTTTGTGTGCGTGCGCGCGTTTGTGTGTGCTTGCGTGCGTAGGTATGTGCGTGCGAGCGTGCGCGTGTGTGTGCGTGTGTGGCCTAGTGGCCTAACAATACACTTTCATTCAATAAGTATCGCGGCAAACGTTAGAAGATAGAGGTTAAATTTATTTTCTTCCTAATTTTTCCACTTTTACAAACGTCGTGTAATTTAAGAAGAAATAAAATACTGTTTTTAGTTCACGAGTTATTAAGAAAGTGGGGGGAGGGGGGATAAACAAGAATCTATCAGTTTTTAGTTGATAAATCCCCTCCCCCACTTTCTTACAAACTCGTTAACTATTGTATAAATCACCTATTGTAAGTAAAAACTTACTACCTAAGTTCTAGCTCGTCACATAAACTAAACCCAACAACCAATGTACTTTTAACTTCAATTTAGCGCCCACACCACAGTAGCTTGCGAGGTACTGTCCTCATTATCAAAAATTCCTTATCTTTTTCCAGTCAACCTGCAACATCTCGAATGTGTTGCCGCGACGGCGCATTTTCCCCTTCACCATCTTCAGTTATTACAATCCTCTTGAAGAAGACATTTCCAATGAGCTGCTGGATAACATCTCTGGCAACTCCAATACAATCCTCCTAGGAGGTCTTAATGCCCGCCATACACAATTTGGAAGTACAACAACCAATATAAATGGTATCCGCCTTTCCCACAATATTCTCATCTTGTCATCGTTCTGTATAAGGAACACCGATCCAGCCTTTATTAGCCTCTATAGTTGATCACAGTGTATGCACCGAGTCACTAATTCAGCGTGTAGTCACAGATTGTCTCTTACGTGAAACTGTGAAAACGTCCCGTTTCTCCTCCTCCAACACTCATCATCCGAAAAGATTTTTAAAACGAAAATGTCACCCCTCACGGTGTCAAGAGAACGGTCACGGCATAATCTCCATTGTCAGGGAAGCGGTCGAAGCCTCAATTCCAAAAAAGTGTATTGATTTCTCCGGTAAGCCTCTACCACAATGCACTGTCACCTTGACCAAAGGGAAGAAGCGAGTATATTGCGAATTCTTGAGATCAAGAGACCCCGCTTTCAAGACCGATTATAATCGACAAAACGGCCTAATCCGGCGTGAATTCAACAAATATACCAAAGAAAAATGGATCTGGACTACCTCTAAACTCAATTATAGAGATGGAAAGAACTGGCGCCCATTGAATGTACTCACCAAACGAAAAACTAACTCCAATCCCACTTAACCGTTCCTCAGAACAACTTCATTTCTAGCGACCATGGTAAGGCCGAGCACTTCCGCCTTTACCCATAATTCGGCCTCACTTCTACGACAATTTTAAAAACCGCCTAGAGCAAGACCTTGAGGATTTTCGGAAGATCCAACTGTCCCATATAATCATAGACGAAAAAGACCAATTTTACTGCCTAATCACTCCCATACAAACTACTTCAAAAAAGGCAAAATATCCGCACCTCGGCAAGGCGGACTCAACACAATGATGCTGAGACACCCACCACTCTCAGCTATTTGGCAATTAACGTGCATATAATAGTACCTCCTCAAAAACTACTACAACTTGACAAAACCCACATCTTACACCTCCCTCCTCAGTTGCCTAGGGAAATGTCTTGATCAGATCCTATTTACAAGGCTGAGATACTATCTAGAATGTAATCAGCTTCTACCCGACAGCCAATTCGGCTTTCGACCAAGCAGAACATGTCAAGACCCACTACATAAATTCCTTAGAGAAACACCACAAGCCTTTAATCACCCCCATTGTAAACCCCGCCGTACTCTTAGACATAAAGAAAGCTTTTGACAAAATCTGACATGCGGGTCTAGTACATAAACACCAAGTAGGTACTCCCATCAGTTTACGAAGCTACTACTGAGGTATTCAAGAGGTGGTACGGTACGAGTCCTATTAAGCTCAGCCCACTTTCAAAATTTCACTCTACCAGCAGGCATACCCCAGGGAGCTGCTTTGGTCTCAATATTCTACCTTACCTTTGCACACAACATTCCTAGGACGATAACACCACTAAGTATCACACACACGCACGCGACCCCACCCACCCACCCTTCCACCCACCCACCCACCGACGTATTTTAAGTTTCATTCATCTTGCTCAAATAATATAATTAGATTTACATTATCACGAATTAATTGAATTAATGAATTTTACTGTAAGTTTGACCTAAATAGAAACAGTCAATATTGCTATGTGTACCCATAGAAGAATATGCCCTTATGTTATTTTGCTTTTCATATTCGATATGATAGAAAAATTAAAATAGAGTTTGATTTTGCGCAAGTAGGTCCAATGACATCTTGATTATCACTTCAGGTAAAGTAACCTATATGCTTCATTGGAAGTAAGATTTCCTGTAAAAGTTTGTACTTGTTTTGATTCCATGTCTTATAATATACGTACACATTATAACATAACAAATAAAAAACTCGGGTTGTGTGATTGGTATATTAATACTTACGAAACTTATTGTAAGTTGAGAACCCTTTTTAACAGGTGTGAGGTAAGCAGAGATGTGTCCATGGATATAATCAGTAATGCATTTGTTTGTTTCTCTTGTTGGACGCTGCTAAACTTTATAGGTTTAATAATTAAAATACAACACAAAATTGAGAAAGTTGGACATTAATACCACAGGTAATCTGAATAACACTAAACAGCTTTATTGATTTGTATATTTAAGAAACCAAAATGTCTGTTTAATTTCAACATAAAATAACTAAAACGGCATCTCTCGTAAGGCTTTGCGATATTAAATAACTTCTAATTTAATGCATATAATATATCTTTACTTAAAATTCAAATTGCAATATGGTCAACCCTGTATTTAATACTAAAACGTATACCTGACCTATAGGTTATCACTCAAATATTTTAGAAACCGAAGTCAGCTGTTTCTTTAACCGTATCAAAACAACACTATACTGATTTGTTATTTACTTAAACGTATTTTTGCAAGAAAAGAATACGTATTACTTACATAAACGTCACCATAGTAGCAGTTTGTATCGCTTATTCACGATTACTTGACGATAATCCTCCATTATTCCAAATATGTGGCTCAATGGTATGTATACTGTAAACGACTTTTCTCCATTTTGCTCATCGAATTCTACTTGTAATGGTTCCTCATTCTTTGGTGACCACCCCCAAATGGCTTAATACCTTGCTCTTGCTTGCCGGATAAGAAATATATCCCTTAAGTATAGATGTTATGCCTAGATTTCTACAAACATCCACTATTTGACCACCTAACTCATAACGAATTTCTTCGGAAAGAAGAAAGTTGGGAAAATTATTGGTTAAGTTGCATGATCTTTTATCATCTTCTTTTTTGATCTCCAGCTTACCTTTGCGTAGGGAGCAATATGGTTGAAACATGGTGTGATTATAGGGTATGTAAGAGAAAAATGTACATGTATATATGTTCTGGAATGAAGTAGAGAACGTGTTGAACGTATGTAAGCCAAACGAAAGAGTGATGATAGTGGGGGATATGAACGGATGTGAGGGTGTACAGAGAGTACACAGTGAACGCGTTCTAGGAAAGTCCGGAGACCAAAGAGTCAATGAGAATGGTGAACACCTGCTGAACATCTGTGTGGAGAGAAACCTGTTTGTATCCAATACGTGGTTTAAACATAAAAAATGTGCATATGTGTACATGGCAAAGAGGTGAATCTAAAAGTATGATAGATTTGATAGTGTATGTTGAACGGCTTACAAACCTGGTGAAAGACACAAAAGTAACGCACGGATCGGAGGGTAGATCGGACCACTTTTGGTTGTATCGAGAGTTTGTTTAGGGCAAAATTGGGTCTGGAGAAGGAAAGCAAACGTAGTTCGAACGTCCAGAATTAGGGTTGACAAATTAGTGGATAATGGTGCGAGAATTAAATACGCAGATGCTGTGATTAAGGAGTTAAATGTGAATGAAACAGTGTAGAACGAACAAATAAAAGACATTCACGTTGAAAGTGCATGGATAAGCTTGAAAAACTGTTGTCAAGTGTGCCGTGCGAATATGTGGAAGAACGACTGTAGGTAAACAGAAAAATGTACTTGGTGGAATGAGTCGGAAAAGAAGGCAGTATGTAAGAAAAAAAATGCGTACATGGCAATTATTGCTGCAAAATATGAGACTAAGAAGAAGCAATTGTACGAGGTGTACAGATTAAGAAACAAAGAAGCGAAGGAGGCAGTGAGAATAAGTAAAGAGGAAGTGCTGGCTGTGGAGGGAAACAAAAAACACTTCTGAAAATGGGTCAAAAATACAAAACGTGGCCCAAAACTGAACGCTGCAGGAGTGATGAATATTAGCAACGAAATAGTATGGGACAATTGTGATGTGAGGAAATGCTGGCAAGACAATTTCGGAAAGCTGTACAGTAGTAAGGAAAGTAAGAATGAAGGGTTAAGTAAGGAGAATATAGAAGGAATGATGAATGAAACTGAGAAGGATATTGGGATAAATTAGGTAGAGAAAACCGTAGGAAGGTTGAAAAACGGCAAGGGAGCAGGCGAAGATGAAATCACTGGTGAAATGTTAAAGTAAGGTGGTGCAAAGCTTATACGAAGATTGCGTGAATTATTCAATGTATGCCTTATATGTGGAAAAGTGCCGAGTGATTGGAAGAGCGCGATCATTGTGCCATTGTATAAGGGTAAGGGGTACAAGAGTTATTGTAAGAACTACAGAGGAATAAGTTTGCTCAGCGTATCTGGTAAAGTATTTGGAAGAATACTGATTAATAGAGTACGAGAAACTACACAAACTAAGATTTGGGATGTGCAAGGTGGCTTCATACCAGGGAGAGGATGTGTCGATCAGATAGTTGCTCTCCAGCAGGTGATCGAAAAGTGTTTAAGGGTAAAAAGGAAGTTGTACTGTGCGTTTGTAGATCTGGAGAACGCATATGAGAGAGTGAATAGGGAGAAGCTCTGGGAAATATTAAATGAATATAGCGTAAATGAAGGTCTAATAAATGGAATAAGGGTAGTATAAAACTGTAGTCGGGCATGTGTTAGGGTGAGAGGAGATGTGAGTGAATACTTTAATATTGAGCAAGGAGTGCAACAAGGCTGTGTGATGTCGCCGTGGTTGTTCAATGTATACATAGATAAATGTCTTAGACAAGCATGTACCGATACAAATGGTGTAATGGTTGATGACGTAAATGTACGACTTCTGGTGTATGCAGATGACACAGTCTTATTAAGTGACAGTGCGGATGAACTGCAAACCGCTCTTAGGAAGTTTGACACAGTCTGTGAGAGCATAGACCTAAAGGTAAACGTGAACAAAACTAAGATTGTGGTATTCAATCGGGAAGGTGGAAAGGAGAGTACTCTGCAAGATAAAATTGTGGAGCAAGTGGACGAACTGGTATATCTCGGTAGAATGTTTACTGCAGATGGCGCAATGGAAGGCGGGATTGGACGAAGGGTCAATGCTGGAAGGAAAGTGATTGGAAGTATATGGACGATAATGAGAAATGAAAACATGAGCCTATCTGCGAAACGAGCAATCTATAATGGCGTGTTCATCCCGTCAGTACTGTATGGAAGTGAGACGTGGGTATGTAAAAAAACACGAAAGAAAAATAAATGCCGTGGGTATGAGATTCTTCCTGACAAGGGCATATAGTAAAACGAGAAGGGACAAGATAAAGAATGAATGCATGATGACGGAGTGTGGCGAGGAAAAGACGATGATGGATAAATATAAAAGTTGTACATTACGTTGGTTTGGTCACATTAAGAGAATGAACAACGCAAGATTAACGAAACAAATATATGTGGGTGAGGTTAGAGGAAAGGCCGGGCCTGGTAGGCCGCGTAAAACTTGGCTGAATGTAGTATATATATATATATATATATATATATATATATATATATATATATATATATATATATATATGTATGTATCTGTGTGTGTGTGGGTGTGTATAGGTGTCTATGGAAATCGCTTGAAATCTGTAGTTCGTATGTTTGGAAACAATCGTAACACTTGAATTAGTTTTGTATTGATTTTTTATATAATTATACAAAATTGTTACGGTTAGTTTGTTGTTTATTATTGCTTTTATCTTTCAATTGTGTTTTTTGTTTCTTTCAAGTTATAAGAATCGCTTATGTTAAGTTTCGAATAAGAATTACTAGTACTAACAAGTTTATCTTTAAAGTAATCATTATTCTCTGAACCAATTATTTTGTTCTTGTATGGGTTTATTTTGTAAATTAAATAAATAAATTACAATATGACTATGTATTAATAAACAAAATTTGTAGTATAGAAATTGTTATTGAAAATAAGTATCACATTATATAGGAATGCTATAGGAAAGCCTATAAAAAGAGTTATTACTTAAAGCCATGGCCTACTACACTTTTAATTAAAAACAATTAACTTTGAGTTACAGTACGGTTATGGAAAGGGCTAGAACTAGAAAAAGTAACCGCTAACAGGCATTAAAAAAGATAGGCAAGGAGTGCCTAAGTTGTTTTCCTTTACCTGTGTTAATAAGAATCCCATCGAATTTAGACCACGTTGCATAAATACTTATATCTTCTACGAGAATTCTTACGTATTAAACTAAAATGAATTATTCATATCATAATTAATTATTAGATGTAAATGTTTTGCCAAATTATGTCTAAATAGCTTTCTGTATAAATATTTTTTTATATACAAAAAGAATATTGAATAAACTCAATTTAAATGAGTAATTATAATATCACACTAATATCAAAATATTAAACTCAAAATAGTATTTTGATGACGTTACTTGTAAAATAGAAGTATCCTCAACTATATTTTCAATGCGCATTATCTCAAAGAAAGCTGTATGTAATCTTTCGAGCATCCTTTTGAATGTGAAGCGTATAGTACAAAGCACTTTACTTCCTGGAAGACACACTTATTGCACTATTCAAAGTGTACTTACAGGATGGTGTCGTCATAAATGTGTGTGTGACGGGATGTCATATGCACAAATAGAGGCACGCAAACTCTTTTGTTCTATCTCGTTGTTTATTTTTAAATAAGACATTGGTTAAACCATACATACGTGTTACCTTTTTTAGTATGGAAACTTAATTATTATTTCATTTTATTATTATTACTCGAATGAGTAAACATGCTTTAAGATATTTTTCAAACGTTAGGTTAACAAATGTCTTTGATTATATTTACATAAATACCTACTAGAAAAAATTTACATATTTTATTTTGCAAACCAAATATTTGCATTACTTCTTTCACGTGTCTACATTTATTTATCTGAGAAAATAGTCACATACTTAAGTGTGTGTGTGTGTGTGTGTATGTATATAGGTATATGTATAGTATGTTACGTCCTAATAAGTTAAATTTATGCCATGATAGTCATCACGCATACCTACCTTCTTGATGCAATTTTAATGTCAAGTAGAAAAGCACTGCGTTCGTGATGTGACTATTTATTCAATTTTGATTTTGTTCTATTAAAGTTATAGATATTTGGTAGCTGCATTACAAATATTAATTAATTTCAGTAGTATGTAAATGTAAACTTTCACCATTATTACACATTAAAATATAGTTGGTACACTTAATCAACGGCGAAAATGTGAATAACATCCGATATGCAGATGATACCGTTATAATGGCCGAAAATCTAGAAGATTTACCCAAGAAGAATCCCAAGAAAAGAAAACTTATGGTAATAACAAAAAACATATATGTTAGAGACAATCTCATTCTTGACAATGTCCAAATAGAGAGGGTGTCAGAGTACAAATTTTTAGGAACATGGACAAAAGACGATGGCAACGAGACAAAAGAGATAAAATGTCGTATTGAAATAGCAAGAACAATTTTTAACAAGATGAGAACATTTCTTTGCAACCGTGATGTCACTATCAATCTACGACTTAGAATGCTCCGCTGTTACGTCTTCTCCACATTACTCTACGGCATTGAAGCCTGGACGTTAAAGCAAAACAATATAAAAAACATAGAAGCATTCGAAATGTGGTGCTATCGACGTCTAATGAGAATATCATGGACAGAACATAAAACAAATACTGAAGTGCTAAAACAAATAAAGAAAGAAAAAGAGGTTCTGAATATAATCAAAAAACGAAAATTAGAATATCTGGGCCACATTATGAGAGGGGAAAAATGCTCACTGCTGAGAAACATCATGCAAGGCAAGATTAAATGGAAACGTTCCGTGGGTAGACGAAGAATATCTTGGTTGCGGTATCTCCGCGAATGGTTTAAATGCAACTCAAGAGAATTATTCAGAAGAGCAGTAGACAAAGGCAAAATAACCATGATGATTGCCAATCTCGGTTGGAGTGGAACAACAAGAAGAAGAAAATGAGTAAATGTGAATATCAGATTAGCGCTTATATTCATACAGCTCATGCGGTTATATACCTTTCTCGTTCTTATACAAGACATTTATGATAGAAGGTAAGAGTGCATCTAGTTTTCCTAAGCGTGGGCTGTGAACTAACAAGAACGCTCTATGTTATAAGCGTTTTGAATTGTGCTGCGTGCGCCAAAAAGAATATCAATAGTTAAGTCAAGTTTAACGCGGAACGGAAAACATCCACCTAAAAACGTAATGCAGTGACTCTCTAAATGTTTCACTTTATTAGAGAAACACCTTTACCTAATGAATTTTCAATAATAGGTAGGTACCTATATGCAAACACTTTCATCTGATAATAAAGACAAGTACAAAACGAATGGGCCATAAATACGTGATTAACATAATTGCGTCTTTTTAACACTTATGAACGTATTTATTAATCGAAATTGCTTTTTAATGAATCACTTATAGGAGTAGGTTATTTTTATGAAATTTTCAGTGGACGGTTACAGAAAGTAGTTTAAAATGCTTACTCATCTATTTTGTTTTTTTTACGGTGTATTTTTATATTTAACTTATACAATCTAAACGATAACACTTACAGCCACCTTCGTCAGTAGTAATACTATCTTTCAAAATTGTTAAAGATGTTAAACAATTTTGTGAAATTTGAAAAATTGAAAACGCAAACATAAGTCTGGTATTAATATAATAAAGCCAACTATGGAATACAATTATAGTAAAGTATAACTAGATCATTAATAGTAGTACACAGGCACCTTGGCCGCCATCTTGGATTTTGACGTCACAAGACCGCCCACGTGGGAGATCGTATTTTCCACCCCTATGGTTTCTTTTCGGAGGCCTTTTTCAACCCCTTGATGGAATTTTCATCCCTAATTACGGCCTTTTCGTTTTTACTCGACCACGTGTAGGACGCGTTTTTTTCACCCGTGTTTTTGACGGCTTCTTTACGGAGGCCTTTTTCAACCCTTGATGGAATTTTCAACCCTAATTATTTTTGGTTGTATTAAGAGCCATTTTTGACAGCCACGTGAGGGGCACATTTAGGTCTTGGGATTGGTTTGGAGTTGGGATTGGGGCAGGATGTTGGCTTCTTTTCGGGGGCCTTTTGCCACCCTTGGTCGGAGTTTAACCCTTTTGGTTGTATTAAGAGCCTTTTCGGCAGTTCAGCCTGGAGGTTAGGCAATTATGCGTATACTTTTAATTCCTATCTACAGATTGTAACCTTACGAAATTTTGTTTATACATTGTGGTTGTCTTCTAATAAGGGGCTCTAATGCTAACTTACAAGACAGGTGTAAGCCTTCCCCCTATTGCTGTGTCTCCTTGGTGTATGTGAGCTCTAACCTAATCTTATAAGACAAGTGTATGCCTTCGCCCCCTGTCGCGGTCTTTTGTTCGGCGAACATTAACGAGCGCGCCAGCGCACAAGACCCTAGGCAAGCAGCGTTCTCGTTTCTCGTGTGTTTCGCTCTTTAAAGTGTAACTGTCATCGTGTGAGCATTATGATAATGTATTCTCCTGTTTATGAGCCAACATCAATGGACATTAGAGATTTTACTGACTTGTTAATAAACTATTAAAACATAACCGTTCAAGATAATGATGGAGACCATGACGTGGATGAGCTGAATGTATCTCACATCCAAGGTGATGGTGATTATTCACAGAAGAGGAAAAAGAGCGATGAGGTAGAGGAGAAGGACGAATCTCAAAACCATGATGATGATGGCGACGAATCACGGTTCAAGAAGAAGAAGAAGACCGATAAAGGATGTTATTAAATAAAAATGATGTGTTGTTGTTTATAATAATAATAATATATTTTCAAACGCTAAGCTCTCCTTCAATTTTGTTAATAAACTTGTTTTTCCTGACGGGGTTCCCCCCGTCTAGATTCATGTTTGCAGCTTTACGAGTTTTCGCGTTAGCGTGTTTTCGTTCTGTGTGTTTTCGTTTGTGTGTTTTCGTGTTTGCGTGTTTCTGCGTTAGCGTGTATTCGTGTTTGTATGCTTTCGTGTTAGCGTGTTAACGTGTTTTCGTTTGTGTTTTCGTTTGTGTATTTTTGCGTGTTTGCGTGTTTCCATGTTTGTATGTTTTCGCGTTTGCGTGTTTTCGTGTTAGCGTGTTTTCGTTTGTGTATTTTTGCGTGTTTGCGTGTTTTCGTGTTTGCGTGTTTCCATGTTTGTATGTTTTCGCGTTTGCGTATTTTCGTGTTAGCGTGTTTTCGTTTGTGTGTTCTAGCGTTAGCGTGTTTTCGTGTTAGCGTGTTTTCGTTTGTGTGTTTTCGCGTTTGCGTGTTTTCGTGTTAGCGTGTTTTCGTTCTGTGTGTTTTCGTGTTTTCGTTTTGTGTGTTTTCGTGTTTGTATGCTTTCGTGTTAGCGTGTTATCGTGTTAGCGTATTTTCGTTTGTGTGTTTTCGTGTTGTGCGTTTTCGTGTTTGTGCGTTTTCGTTTGTGTGTTCTAACGTTAGCGTGTTTTCGTTTGTGTGTTCTAGCGTTAGCGTGTTTTCGTCTTAGCGTGTTTTCGTTTGTGTGTTTTCGCGTTTGCGTGTTTTCGTGTTTGTATGTTTTCGTGTTTGCGTGTTTTCGTGTTAGCGTTTGCTCCTCGTGCTGAAACATTGATAGTCGATTGTATGTAGTTGTAGGAAATATTGTGTTGACTAAAAACCATAATTGGAAACGCTGCTTGCGTTGTCCAGTCCGTGGAACTATGTTTAATTAGCTTTTTGACAGATGTATTTATGATAAGGTCAGGCTTGCATGTAAAGTAATATAGAGGTGAAACTAGGTAGCTAACGTGTTTTGTTGCTACATGCATCACAATACTGAAGATTCTGTTTATGTATTAGAAAACGAAATACAGTCCGAAACAGAATGCAGATAAAATTGAACGAAATGACTACGGTATAGCTTCTGAGAACGAACTGAAAGATTTGAAGAGCCGTGCTGAAACCAGTTAATTTAGGGATAACCTCATGTCCATGTAACAATAATAATAGTGTCTGATAAAAACAGTCAGGGGTTATTAGCTGCTTTATAGGTTGTTACAATATAATCGTTCAAGGTGAAGACGATGAAATGAATGTATCTCAAAATCTCGATGATGGTGATGTGCTCTCTATGAAGTTTAAAATAAATTAGATTAAGTCACTCTTATTTCAGATTAGAAATTTTAAAGCGTTTAGTTAACATTGCTATTAATCTCAACTGATAAAAATCCATATAACGTGAAGTACAATTGATTGCATAGAAAGGAGAATATATTTTAACATGATATTAATGCATTCCATAACAATAGTTTATGTAATCTCAAGATTCAAATTATTTAAAGTAATATATATATATATATATATATATATATATATATATATATATATATATATATATATATATATATATATATATTTTATGATTGGACCTGAACAGGCTAAATAAGACCTATCGTGCTAAAGCACTCAGGAACACTTAGAGGGATAATGAATTGCCAATAGATGCCTATGAACAGCTACCTCAAATTTTCTCATATCATAAGTGAGAGGAAAACAGGAACTAGGGAGATCATTCCAGAGTTTAGAAGCCGTGTAGAAAAATGTGGATTGCACCCGTTTGGTACGACAAGTGGAGATTTGTACTGCATACTGATGATGTGAATGAGCGAACAGAGTGTTTCTCGCAAAGATAGCCGGAGATGGTATCAAAGAATGTAATTCAACAGCACAATAGCCGTTGTAATAACGATAATACAAAGAAAGAACTGAAACCATACTTCTATGCTCAAGGGACTGTATGTGAGAAGTTAAGGACGGGTCATTTATAGGCCTAATCGCTCTCTTTTGAATACGATCAACGATATCGAGAGCGTATTGGGGAGCACTAACCCAAAGGTGAGAATTATATTCCAGATGAGGCCGAATTTGGGCCTTATACAGCAGAAGGAGTTGTCGAGAGGTAAAGTACTGCTTAGATCTGTACAAAACGCCTATTTTACGAGCAGCTGTTTTGGTAGCTGACAGAAGATGGTCAACCCATGAGAGATTTGAAGATACAGTCATACCCAACAGAGTAATAGAGTCTGAAAACTTAAGAACTGAGCCATTCATACTTACAACAGGAAATGATCGATCTTTTTTGGCGGACATAAGGCAACACTGAGTTTTGTTAGCATTAAATTTAACTAGATTATTGCTTCCCCATTCGAGAATACGTTGAATGTCTTTGTTGATGCCATTTTAGCTTTAATGTCTTGATTTGACATAGAAGGTGGATTATCACTATGAGTAGACACTATGAGTAGTATTTGTAAGTATTCTGAATGTAAATTTATAAGTACAATATAATTGCTAAATACGAGTAGCAGTAATCAGGTTTTGTGTATTTCTTTCTAAATTAGTTAATGATCGGAATGCAATAGCTACTTTATATCCAACCATTCATAAAACGTGTTTAGTGAGACTACATGTGGATACGTTGTATAAAAATATTTCAGTTCAACATATGGTTATTATTAGAACAACTAAAAGAAAAAACACTTGTAAAGGTAAACGTATTATTTTTACTTTTACTTTTACTTTTTTACTTGATATTGCTAACAGAAATGTCGATAAATATTTTTGAAATGTATTATTACTCTTCTAGGATGACGTCATAAAATCAGATATACAGATAGTTGGTACGTATTCGTGGATTTAAACTTGTAGATATTGTTAATTTGCATATAATAATAAAACCATTAAAACCTTTTGCCTTTTATTTCCATTATATCAGTTTGATATTCTTAAAAACATGTTAATTTAATTCAACTCAATGTTATATATATATATATATATATATATATATATATATATATATATATATATATATATATATATATAAAGCATCATTGCACATTGCATTAGGGTAGAAATTATTTATTATTTCAGGTCATATTTAATTTAGATTTTAATGTATTCAGTTTTGAATTGTAATCTGGTTTCCGCAAACTGTAAGACATGATTTCGGTTGATTGATTGAGATTGGCCTGATTGATTTGATCGATCATGATTTGTTTGAGATTGATTGATTAATTAATTAATTAATTGATTTGTTTGTGTGTGAGAAAGAGCCGAAAGAGAGAGAGAGAGAGAGAGAGAGAGCAAGAGAGAGGTGTGCATGACCAACTTCTATTATAGAAAATGTTCATTATTCTATACGCCACTAGCTGGCGCTAAAATCAATTTTAACTCAAAGGGGCTAGGGTGCAGACCCTGATACAAGTCCTGTCTTACAAGGCTGGGGCCAACTTATTAGAATACAATTTTTTTATGACGGGGCGAAGGCCTACAACTGCAACATTAAGTTAGAACCCACATACAACTGCACCAAAATCCCGCGACATGGGGCGAAATTAGGTTACAGCTCACATACACCAAAGAGACACAGCAATGGGGGGAAGGCCTCCACCTGTCTTACAAGTTAGCATTAGGGCCCCTTATTAGAATACAACCCCACTGTATAAACAAAATTTCGTGAGGTTACAATCTGTAGATATGAATTAAAAGTATACGCACAGTTACCTAACCTCCAGGCTGAACTGCCGAAAAGGCTCTTAATACAACCAAAAGGGTTAAACTCCGACCAAGGGTTGCAAAAGGCCTCCGAAAAGAAGCCAACATCCTGCCCCAATCTCAACTCCAAACCAATTCCAATGCCTAAATGTGCCCCTCACGTGAGCAAGTACAAAAAAGGCATGGCTGTCAAAAAAGGCTCTTAATACAACCAAAAATAATTAGGGTTGAAAGCTCCATCAAGGGTTGAAAAAGGCCGGAAAGAAGCCGTCAAAAATAGGGGTGAAAAAACGTGTCCTACACGTGGGCGAGTAAAAACAAAAAGGCCGCAATTAGGGATGAAAATTCCGTCAAGGGGTTGAAAAAGGCCTCCGAAAAGAAACCATAGGGGTGGAAAATACGGTCTCGCACGTGGGCGGTCTTGTGACGTTAAAATCCAATATGGCGACCAAAGTGCCTGTGTACTACTATTAATAAATTAAATATTGTTAAACTGCCTCAAATATGACAAATCAGAACATCCTGTAATGGTCCAAGGCTAACAGTGAGAATAAATTTAGCAAAATTTAATTAAATTATGATGTAATGAAAACACAATGTAGTATGTCTTATATAATTTTTAATTTTAAGTAACTACTTATGTTAAATTATAGTGTTGTGCCAATTTAACATATAATTGGTAAAACATTTACTTCAAGGTTTAGGAAAAAACAGTAACAAATCTAGACATACTAAACACTAAAATTAAAATTTTAACTACAAGATGCCAACCCCTATTTAAACAGAGATTTTCTTCTTGTTTAATGAAATTATTAGGATGTTTGTATATCTCAACAGCTTTACGTTCTAAACGTACACGATAATGAGTTTGTCTTGAAAATATTTTTTAATTTTATCAAATTGAATATCATGATTTAAGTTATGTAATCATGGTTAGCTACTGCAGATTTTTCTGATTGACCTAATCTATAACATCTCACATGTTCTTTAGGCCTTGTATTAAAGCTGCGTTTTGCGGTTCCAATGTATACTTTGTCATATGAACAATATAACTTATACACTCCGGAAGATGATAATGGGTTTGAAACATCTTTAGGTGACCTTAAATGTTCATTAATTTTTCTTGTAGGTTTAAAAAAAGTCTAATGTCGTGATTAATTAGGAATTTTTCAATTCTATCTGTAACATTAGTTATAAAAGGAAAGAAGCAGTACCAACGTTAAGAACTAGTTTTTCTTTATGGTTATGTCATGCAGGTGTAATAACATTATTATATCAGTAAGTGAATGTCCATTAGCTTTTAAGGATCTTGTTAAATATTTACATTCAGGATCATAAATTCGTTTTGTCCGATCCACTAAAGGTATTTTAAAATTAAGAATAAGATTTTCATTACACCAATTTTTTGACGTGGACGGTGGTTTGATAATTTATGAAACTATCTATCAGCGTGTGTCGGCTTTCTGTAAACCTTAAAAGATAAAGAATTATTCGTTTTTGATATTAATATCTCAAGAAATGGTAAACTTCCATTAATTTTTTTTCCATGGTAAATTGGATACTAGGATGTATACCGTTTATAAAAATTAAAAATTCGTGTAGTGCTTCTTCTCCATGTCTCCAAATAACAAATGTATCATTTACATATCTATACCAAAAGGACGGTTTTTTAAGTGCAAAAAATTATTCCAAATACATTAAAAGAAGTTTTAATAACAAACAAGCTAATAATATTTATAAAATAACTGGAAATGCTCTTCTGCGTAATCGCATACATATTACTAGGTAGTGATTGGATAAAAGTAATATGATTCATTCATTAACCTTGAAATCTATGGAACTAAACGTCAAAAAGCAAAATTTAATAAATTATTCAAGCAGCAAAATAGTAAAAAAACAGGTATAAACCTTTCTGATCACATTTTTTTAGATGAGAATTATATATTGAGAATTCTATTAAATCGTTACCTTTTCATGCTGCGAATGAAGTTAGATTTAAAACTGTTAACATATTACGTAAAACAAAACCTCCAAAGAGCAACTTATTTTTTCGTCAATGCCGTGCTTTATGTGATCTTATTCGTAATGAAAATATAATAATATTACAATCAGATAAAGGTAATACAACTGTTATATTAAATATTCATGAAGAAATAAAAAAGAAACTAACTAACTCTAAGTTCTTTCACCAAAACTAGTTTTTGACAAAAGTCCATAAACCTAATGTTCCTTTAAGGCATATTGTTACTGCAATTGGTTTTCCTACATATAATCTTAAATTTCTATTACAACCGCATATATTAAAAATTATATTACAAATTTTGCCGACTTTATTGAAAAAATACATAATTTCAAGATTGAAGGGGGTGATATAATGGCCAGTTTTGATGTTGTTTCACTTTTTACAAAAGTCCCTCTAAAAGAAACTCTTGAATGTATTGATCATATTTTATATAACTATTCTTTTTCAGCACTGTCTTACTACCACTTATTTTTAGTGAAATAATAAATTCTATGTGGAAACATTTGAAACATTAACGTTACAATATGCACCTAAAAAACCTTTAGTTTGGTACATGACACATTTGTCAAAGTTTACAGAAAACCCATACACACTAATAGATACCTTGATAAATTTGCAAACCACCATCCACGTCAAGAAATTGCTGTAATTAAATCTTTAGTGGATCGAGCAAAACGAATTTGTGATCCTGAATTTTTGAAAGATGAATATAAATATTTAACAAAGTCCTTACACTTTCACTTACTGATAATAATAATGTTATTAAACCTGCTAGACGTAACCATAAAAAAAACAGTTTTTAATGTTGGTACTGCTTTTATTCCTTTTTTAGCTGATGTTACAGATAGAATTGAAAAAATCCTAATTAATCGTGGCATTGGGTTTGTTTTTAAACCTACACGAAAAATTAAAGAACATTTTAAGGTCACCTAAATAAGTTTCAAACGCATTATCATCTTCTAGAGTGTATAAGTTATCTTGTTCATGTGGAAAAGTATACATTGGAACCACAAAACGTAGTTTTTATACAAGACGTAAAGAAAATATGATATTTTGTAGATGAGGTCAACCAGAGAAGTCTGCGGTAGCTGACCATGACATTCAATTTGATAATATTGAACTATTTTCAAGACAAACTCAGTGTTATGTTTGTTTGTAACGTGAAGCTGTTGATATTCTAATAATTTCAATAAAGAAAAAAAAATCGTTTAAACAGGTTTTGGCATCTTATAGTTAAAAACAGATATAATGGTACGTCTTAATTTTAATGTTAATTTTAGCTTTTTAGCTTTGACTGTATTTTCTCTTAGACCTTAAAGTAAATGCTTTATCAATTATGTGTTAAATTACGACAGCACTATAATTTAACGTAATCAGTTGAAATTAAAATTAATTAAAACACAAAGATTTGATGGAATTTTAATTTTTATTTGTGAATGCTTTTATCGATTTCAAATTAAATACATCATAATTTGATTAAATTTTATTAAATTTGTTCTTTGGGTATGACAATTTTTACTGTTAGCGTTCGACCGTTAGAGGGTGTTGTTGAACTGCCTTTATACGTTTATCAAACTGTTATATTAATAGCAGGCTTATGTTTGCGTTTTGAATTTTTCAAATTTCACAAAATTGTTTTAACATCTATAACAATTTGGAAGATACTGACGAAGATTGTGTTATTGAAACGTTGAGATTGTATAAGAATACACCATAAAAGCCCAAAAAAGATAAGTATTTTGATTTTAGTAGCTGTAATAATAAAAATAATAGCATAAAATAATTTTCAGTACATAATTAATAATTATATAATAATTAATTGTGGATTTTGTAATACAATATCCTACCATAATTTTATCAGCAGATCATTTTTGCGGTGGAAAATAAAATTGCTTAGGTACTGTACGTCAATGTTATTCTTGTAAAAACGTACTTATAAATAAAATTAATGTTCTGTTACTTCGTGACATTTTGGCTAATTGGAACTATTTCATTATTAGTATTTCAATGCTCATGAAATAAATTGAAAATTTGTGTTTTTTAAACTATCTAATATTAGGCTAAATGTGAATCACATTTGACGCAGGAATGCACAGAAACTGTATGCATTCCCATTATATGAATTTGTAAAGCGAATATATTTGAATGCAAAGTGAGAATGTTGCACAGACTTGTACAAAACAAATTTTATATTTTATATTGGTGCTTGAAAATGAAATTTTTGTTAGATCTGATAATTAACCCAAATTCTTTCTTTAGATTTAATGAATAAAGCATATTAGGATTACGTTTTGTTGAGCATGCGGCAATAAAGTATGTACGAATATGATAACTACATTTTGCTTATTCCATTAAATGCAGTTTTCGGTTTATGAATTGACGGGAAATTGCACACCCCACAGAGTGTGTTATCTAATTAAACGTAGCGAGAATTTATTACAGCATTAGATCATTTGGCTTATGGCCTAGATTAGTGCATATCTTAAAATTAGCATCTGCTATAGCCTACTGTCGTTACGTCCAATACATTAATTAGGCATAAAAATTTTTAAAAGAGAACCGTTCATTCAATCCTTTAACCAAGATTATTCATGGAATTGCCTCTCTAATTTGACATAGCAAAATGATTTTATTATAATTAGTGATTTTATTTATTATTTTTTTGTTTGTATAGACGTATTTTGTAATAAATAATTTCTTTTTCTGTTTTAGTTCATTTAATCCTCAATTTCAAAATACATTTTGTAATTAATTCGTTGGCACTTAAATAATTCTAGTCCAATTGTAAAGGCAATAAATTTTGTTAAATAAGAGAAGACTTAATAGTTCATTTAACGTACGAATTTTAAATACTAAATTAATTATGACGTGATATCTTTTATAATGGATAAATTCGACAATTTTGTATGAAAGCGATTAATAATTTATCCTACTATACCAAATCTACCATTTCAAAGCTCCAATTCATGCGGAAGTGTAATATCGTCGATCTCAGTTCGTTACCTATTTTTTCTGACGCGATGTGAAACTCGGCAAATTTTCACATAACTAAAACAATGCGCACGTTTCTGTATTGTTTTTAGGATGTTGGCAGTAATGCGACTCATCATGTTCGATTGTTGTTTTTTTTTAATTCAACATTATACAATAAAAAAACAAAGGAGAAACACCTTGAGTGTAAACGTGAATATGAAAATCATAGTTACTACCCAAATTTACTATTTTTAAATAAGTTTATTAAGTTCTTTTTATATTGTTATTAATCTTAATTTATTTTTAGCATACACTTGATCAGTTTACGTTCACGCGATCAACACACACTTGTTATACCTTCAACCGGACATCTACAGTGTTATGTAATTATTGGGTAATGATGATGGTGATGAACATTTGGTGAAATAAAACACGGAGTCCTATATCTGTCTTACGAGATGGTATCGATGTTAATTATAATCACAGGTGTATTATCAAAATTGGAAATGAAAATCAGCTTGTTCATCTGTCCGCAGGCATTTGTCCATTTTCAATAACGACTTAGTGTATTCAAGCTTGTTTATAAATCTAAGACCCTTTTTGACAGAGGTATTTCCGATAAGACAGTCCTTGTATATAAAATAATATGGAGGCCTAATTTCAAGTTTGGTTATATTTGTTATTGTAGAGGTATTTTTACTAATTTAACTGTAAAATGTATTTCTACGGTTGTATGCAAAACTCGCCAATAGTGCCACACGTTAACTTGAGTGGTAGTACAACTGGATTTTGTGTGTAATGTCAACGTATCATTAGAATCACGTTGCTTTGTATGGATTTTTTTTGTCTTTATGGTTGTGTAATGATGATGATGAACATTGGGTAGAATAAAACACGATGTCCTATATCTACCTTACGGGATGGAATCGATGTTAGTTTCAAATTACAAGTGTATTATCAAAATTGGAGATGGAAGTGAAGTTCTTTATTTGCCCCCAGGCATTTGTCCATTTTCAATAAAGAATTAGTGTGTTCATAAATCTAAGGCCCTTTTGACCGATGTATTTCCGATAAGACAGTCCTTGTATGTAAAATAGTATAGAGGCCTGATTTCAAGTTTGGTTATAAATATTCGCTGTGATCTACCAAAATTTCTAGGATGTAGTTAAACCAAATCGGTATTTTTGAATTGAAAGTTGGTTTTTGGAAACTGTAACTTAAATCAAACGCTATTTTTGAAATGAAGGTTGGTTTTTGCAAGCTGTAAGTTAAATAAATTTGATATTTTAGGCTTGAGAGTTGGTTTTTGCAAGCTGTAAGTTAAATCAAACCGTTATTTTTGAATTGAATATTGGTTTTGTAAGCTGTAAGTTATGATTTGATTGATTGATTTTATTGAGATTAATGTGTTTTATATTAATTTGATTGAAATTGCTTTGATTGAGGTTGATTTGATTGATTGATTTGGTTGATTGATTTGGTTAATTGATTTGATTGAGCTTGATTTGCTGATGATCGTCTGTTTTCCCACGCTGGTGCCCTCACGTTTAGAGAGAGTACCAACTCTGAGCGTCGGTTAGTCTTATCTACAAAGTAAGCGGTACCTCATAGGTGTTAGGTATAGGTATAACTATTAGAGATATCAAAACCAATTTCGGTGTGGTAATACACGATCATTGGACCCACATTCTAAAAATATTTAGGTATATACAGGGTGATTGACAAAAATACGCCAACCCAAACCGGTGTTTTTTATGGAACACCTTGTATATTTTTGCAACTATACAGAATGATTAATGTAATTTTTCTCAATTTTTTCAAATGCAACACCCTGTATATACATTTCGATTCCCCGTGAAAAGTAGACACTAATTGATAATAGGTTTCATAGACATAAGACAGATCCTTATTGAGATATTGGCGCTTTATTTAAAAATATTGACATACAGAAGAACAAATAAAACAAAATCCAGAGCAAATCAGAAAATACGAATGGCAAATAAATTCTTTAACTGATAGGAAAACTGAATTAATAACTAAACAATAAAATAATTCTCTCCGCCTAAAAATAAGTTGAACAAGTAAACATAAACGAATAAAACCATAAATTCAAATTTATTGTTCAAAATGCTGACCACGCCTAGCTAAACACTTTGCAATTCGCCCGGTAAACGAAAGATTCACTCGCAATAACATTAAGGCGAAATGGATTGAAGCAGCTCTAATTTTATTTTTCATATCTTCGTTTGTGGTGGGAGGATGTTGGTAAACTTTTTCTTTAACGTAGCCCCAAATTAAGAAATCAAGGGGCGTAAGATTCGGTGATCTGGCTGGCCAGTTTTGCGCATCTCCTCGTCGTATCCGCCCCATCGGATAATTTCTATCGAGATATTGCCTAACGTTAATTGCATAGTGTCGAGGGGCATCATCAAGTTGAAACCACATCGTACGAATATTATCTACCTCGATATTTTCCAAAAGCTCGGGTAAACCATTTTCCAAATACTATAAATATCTTTCTCCAGTAAGACTCCCATCAAAGAAAAAAGGACCAGCCACATTAAAATTGATTATACCACCCCACCCATTAACTGACCATCGAGGCTGGTGATCAACAACTCTTAAGATGTGTGGATTAGTATCTGAATAGTGATGATAGTTATGTGTATTAATATTCCCATTATTGTGAAAAGTTGCCTCATCCGTAAATAGAATGTTATTAACAAATTTGGGTTCTTGATTGACTTTATTAGTTACCCATTGGCAGAAAGATTCACGATTTTGAAAATCTATTTCACTTAAAGCTTGATGTTGCTCGATATGATAAGGATGCAATTTGTTTTTTTTTTAATAAAGCTGCGAACTGTATTTCTATTTAGGTCTAGGTGTGTACTAGCTCTCTGGTACTAATTTGCGGATTTTCTATAAGATATTCCACAATTTGAAACTCAGTTTTTTTCATTTGAGCTTGTTTTTGCGTGCTTGGGATAACACACACTTCCTGAATTTATAAAGCTCTCAGCTACATTCATAAACGTGGCTGTCTTCTCTTTGGGTACACAGTACAAACGAGTAGCCAGCAAAGCATTTCATTGAGCTTCGCCGTATATAAAGATCGTATCGGCCATTTCTTCTTTGGAAAAACTCATTTTATACAAAAATTGACAGTCCAAAAACACACAAACTAATGGAACAGTATTTTAATGATTATACAAACGTCAAAACAATATATACAATTGTTCCTTTTATCACAAGCGGTTAGCCTATCTGATTTGTTTTGTTGAATTGTATTGTCATAGTAAATTTGTATTTTAGAATAGTTTAACGTAAAAGCGTCAATATCTCAAGAAGGGTCCGTCTTATGGTTATGAAACCTGTTATCAATTAGTATCTACTTTTCACGGGGAATCGAAATGTGGAAAAATATACAGGGTGTTGTATTTGAAAAAATTGAGAAAAATTACATTCTGCGTAAGTTGATCATTCTGTCAAGTGTTACATGTTTTCGAAAAGTTTCCCAGTTTGTTTGTTAGTAGACTAGACGATATCTGCAGAACAGTAAGGTGATACAGATATAAATTTCTATAATTTTATTCTAAATGTAACATTGAATCCAGAAATGTAAAAATATACAGGATGTTCCATTAAAAATACAGGTTTGGGTTGGCATATTTTTGTCAATCACCCTGTATATACCCAAATATTTCTAGAATGTAGGTCCAATGATCGTGTATTACCACACCAAAATTGGTTTTGATATATCTAATAGTTAAGGAGCCTGTATATAGTGAGGGAATCGTTACCTGAAGGTTATGAAGAAGCTTCGTGATTGATTTCAAAAATGACTGTCAAAACCGCTCACACAAAAAAAACACCAAAAATAGTTGTATTGATTAATTGACTTGATTAGTTGATTTGATTAGTTGATCTGGTCAAAGTACATGTCATAGGTTCATATAGGTAAGAATAGCACTAATCAGGTTATAGTTAGAGCGAAGGTCAATGACCTTCACACACTCTCTCCCTCTCACTTATTGTAATTCCCCATCTACCTGTCTCTTATACGTGTAAATATCTGTGTGGTCCAGTCGGCGCATGACAAAGTTAGTATATCACGACCTACAGATTACAAAATCAAATATCTCACTGGCTCGTTTCTACTACACCGGTAGTATAGCTATGCCCCTTCTGGACCACGCAGGGATTTACAATACGAGAGAAGCAGGTAGATGGGGACTTACAATAAGTGTGAGAGAGATAATGTGTGATGATCATTGAATTTCGCACTAACCAAAGCCTGGTGCCCTGGTTAGTGCAATTCTTACCTATATGAATTGAAAGTTAGTTTTGCAAGCTGTAAGTTAGATCAATTTGGTATTTTTGCATTGGGGGTTGGGTTTTGCAAGCTGTAAGTTAAGTCAAACCGGTATTTTAGAATTGAAAATTGGGCTTTGCATTTGTAAGTTAAACCAAACCAGTATTTTTGGATTGAAAGTTGGTTTTTTCAAGCAGTAAGTTATGGTTTGACTGAACTTGACTTGATTGAGATCGATTTGATTAATTGATTTCATTGATTGATTTGCTGATGATCGACTCTTTTGCCACGCCGGTGGGTGAGTACCAACTCTGAGTGTCGGTTAGCCTTATCTACAAAGTAAGCAGTCGATCATGGGAGTTAGGTATATGCATAGGGAGAATCGTTACCAGAAGTTAATGAAAAATTGTTAGCTCAGCTTCTTGATTGATTTGATTGATTGGTTTGACCCACCACTTTTAAGTATGACTCATAATTAAATTGGCTGCGATGTTTCCAGACAGAACAAAGGTTCCAGCCAAAACAAAAATTGCGTTTTTGCCAGACCAAGCAAAAATAACCGCCCGTAAATTGATTTGATTGACTGATTGATTTGATTGAGACTGATTAATTGATCTGGTCAAAGTACATGTCGTAGGTTCAAATCCCACTCGAGGTAAACTTTTGCATTTAAAAATTGATTTGATTTAATTGTTTCGATTAATTGATTACTTGATTTGATTTCAAAATTACTGACAAAAACAAAAAACGAAAATAACCGATAGAGATATGCGCTGCAGAGCCATTCTACTATTATTGTTTTTCGTTGCAAGTATTCTTGGAAAACTTGGTACGCTTTATCATATCTGGCAACAATTGAGACGACCGCATCTGGATGCTCATTAGAAACAAAAAGGATCCAGACAAGCCGCTAGCATTCTCGGTTGAAAGAATCGATCAGATTCACAGAGAAGTGATACTTGCCACACTGGGCAAGGTGTTACAGACGAAGAGGAGCTTCTTTTTAAGCGACACGTTAAAGATCGAAGTATACGTATCCAATCCCTCAAGTCGTAGCGGTCGAGAAAAGACGAATGGTGTTTCATTTGACAAGTTCTGCAACCACGACAAGTTGTGTCTTTTCAGAGCTATCGTTACTGTCATAGCCCATCTTCAGGTCAAGGATTCAGAATACGGAAACCATAAAGCTGAGTAGCACAGGTGGACTTGACCAATGGAGGCAAAATCGAATATATTAGAAAATTTGACGATGTACAAAAACTGCAAGTATATTGGCCCGTGCTGCCATAATAATCCACCGTGCAGCAGAAACAAAGTGCACGTCGAGTGCAACGACTGCTTTCGAGTCCAGTGTCTACAGCTGTACAGGTACCAATGATTGTGCAAGTCGCTAAGAAGATATTTTACGTGATAGTTGTCCGTATGGAAAAACATGGGTCCTCATAAGTATGGAGAGTCAATCTGCACAATATGTGCGGAAGAGTAACGAATTACACACCAATGTTTCATAGCAGAGATCCAACCAGAAAAAATGAAATTATAAAAAGACTTGGTATTCGTGTTTTACTATTCCGAGTGTAAGTAAGGTACTCCGTTAGAAGAAGACAACCAGGCTATGTTTAAACACGAATTAAATTCGTGTATCACTCAACAATAGTATAATGAAGAGATAAAAAAAACAATTTACAATACGAGAGAAGCAGGTAGATGGGGACTTACAATAAGTGTGAGAGAAAGAATGTGTGATGATCATTGAATTTCGCACTAACCATAGCCTGGTGCCCTGGTTAGTGCGATTCTTACCTATATGAATTGAAAGTTAGTTTTGCAAGCTGTAAGTTAGATCAATTTGGTATTTTTGCATTGTGGGTTGGGTTTTGCAAGCTGTAAGTTAAGTCAAACCGGAAGAGAGATAAAAAAAACAATTACGGTAAGCTATGAAATTTCATTATTTTGAATTGGTACATTTCAGATATGAAAATTTAAACCTTTTTTATTTGGTAAAAAAAATTTTAAGTTTGAAAAAATGGTATTCACTACACAACAAAAAGCGAAAGCTATTGTTTCTTTCGTACTGGCGTAAGAATAAATGGAGAGTGGCGATATCCACTTCATGACTGCATGACTGATTTTTTTGAAGAATACCCCGATTTAGTGCAATTATTTCTGCAACGTTTCTAATTAAATTTGTATAGTTATTTAGAGAAAGTGTTAGTGTCGCTCGTAAAAGTGGAAGTGGACCGCCGGTTAGGCGAACAGAAGCAACGATTGAAGCCGCCCGGCAGGTTATGAACAACCATTAGAGTATTAGCTCAACAAATAAATTTATTTTATGGCACAACTCGAACAATCCTAAAAAAAAACTTAAACCGTCATGCATATATACTGCAATGTTTCCATGAACTTTTTCCAAGAGGAATAGAATTCTGCAATTGATTTCAAAATAATCTCAACAATGAAGCAACTCTAAACACTGTATTTTGTCTGATGAGGCCTGGTTTTATCTTTGTGGATATATTCACAGAATATGAGGTGGTGGTCAAGTAAAAATCCTCATTTTTTTTGTTGAACATTTGCATTCTCAAGACGTTGGTGTTTAGGTTGGAATATGTCAAAGAAGATTAATGAACCCCATTTCTTTTTGAAGGTACAATCACTCCTGTACGGTATCGGGATGAGATACTCGACCGGTTTATCAATCAGCTAGATAACGAAGAATAAAAAATGTGTATTCCCAACAAGATGGCGCTACAATACATACCATCGGAGAAATACTCCGATATCTATAAAATTTTTCGGTAACAGAATAATAAGCAAGAACGCTGAAATCCCATATCCAACTAGGTCTTGCGATTTGATGATATGCGATTTTTTTTAATCGGTTTTTTTTTATCTCTCGTTATGTGTATAAATTATACACATTGATAGACTGTGTGTGGTGTGCGGTCTGCGTGTGCGGATATTTAGCGATTTTTCGATAAGCAAACTTACACGCTATATTTCAAGATATCTAGTAAGTAAAAATTGTGGCGTTAGCGCATAACAATAATGGATGCGATAGCGTTTTCATTTTGAAAAAAATGGTGAAGAATCCCTCAGCGCAGAATTAAAAATCAGATTTAATCAGGTGCGAAGATTTCCACACTAACGTGCAAACAGATAAAGTTTATAAGCGTGTTGAATTTTTTTACCGACGACTTTAAGTGACTTGCCCAAAACATTGGGTTTGAAGATCAAGATGTCACTTTCCGCACCTCTTTGCTTGCCAACCTATATTAAGTAGGACCACTTCGCGCCCAATTTCTACGGATACGATGAGTTAGCAGAGAACCATAAAGAGTTCATTCATGGTACACGAACAAGCTGCAAAAGGTGCTGTGTTAAACCTGAAAGGAATCATCCTCGCATATGCTTCCATGGTGTCAACATCCTCCGTAAGGCATGCATAGAATCTTGACTGAGGTTTCCAAAAGAAAAAAAGGAGTGCACCATCGCCTCCGCTCGCAGCCTGATACTTTCTACAGCCACACATGATAGCACTCATCCCCGTGGGGGATATAGGTTAGAGGGTAACTAGACTCGCATTGTCATCAAGTGACTTTTACTGCTCCCTTCCAAAGATGTAGCGGACCTAAAAGAAATACGTTTATACGAGAGAAAATTGGTTTATGAGTCCTTGGCAGCAACCAACACCATGTACCAGATTTACGATTGCTGCTAACACGACTGTGAAAAATGCTTTTCCAACCAAACAGTCGCGCTTAAAAGGATGGATACTATTCATGTGCGTTTCCGGTATCCCTTTGTCAACAAACACTGTAAGCGAGTGCTTGTTACACCCGATGAAGTACAGTGCGTGAATCATTCCAATGAAGGCTTAGTGAAGTATTTAATTCTCTGGCTGTTTCCTGTAATACGTAAGGTGCTAGGATATCATTCGCATTCTTGGAAAAGAATTCTAGATGGTTCCGCTATAACAAGAAAGCTCTTCAGGAATTACCATCCAGGTATGCATGACTGTATACGTTAATGTTCTTATGTTTGAGATTACATGATTGTCCAATGTCTGATTTTTGTAAACATGTTCTACTACATTTTAAATGATGAAATAGTGGCGTTGATGTATAGTACTGTAATGTTTTAATTGTGTGTCCTGCGAAAGTTGCTATTAACCTCGATATAATTGAGAAGAATTATACATTAATATGTTTTGAATCAAATGCTTTAACCATTGAGTTATGTTATGGGGTATGTGAGTATGAGTGTGAGTGTGAGTGTGAGTGTGAGTGAGTGAGTGTGAGTGTTAGTGTGAGTGTGAGTGTGAGTGTGAGTGTGAGTGTGAGTATGAGTGAGTGTGAGTGTCAGTGTGAGTGTGTGTGTGTGTGTGTGTGTGTGTGTGTGTGTGTGTGTGTGTGTGTGTGTGTAGTGAGTGTGTGTGTGTGTGTGTGCGTGTGTGTGTGTGCGTGTGCGCGTGCGTGTGCGCGTGCGTAAGCGCGTGCGAGCATGTGTGTGGTGTGTATGTATTTGTGTGTCCTGGAGCTTGTTAGGTAAGAAATCTAGAGGCGAGGAGGGGGTTTATTAGCCGCAGTTTTTTAATCAAATAATTTTTAAGAAAGATGCATTTTTAAAGATATAAATTTAATACGACGCATAATTGTTTCAATATCTTCCTAACGATTAACTTTATACGAAAATTTGTAAATGTATCACCGAAAGATAATTCAATTTTACATAACTTTTCTTTATGTTTCTTAATACGAAGTCAAATATGCCTCAGAAATTAAAAATGCTTAAGTCGAGATTTTTATAGAAACGGACTTTGGAATGTTATTGACAAGTGTATCTACCTGAGATAAAGGTTTAAATGGCTATCTGGCATTCATTATTATTTTTGTTTTTACAAGGTCGTGTATTGTTCCACACCGGATATTTTTTGGTTCGAAATGAGAAAATTAAAATAGGGTTTTAAAATGGAGACGGAAAAACAAAAAACGACAGCACATACTTGTAACGCCTGTGGTACGAAACCCGTCTTAAGGGGCGTTACTGGCTTGTTCCCTAACAAGCAGGGAAGTAAATATAATAGTGCAGAACATTACGTCAAATGGGAGTCCATCCACTATTAACATGATATGTATAAACTGCTCTATTAATTATTATTTTAATAAGTAATTAATTTATAAATTTTTTATTTGCATTTTTTGAATAAAAATTTCTAACTTAAAACCAATAACCTTAATGACTGGTGTTACCATATGGTAACGCAAATTTAAATAAATATTTTGTGCTGCTTTCTGTTATGAATTCAACTTCAGCTGTACTGCACGTATCTGTAAAACACGTGTCTAAGGCGTCTACTGTTCATTTTGATCTAAAACGGTAAAGGTGTTTCTGTAGTAGTGGTTTGAAAATCAATGTGTATAGTGTACGAGAAAATAATGAACTTCATATTAGAGTAAGTATTATAACTACAAAGGTTATTTTTGCTAACGTGTAATATGCAGTGAAACATATATTATACGAAAGCTGAATAAAAGGGTACATGATTGAGGTTAGGTCATATAATTTGATAGTATGAACAAATAGTGACTCAAATTCCGCTATTGCCATATGGAAACTCTAGCCGGATGAGAAGGAAGACCAAAAGTGTAAAACTGAAATGATTTCCGTTATGTAAGAAGTAAACCGAAATATGGCTATTATTTGGTAAAGAGGTAGCGTCTCTGATTCATGTCAGGCAATCAGGGTTCGAATCCCAGTCATGTCAAAAATTTTTTTCTCAATACTTGGAAATCTAATGATCGTGTCTTTTTTGTAGAAGGGGTTTTACTCTAGAAGAGGCTCTTCATCTAGTTTATAACGACAATTTGGACACATCTGCCATTTATATAGAACCTCCAGATCCAAGTGTCCTTACCGACGTAGACTCAGCGGACGAGGGTAACGGGGGTCTGGTAGATAATCTCAGTCGGGGGCAACTGACGTTTCAGGCCGAAATCCTAATAAGAGAAACGGATGCAGAGGAAAAATCTGACGATGACAAAAATTTAGAGGTGGATGAAATTGAGCCAATTGAGCCTAGATCAGGCAAGGAAAAAATTAATTGGATTAGTGTTGTTTCATCACAAAAAAAGTCCATAAAGAAAAGAAAGTATTTGAAAATTTTGGAATTGTGGACACATTTGAAAAATTTATTGACGATGACATTATATATTTCCTAGTTCAGGAATCCACTAAATATGTGTTGTTTATGAATTGAACTGAGGAAATGAAATAAAGCTAAAGACGACGTTAAAAATTATATGTTTAGTAATGCAATGAGACGAGATAGATTTAGGTAAATCTTAAGATGTCTTCCTTCCTGCGACAATACGAAACCAGACAACACTGATAAAGCCAATGATGGATGAATTGAAAAATACATTTTTAGAAAATTGGGACCCAGAACATAATTTAGACTCGATGAGTCTATGATAAAGTACATTGGACGCCACTCTTGTAAGCAATTTATTAGAGGAAATCCAATTCGCTTTGGTTACAAGATGTGGTGTCTCAATGCACCCAGTGGTTATTTGGTCAATTTCGATTTGTACCAGGGTAAGAATCCCAGAGGGAATCGGACTTATAAACAAGAGTTTGGGAAATGCGTAGCTCCTCTAATTAGCATGGTAGACCACCTTCCAGAAAAGTAACAACCATATAGATTTTATTTTGATAACCTGTTTACTGGTTTCAACGTTTTGTTCTGAGACAAAGATGGTATGAGTGTACTGGTACTATTAGACAAAACAGAATACCAAAATTTTGTCCTCTGCTTCCAAACAAATTGTTGGGAAAAAATAAAAACCGTGAAGATCACGCAGCCGCTATTGAAAGTGAAGATTGCATAATAGTTGTCAAATGGCTGTCGTTTCAATAGCATCTACTTATCATGGAATTCAGCCCTTTTCGAATGTAAAAAGATATTGTGGACAAAAAAATAGAACTATAGTGATTCCTAAATCATTTATAATTTCGGAATATTATTATTACATGAGTGGAACGGATCGTTTTGATGAAAATGTTTTAAAATACCGAATTAGCATGAGAAGAAAAAATGGTGGTGGCCTATCTTCACCTGGCTCCTATATGTGGCTGTCGTCAATGCTTGGACTGTTTATAGGGATTCTCATTCGGACAACACTCAAACGGGAAATTGTGCAAACTTACCTTTCAAGATGTAAAGTGCCCCCCAAGAACAGTGGTAAACCATCCACTTCTAAATCAAGTGTCTCGCTAAACGGAGTGTCACACAACATACGGTATGATAGATTAGATCACCTCGTGGTTAACACTGTTGAGAAAAAGAAAAGACGTTGTGCAGGTGAAGGGTGTGCAATTGTACGTATGTACAATGTGTTCTAAATGTGATGTCGGCATATGCATACACTGTAATTTTATTTTTCATACGAAATAAAAATTGTATACCCTAACCGGCTACCGTTGCTATATGGCAACGGGATTTTTTCTATGAATAAACTTTTTTGAATTTTTTTGCAAATTTTTCAGTATTTGTTAGACATGTATTAACATACTTTCTTAGAAAAAACCTCTTTTTACGAAAATAAAATATTTCGCCGTTAATGGGTTAATCTGACGCATAGATGATTTGACGTCACTGTTTATTTGTCGTCATCCTTACTACAGAGCCCAGTATAGGCAACCCGAAATACGATTTTTATTATTATTATTATCTTCGCTACGTCATATGGTGTAATATAAAAAACATGAGTCACAATTATTTTCGTTATAATAAATTCTGATTAGAAAATATACCCCGATGACAACATTTAAAAGCCGGGACACACGTATCATGCACCCTTCCGATTCGTCTACGATCATACAGTCGGACGAATGTCTGAGAGGGAACCGGTACTGGACTCCGGACGCCGTAGTTCACACCTTTCCGACACGTCTCCATCCCCACTCCCACCCGACTCCTTTCCTGCATCCAATAGTGGTCCGATCGTTTTCCGACTGTGCGGGACGCGTGTGTCGCTTGGTATTTTCTTTTGTGTATAAGTTTAGTACCTTTTAGTTATTATAATATTATTTTTGTATTAAAATTGTAATAATGTCAGATATAAAGCCGGAAGAGCTTATACGAAAAGTAAGAAAGTATCCTGTACTGTATGACCAGACCAAAGAGAATTACCGAAACTCCGACTACAACGATATAGTCTGGAAAAGTCGCAAAGGAATTAAATGTCGAAGGTAAGAGCATTAATACCCAATTGCAATAAATATCTAGCTACTTTTATATTAAACTTTTTTTTGTTTCTCTTACATATTCCAAAATAACATATATGGACTTATTTCTACTCCTTTTTTTGTCAAACTCCAGCAAAGGCTATATACTTCATATTGTGTTATGTGGATATTGCGTATCTATTGCTCATTTATTTTAGTGCAGTTTTTTAAAATCAGATACCTATAAAAATGTGAAATATGTACAAATTAAACAAGATGAACAATTTTATTTAGTAGGAAATACATGGTAATAAATCAGAACGATAGCAAAATAAAAACATCAAATGAAATCATATCAAATCCTGAGGTCCCGATGTTCTTGCCACTACACACTACCCTCTGGGGAATTAAAGAATTGTTTAAACTGATCCCTCAAATGAAACGCTTCGCGATTTTCCCCTCGCGACGACGAGGAAAATTCTGAAGACAAGATCTCTCCTTTCGATTTGTAGCAGTATCAGTACTGTCAGTTAGTTCAGGCACATTGTAGCCTCCGTTATATCGAATGAACTTGCATGCACCTAGTACAATCCTCATTACATTTTCAGATATCCTACTTGCCCTACTCAATCGGTAGTTAAAAATTCTCTGCTCATCAGTCAAATTCTTCCCAGGAAACGGTCTCATGACGGTTGTGAGAGAAAAGCGTCATCGGCCACTATAACCATGGGAAGTTCAATGTCTGTGTCCGGAAGACACTTTTTCTCTGAGATATTGAGTTCCTTTCGGAATAGTTTTTTTTTCCAAAATTTGAATTAGACAAAACCATCTGAGTTTCTTCCTTAGCTCCCCACGTCTACAAAAATGAAATCGTAACAAGGATACACTAGAACTAGAAGAACAATGGAGTACGTTTTCTTGTAATTCCAGTACTGACTTCTTGACATTTTTGGGGCTTGTATTGTCACGTACTTACCAATGCAATTGGGAAACTGCCACCTTTCCCAAAATTCAGTTAGTATTTCATTCCACTTGACCTCATCTGGAACTGGCATTACTTTGTTTAAAAGTACTTCAATTACTGCTCTGCTCGCATGATGAACAATAGACCAAGCTGTACTTCTTCCCAACCTGTAGCTAAATGATATCGTCTATAAGAATCACCTGTAGCAAGAAACCTAAAACAAATAATAATTAGTGTTAAATTATTCTACATACATAAAGACAAAATTTACGTGGGTTGGGGCTTGAATCTCGATGGCGCATTTGGTAAGCGCGGTACTTTAGCAAAGTACAAGTCGTAGGTTCAAATCCTACTCTTTTTATTTATGTATTTTTAATAAAATTAATAATAATTTTTAATTAAATAATTAATCTTAATTAGCTTTTTTTTTGTTGTAGGACAAGAGGAAGAATGCAAAAAAAAGGAACTGTATTCGAGACAGTCTGCGCCGGGCTCGACAAAAAAGGAAAACAAAATCTGGGCAGGCGGCCACATCAAACAATAAATATAAGTATGAGGATATCCTTGAATTCTTAATTCCTCATCTCGCCGAGCGGAAAGGGTTAAGTAATGTTCCATGATGAAGAAGAAGTTGATGAAGCATCTGAAACCGGTGTTGAATCACAACAGCAGAACTCTACTCAGGAAACACAGCAACCACCTGAGGAGACTACAGAACCTTCGCCATTACCACCTGCAAATACTCCAGTCAGTTGAGTTTCTGCCGAAAAATGGCCTTCGTGTGTACAGCGTAAACGCAAGGTTCTAATTACTGTCGTGAAATCTCAAGAGTGTGCATCATGTCAGCTAATGGCTTACATTTTGGCTGAAAAAGAAGTCGAATCGACAAATAACTCAGAGTTACTAAGGCATCCTATAGATACCTTTTTGGCAGGGAACCGCACCATCTCTTAAATCGCTCGATCCCGTTCGTCTGCAAAAGGAAAGATTTTTTATGTAGTGCAAGAGTACGAATTGCAGCAGCTTCATGCGGATAGCCAACAGAATATATGTATATGTATCCGTCATCTTCATCAGCCCAAACGTCATCTGCATCAACGCCTGAACACTTCACACTACTTGAAGAAGATGGAACGTATGCAGATGTATATTTTGCACCAACACACAAATCGACCGCCAATACTACAGAAGAATACACCAACCGTCCATTTTTTCAATTGTAATAATCGTTTGAAATACATATAGCTTTCATGGGAAGAAATAATTTTTTTTCGTTTTTCTTTCTTTATACTATACCTCAAAATCTTGGAATATCATAAAAAAAATAAAAGCAAAAGGAAATTATGTAAGTAAATTAGTTTTTCCACTACTAGCTTGAGAAGTATGCAATTATTTATTATACCGTTCCATTAATGAGCATAATAAAAATAATAAATTATTATTGACCTTAGTCGTAATAGTAGACAACCCGTATACAGTTTAAAGCATTTTAAATTAGTCATGGCCAACTTGGCTGTCAAATTTTTAAATGTGTCAAGACCGACAAACAAAAGGTAGTAGTGAAAAAATACTAGATTAATCGGGGGTGAGGTTATAATTATTGCCGTTGTACTTTAAATAATCCTCAGGAAATAATAACAAACTTCTCGCCGTTAGTTGTTAATTAATCTTACCTCAAAAAAACTGCCAAACAGTGTCTAGAAGTGATTGCTCTTCTAAAATATGTGTCTTGCTTAGCCCATTTTTCTTGGAGTTTAAGTTCCAATAGGTTGAACCCCGACATTCTAAAATATTGATAAAATTTTGTCTCGTCGTCCAATAGATGAGGTTCTGCAGATCTCCTTTTCCAAGCAGCATGTACCCAAAATCTGCGTTTTCCGCTGTTTTCCATTAAAGATCTCCGTTTTCCTTCATCTTCTTCTTCTAAACAAAGCGCCACCATGGCTAAATCGCAATCGCTAAAGTTTTTAAACATTTTGCACACATATCCTTCCGCGATATTGTTTAAATCAAGACTGACCAAGGACAAATGTATCGAGCCGAAACTAAAAATCGGAAACGATTCCGAAGCGTGTATGACGTGTGTGCACACCTTTCCGATCCAGCACCGATCCGGTTCTTGGGGAAACATCCGACCGGAGTCCGATTGGAAAGGTGTATGACAAGTGTGTACCGGCCTTAAAGCTGGAGATTCCAAAGTACAATTACTTATTTATTGTGATTTATTTTGTAAAAATTAGAGAACGTTGATTATCGTAATGAAAACGGTTGAAAAACAATATCCTGTAAATGGAGGTTATGAAGTATTAGTCAAATGAGAATTAAATTCATAATACAAATTGATTTCGCGTTTATAGGTTTACTCTTTCTACTACATTTGCTTATTCAATACCGTATGTCGATTTCGTCAAATGCACTACGAATGTTCACCATCCTTATTTAATTCACTGTTTTATATGAGAAGACTTTATAAACAAATTGGATAGCTACATTCATAAATTAATGATAGCGGTAAACACTCCTGGCGACGATAATATTTGCTTAGGAGAGAAAACTAATTTCACAGTTCGGAAGCAGACTACATAATGAGATGTTTTCAAGTTAGTAGTGAAAAAGATATATTATTAGTTAAATAAATTAATTAAATTATTATTAGTACAATGTCAATAATTTAGCTATCTTGTGTAAAATGATAGTGTTATATTTTAATTGGAAATGTGCTAGTTTATCATGCGTAACTAAAAAAAGCCACAACGTGATGTAATTTTGGTACACGTGTAGCGTGTAGACATCTACAAGGACGTGTAGTCAACGTTTTCATTGAGTATGGCTATTATCTGACATTTTTAATCAACTCAAAATTATGATTTAAATGCTGCTTTTATTAACTGTAATGTTTTGTGCCGTATCTTAATTGCTTAACTTTATTGCATGTAAAACGGTTATATAATTTTTACATTTTCAACGATTAATGAGTGTTTGTACATAACAGACGTGAAAAAATTATAATCGTTCTTGAATACTGATTACTAACAAGGATTACGCTTGTCAATCCTGATAACAGACAAATACAAATGAACGTTCCATAAAAAATGATCACTCTGAGTATGGCTTGTAGATTAGGTATACTTTAATAACACCAGTATAATATTGCATTATTATTTTAATGAAAAGATGTTTTGGTTTAAGTATATTACAAAAGTTTCGTTTCTTAAATAAAAAAAATTTACAAAATTTAATCTAAATTAAATATGAAAACCGAAGCAATAAAATCAGAAAACGTAAAAGATCAATACCAGACCGAGGTTTCTTCTTTTCGTATAAAAATTGCTTCGACTTTATTCTAATTTATATTTCGCTAGAAATTAAAAAAGTTAATATCGTACTCGCTTTTCTGAGAGACTAATATTTCATGCAAATTTCGGAACCTTAAAAATCGGTTTGCCTTAGTAATTTATAAAGAGAAAACGTAATTGCGGACTAAAAAAAAAGCAACGTTGGTGTAATAAGCGTGAATAATTTCTGTTAAAAATAAGAAAAATTAATGAAATTATCTTAAAAACTCTTTCTCTTTTTATATCTTTTAGCCTTACAATGTTGGATTTTTGAACGTAGTAATTTTTAAATTTCAGGTTATCACTAAAAGCAAGTTATGGTTTATATCCTTTATAGAATTAAGTGTACTATGTGGTGGGTTTAAGGATTGTTTTATGATGTGCGTTTGGAGATATAAAATGAAAATTTATATCTTACTGCGAAATACTTTTTTGAAAAATAAGTTTATAACGTAATTTAGTACTTATATTTTATTTTCACTATATTCACATTCTCCTAATCCTATCATAAATGAATGGAAACTGTGCCCAATGACATTTCTATATTTGCAAATCATTTTGCAAGGATAACGTGAAATGTGTTCAATTAATCACAACATACTACCTTTACTTTATCAATTAACACTGAATTCTAACATAATTTTCCACTCTAATAATGACACTTGCGTTTACAAAGTATGAAAAAACCACGAATATTAGTGTTAAAATAACAATTATTTCCGTTTAATGAAATTGAATTATACTTATTAAAATTAGAGTTAATTAAGATGATACAATAAAAGATCAGATTAGTATAATTGTATAGAATATAATTATAAATATAAATTAGGTTGGTTATAATCCCTTTTTTGTGGGCGCTAGTCTAATTAAATTTAAAAAAATTAATCTAAATCACAAATTTTACTTTTAATTAGAAAAGAAAGTAACAATTTATGGCAATGACATTAAACGTAGATAACTATTAATGTTTAATTTGTTAAATTACACTTAGTGATGACAAAACAGTTATGTGTTTCATTAGTACAAATAATGTTAATTTTCGGGACAAGGAAGGAAGTTTCTGAAATACAAAGTGAGTATTATTCTATTTTTTAGTGTAATAAAAAAACTTACCGTATAGTTTTTCATTAATATTCATTGAATTTTACCTCTGTAACTTTGATACAACTATGACAGATGTGAAATAACGAGAAGATAGATGACGCCAGCGGCGACGACAAATCTCAAAATTCTGTTCATAGACGGCAATCATTCAAAACATTTAAATAATCTTACACTTTGTTACGTGCACAAAGGTACTGATGCTACAAAATTTTTTTTACTAATAGTGTTTCTGAATAGGCTAAGGTTGTCTTACCGTGCTAAAGCACTCAGGAACACTGTTATGAAAGGCTACCTTAAACTTACTTAAATCAAAGTTTGGAGGAAAACAGCAACTGGTTCCACAATTATGTGGCCAGGTGGAAAATGTCAATTGCGCCCGTTTCATGTGACTAGATGGAATTTTGAGTGCGCAATTATGGTGTGAATGGGCAAACCGAGTGTTCCTAGCCAAGCTGGCCTGCAAAGGTATTCAAGAGCGTATTTCAGAGGCACACTTGCCATTGTAATAGCGATAGAACAAGGAAAGAACCGAAACTTTTCTTCCATCCTGAAGAGACTGTAGGTCAGAAATTAGAGACGGATCTTATAGCTCTTTTTTGGATACGGTTTAGCATATCAAGGGCGTATTGGGAAGCAATGACCCAGAGGCGGGAATTGTATTGCAGATGTGGTCGAATTTGAGCCTTGTACAGTAAAAGGAGTTGTTACGATGTGAGGTACTGCTTAGATCTGTATAGAAAGCCCAGTTTACGGGCAGCTGTTTTGCTGGCTGACATCCCTAACATAGAAATATAGTTTGAAAACTTGAGATCTAAGCTATTCATATTTACAGCGTGTGCGTGTGCAAGAGCGTGTGCGTGTGTGTGCGTGTGGGTGTGCGTGTGCGTGTGTGTGTGCGTGTGCATGTGCGTGTGCGCGTGCGTGTGTGTGCGTGTGCGTGTGTATGTGCGTGTGCGTGTGGGTGAGCGTGTGCGTGTGTGTGCGTGTGCGTGTGCGTGTGCGTGTGCGCGTGCGTGTGTGCGTGCGTGTGTGTGCATGTGCGTGTACGTGTGCGTGTGCGTGTGCGTGTGCGTTTGCTTGTGCGTGTGCGTGTGCTTGTGCGTGTGCATGTGCGTGTGCTAATGAGTGGACGTGCGCGTGTGCGTCTTAGTGTGCATGTGCGTGTGCGTGCGCGTACGCGCGTGCGTGTGCGCGTGCATGTGCGTGTGCGTGTGCGCGTGAGTGGGCGTGTGCGTGTACGTGTGCGTGTGCGTGTGCGTCTGCGTGTGCATGTGCGTGTGCGTGTGCGTGTGCGTGTGCGTGAGCTTGTGCGTGTGCGAGTGCGTATGCGTGTGCGTTTGCTTGTGCGTGTGCGTGTGTTTGTGCGTGTGCGTGTGCGTGTGCGAGTGCGTGTGTGTGTGCGTGTACGAATGAGTGGGCGTGCGCGTGTGCGTCTTAGTGTGTATGTGCGTGTGCGTGCGAGTGTGCGTGTGCGTGTACGTGTGCGTGTGCGTGTGCGTGTGCGTGTGCGT